>JAXDDW010000068.1:1602500-1637500 GCA_034670385.1 Hoplostethus mediterraneus | reverse complement strand
CACACAGACACACACACACACACACACCCACACACACACACAAACTCAGCTCATCTAGTACATTAACGTGTGCCTGACAGGCGTATTAGTGCAGTACACTAAGCCATCTCTGGTGCCTTGGGGCACATGTGAAGGTCATACTTAGCCAGCCGACATAACGTTCCCCTGTCTCTCATGTAACATAGGAGGCGTGGCACAGAGAAGAAGGTAGATAACCGCTTACAGGAATCCAAACCTCTGGGAAACTCCCATGGTTGGAGAGTGTGAATGCAAAGAATTTGGCAACAAATAATAAATTACTGAGAGTGCATATCATGTGAAAACGTATTAACTTGTCACAGGAGAATTTGAAAAAGTGTGGAAACCTTTATTGGAGTTTCTTGGACGTCAAGGTGCACAGTCATTTTGAAATTGTTGTGTGTTTCTACATTGTTTTCTGTTTTGTTTTGTTCTCTTATCTGATGTGTTTTTATTTTATTTTTTATTTGTATTTATTTATTTATTTTTGTTTTCTCTTATCTGATGTGTTTTTAGTTTTTAGTTTTTTTCCTCTTATCTGATGTGTTTTTATTTTATTTCCTTGGTAAATATGTGAAGTACATGGAATGTTATGTTTCTTTTCCTTTGATAATTGCGAAAGCCATGACTACATGTTTCATGTTATTGTCTATTTGTATGTGTGAAATATATGCAAAATTCAATTAAAATATTGTTACAATTTTTGTTCTATTCTATTCTATTCTATTCTGTTCTATTCTATTCTATTCCGTTGGGGTGGCATTGCAGGTAGATGACATGTGACCTAGTCAATTGAGCGACCAGGACAGAATGCAGCTTTTAAAACATCTTCAAAACAAGGCAAAAAAATTCAGGAAATATTAAAAATCCTATTTATTTTTGCTATTGCACGTGGCAAGGTTAAGTATGCACCAACACGTAAAGGTTAAAAATGCACCAATGCTTAAAGGCTCTTTAATATTTGAAGAAGAGAGAGTTGCCTTGGACATTTCCAGTGTTGCTTTACAGAGTTGCTCTATTTTTCCAAAGACCACCTATCGTTTCTACATCTCTCAGCCAAAGAGGTGTTCATTTTAAAACCATTAAGATCAATTTAGAAAAGGCATCTATGTGCATCATACAGTCATTTCACATGTACATATATTAGAATCTAAACGTTTCTGCTCATTTACAACCCACTTCCTTTTTATCTAAATACAAATACTCTTCCTGATTGAACAGATTCAAACACAGATGTAAACAATTACCACAATAACCATGTCTGCCTCTTCTTCTAACTATATTAATTGTCAACATGTCTTTCTTCCAATGCAACAAAGACAAAATCCTGTATATTTAGTGTAACTGGTGAATAAAGTGATTATTTTTACAGCCACCTAACATTACAACAATGTTCAAATGCTTATTACTACAAACGCAGGTCATTAATTCAGTTCATCAGGTGTTTGTAGCCATGTCTCATTACTTCCAGCAACCTTGCCCAGGTGAGTAGCATTGATCATCTCATCACCACTACATAAAAGGCTGCTTAAAAACCTGAATGGCAGTTTCTGACAGGCCGATTCAGTGGCCAAATGCAGCAGAGCGGCAAAATGCTGCTTAAGCAATGAAATGCATTTGTTTTGTTTTTTATTATTGTAATTTTTGCTTTTACTGTTGTTTTTGTTTTTACTGTAAAATTCAGTTGAGTTTACTGCATTACTGTATGATTTCTTTCATATACAGTAATCTACTGTAATCTAATATTTTGTTTGTCTTCCATAAAAACACAAGCTATATATATATATATATACCTCAGTCTATCACAGGGGATCACAGGAGATCACAGGGGATGCTGTACTTCATTTGAATTACTTATGAGGAAATGACCCTTGCATAGTCTTTTTTGATGACAATTATTTAGTGTTTGACAGCATTATTTGATAATGGCCATTGTATTTGAAAATGCACCAATAATTAAACTTCAACGATGAACATATCCAATGTTCTGGTGCTATGATAAACGTTTGCGTATAATATTCACTCATTTGACACCGGTATTTATATTTTGCATGCTATATTAGATTTTGAATCCAAAATGAGCAGTATAGCATTCTGTGTTAAGAGTTTTGCAAATTGAAACTATGTTGTGCAAATTGAGTCAAAGCAATCGGAAAAAAAAACTAATACACAAAGCTTTAATGTTACAAACCAATGCAATAGCCTTCATCAGGTGCAGGCCATTTCCCACTGCAGTCTCGACAAGGAATACCAGCACAACTAACACTTCAGGATACCTATCAAGGCTTTGCATGCTCAACTCAATGTCAACTCAAACTCAATGTATTTTTCATGTTAAATTATGGTTCTGATCATATCTATGATTTGTTGATCACTGATATTGTGCTACATTGTGGGATGCTTTTGAACACTAGGCTTCAATGCATCCAGAACTGTGCAAAAGTCCTCGCGAGTGTGAACGTGTTACGTGAGCGCACACCTACTTTCATTTTCCTAAAGGAAGCGGCTTGTAAATGCTTATCCAGTGCAGGTTGATGATGTGGAGTAAGAGTTTAGCGCGTATAGGCTTCGTCTACATAAATATACACGCGACATACAAATAGACTGATAAACGAGGCCCAATACGAGAAGAAATGAAACAGAATACATTCAGCTAAATGACATATTATATATAGGCGATCGGCCCCCAATAAATTCTCTACAGTCAGTGTACATAATAGGGGATGAGCAAATCCCAGTCTTTTTCTGGAGGAGACCTCACCATCTAACGGCTGTTATATTTGATTAATTGTGTCGGTCAGATACATCCCCCGTACAGCACTATACTATATCTTACATGAGAAAAGCACATGCAGCGTTTCAAGAGTTTCACTTAAACCAATGCATATATAATTTCATTTTGGGGTTAAAGATAAAGCTGGAATGTACAAGGGAGTGTTAACCCGATCTGATTAAGGAGTTGCTGAGCGCTTCATTCATTAATCCTTTTGATGGCCTGCCCGCTGCACCCGTCTCCTGTAAGAGTTCGACGTGTTCCCGTTAGGGTGAGTGATAAACAGTCCCGTGCGGTCCAAATAATCTTTTTTTTATTTTGTTAAAAAAACACTTTATTTATTTGGATCTCAGACAGACAGTTGGTGGCACATATGCCCGGTGGATGTGGCGTGCTTGCCAGCCTGGCACAGCGTGCTACTGGGGACCGGGCCAAAATAGATGAGCCCCGTGATTGCATTTGCTTTTCACGGCGAAGGGAGAGCTTGCGCGACGTTTACACAATGGTTGACACTGAAAGTAAGGGGCTTTGTCGATTTGTTGGTTTTGCTTTCATTTTTACAAATAAAAATCCAGTAAGTCGTTCGGTGACTTGTAAACCGAATTGTCATTATCACCCTTTGGAAGCGACTGAGTATACCATCAACAATTTTGCATTTGTGTCAAGTGATTTTTCTTTCCTGAGCACACACACACACACACACACACACACACACACACACACACACACACACACACACACACACACACACACACACAGTACTCGACTGAGTTCATCAGCCATGGGAACACATTGACAAAAGAATAGATAACCCTTAATACGAAAACCAGTGTGGCAAGTCAATAGTCATATTAGTCTCTACTGTCTACTGTCCATCCGTTCATCCTTACATCTTCTAGCCCCAAGCGCTCCCAGGCATGCTGGGAAATGTAGTTCCTGCAGAATGGGGGGGCCGTAGGGGCCAAAGGGAGGGGCCGTAGGGGGCATCCTTGGAAGGCGCCTGAACCACCTCAACTGGCTGCTCTCGGTGTGGAGGAGCAGCGGCTCGACACCATGCTCCTCCTGCTCATTCTCAGTCACTACCCAAAGGCCATAGGTGAGGGTTGGGATCAGACCCCGAGATACTTGGGGTAGCTGATCACCCCTCACCTGGACAAGTCAGGCCACCTTTTTCCTCTACAGTATCACTTTAAATAGCAATGTCTCTCAATGCAATGTGTCTCTTTAAATAGTCTCTCTCCAGTTTGACCAGTGGAGCCAGAGTTCAGATATCCAGTATCACTAAGAATTGCTATGGACATCACCACCACCCTGGGTATGTAGATACACTGGGTGAAAATGCCGGTTAGGGGAAATGCAATAGCGTATCAAGTCTCTTATACAGCGTCAGTGAAAGAATCTGGATTTCGTAAGTATTAACAATTCATGACTGAGGGCCGCATATGTATTTCTTCTGGGTTTTCACGAAAATAACTGTAGCCCGATGAAGCCTATGAAGTCCCTTCGAACCTCCCTCCTTTACCCCAAGTCATTAATTACCCCTCTCTCCTTCTGCCCAAGGTCTGCCACTCACTGAGGCAGAAAATGCCTCCATTTAGACACATTAACCCTGTGCTCAGAGTCCAGAGCGACCAGGAAAGCAGAAAAGAGGGAGTGCGTGCGCGTCTGTGTGCGTGTGTGCGTGTGTGCATGTGTGTATGTGCGTGTGTGTGTGTGTGTGTGTGCGCCTGTTAAAATAATGCCACCTGTACTGGTGTATGATGAATTTCCTCGCGTAGTTTAATTTCAATCTTCCCTTTGAAGGCCAGACAAATTATAACCGACACTATCCAATAATGTGATATTTAAAAGTACTAAGGACATAAATCATTTACTAGCAGCGTATTAGTCCGCGTTACTACTTGAGACAGGAAAAGTAGAGCTGCATCTAGCTTATGATACAGACTAATACTAAAGTGATGACTGTAACGTTGTAATAGAGTATGGTTAAAGCATTGGGTCCTCCTATATATATATAGCAAGGTCGCTGGAAGGTCAGTTGGTGCTTATGCTCCAGTTTTAAACCTAACCTAGACTATACTGACTATACATACTTTTTGCACTCACTCACCCCACTAAAGCGGGCGAGTCACCCCGTGCCATAGTCAGTCGCAACCTAGTCAGTCTCAGGCTTTTTTCAGGCTCTCACACAATCTCTCACTGTTATCTTTCTCCTTCCTCTGCAATTCCTTTTCCACGTGCAGCTGAGGCGCCCGGCTGTGTGCGGGAAAGGTGTACAGAGGGGGAGGATAAAGGATGGGTATAAAGGTTTCGACTGGCTCGGGATCTTTTGCTGAGGCAGCAGAGCCGGGAGACTCCGGCTGTGTCTGAGCCGACGTCTCGTAAAGCATGTACGGTGCGAGCAGGAGAAGGTGCACGTCTCCCAATTAATACCAGACAATTAGGCCAACTCCACCGCTAGCCGGCACCAAGGCTCGTTACAGCGTGCAAGTGAGAGAATGTGCAGGAGTCTATGGAGGGGGGGGGGGGGGGAGAGGGTGCTATGCCATGCTTAGGGTGTGAATTTATGTGGTGTGTGTGTGTGTGTGTGCAGTCTGGAAGTGTCGGTGCATGTGTGTGTGTGTGCACGAGAGCAGCAGGTTGTTTGCTGCTGATGTGCACTTTTCTCCGGACAAGTTATCACATTCGCTAAGAGACGAGAAAGAAGCTTCACACAGCGGCTCTGCTTGTCCTACTGGGAGCGATAAGGGTAACGGGGCAGGGAAGGAAAAGAAGGAGAGGTGGGAATGGAAAGTGATTCGTTAAAAACCCTAGCCTCATAAAGACTGATTGGGAGCCATTTGCACTTACACGAGCTGATAGATCGGCTATCTCCGAGAAACACTTGGATCGCCTATCGCCCCCCGGGTGCCATATTGGTTCGGATTACATATTGTGCGTGTTTGTGAGTGATGTTGCAAAGCGTCATGTGAGTAACGTTGCAACAGAATTACAAACAATAAGCTGTGCATGAGCTCGCTGAGGTTTCCTGGCACGTCAATGCTGCTCTCTAGTGGTTGGCTGCATACAAGAATCAGAGTTTTACTACATCCTTATATTTCCATCTAGCAAGTAATATTTCCAATAGGCATATTCCAATATATTTCCAAAACAGCAGGGTTTTTTTTTGCTATGTATTTTATGAGTCAGAACATAAACGTGCCACTTTTATGAGTTTTTAGAGTCACTCTGGAGGATTATTGGTTAGCTGAAGTTGTGTTTTGTCAGACATATTTTGTCGCTTGAGCATCCTTTGCCATAAAGTTTGATCTCTACCTCAAAGTTCAGTGGCCGCACAGCTTTTTCAGCTGTGCGTCTCTACTTTCAGTGCCTCCGTACGGAAAGGTTGAGACAAAAGGCGACGCGAGTTACAAGGAACACAGCCGGAGAACAGCATTGTTATAAAAATATCTCCATACAGTTTGCTCTACTTACAATGCAAGTGGAGCAAAACAAAGTGAGGAAATCTCCCTATTGAAGGCTGACTCAGACACACTCTCCTCACATGGTCTGCTATAAGTCCTGGATTACCCCAGTGACCCAGACTGAGTTCTCCGTGGCACAATTTAGGGATACGGCACAAACACAATGGGGGACATTATCGACACTACAACACAGTCCGGGGGGGGGGGGGGTCACAAGACAGCCACCTAAACTCTATAATCTACTGCGAATTTTGCGGGGACCCTTCCTAAAACAAGCCTGCGACCAGCTTTTGGGTTCAGAGCAGTACTGGAAGAAGCTGACAAGAGACCCTTTATGCTTGCATGTCGATAATATTTTTGCACCGTGCGGTCGGGAGAGAGTAGCTTCGTAATGACAGGGAAGGAGAGGGGAAGCACTGCACGGTGGCGGGGCCAGCTCCGGGGCCTTCTGCGTAAACAGGCGTCGCTGGCTGCCATCTGGTTGGCTTTCACTTCAGAGCAGAGGGACGGGAGGTTCACTGCTCTGCGCCGACGCCAGCTACAGAGCACGGTGGCTGCAAACTCAAGACTGTATTAGGAACAATGTTGGGTGGTAACACTCATCAGTCCAAAAAAGGTGTTTTGTTTTTTTTGTTACCACCAGCGTCGTCCTCTCAGCCAACACGCTAATCTTAGATGAGAAAAGTATTCTGGAAGTGTTCCCTCTTGTTTTTTTAAGCAAGACAGTGGAGATAGACAGCAAAGATTTGGGAGTCCAAGGGTCCCAGGTCAGATTTGTGTAACAGAAAAGCTATATAACAAGTAGCAAAACAAATTGCTGCTCCCGTGGAGTAAATGAGTCAAGTAGAAATATTACTTTTGGGATAAGTAATGGGTAATAAATTGCTTCTTTTTTGAGGCACAAGCCAAAAATTGCATGCCATATTCTTTCGGCTCACTATGGCACCGATCTAACTCTGCTGTTAGTCGACGGTGCTGGGGGCTGTATAGTTCAGCCTAAATCAGGTCAATGCCGCGGCCATACTTATGGGATTCTGGGCTCATTCCTCCTTTTTTCTTTGGAACACAAGAGGGCTACAGACATCTTTATCTGTGGGACCCACAAGTACGGCTGTCTGTGTGCGGA
This sequence comes from Hoplostethus mediterraneus, assembly GCA_034670385.1. Lineage (NCBI taxonomy): Eukaryota > Metazoa > Chordata > Actinopteri > Trachichthyiformes > Trachichthyidae > Hoplostethus > Hoplostethus mediterraneus. The sequence continues at coordinate 1,630,119 of JAXDDW010000068.1, read as the reverse complement.
GAGAGGCAAAAATACTTTCCCAGACCCGCCATGAGCTCAGGGTCTTGGATAAATGCACCTGTGTGGGGAAAAGCCTCTTTGAAAACTGCCTAGCAACGTTCACAACAACACACAGAAGGAGCGAGGGGATAAAAGAAAAGACATTCATACACAAAACAGGAGAGTCCGTAGGAGAAAAAAAAACACTCAAATGACTCAAATGAAAGGCTTTTTGCTCCCGCACCACTTTTTTACTTCGATGATGCAGCTTCATTTGAATCACAAAGAAACAAAGACCTTCTAAAGCGACGCGTCAAATGCGGCGAGAAAAGGACAAAGTTGCGACAAACAAGAAAAAAAAGTTTTTTTTTTTGTTATTATCCAGATGTACTTCACTTTCAATGCCAATACACAAAAGCACATTTTGGCTGGTCCCATGACCGAGTCGCTACGTGTGTGTGTGTGTGTGTGTGTGTGTGTGTGTGTGTGTGTGTGTGTGTGTGTGTGTGTGTGTGTGTGTGCAGTGTGTGTGACAGGGTGATACAGTGGTTTTGTGTGTTCGAGCCTGTTGCGCCAACAGAAAAGTCGACGGGGGCGGCGGCGGGGCGAGCAGTGGGAGGCAGACAGGGAGAAGAAGAAAAGAAAGAAGAAAAGCCAAAAGAGGAGAGAGAGAGAGAGAGAGAGAGAGAGAGAGAGAGAGCAAGGTCCACCGGGCAAAGGAGTAAAAAAAAGGGAACTCATGCAGAAGTAAATATCCCTCTCAGAGAGCTCGCTCTTATTGGTAGTTCATTAGTCTTGACCTTGCCTCTGACCCGTGGCGAATGCTGCAGCAGGCCCACTGCTATGACACCGCCACCATGCGAGTCACACACAAAATCCCTTGCGTGCGCACACACACACACACACACACACACACACACACACACACACACACACAGGAATGCGGCTGCTGTTATTGTCTTTATGTTCCAAACTCAGTCTGAGGCCTAGCCAGGCTTTCAAAAACAAAATAACAGGCGTGCAAGTTTGCACACACACACACACACACACACACACGCGCGCACACACACACACACGCGCACACACCCAAACACCACTTCCGTCTATTCTCTTTCACACAGAGAGGAAGTGGAGTTGAACTGGCCCAGCCCCAGCAGCCCAGACAGAGGCAGCCTGGCAAACCCTGTCTACTGCCTGCCTACTTTCCTCTCTGAATGGCTTAAAAAGACGGCCAACTCCCTCTCTCTCGCTCCCCCTTTCTCTCTAGCGCTTCACCCTCCTTCACTCCCTTCGCTGTGCATTGGGAGATGTGAAGAGCCACTTCCAGTTTAAAGCAGCGCTCCGGCCAATCGCCCCCTAGTCATCGCTCTAGAAACCAATGTCTGAACTAAGCCACGTTTATTAGCCAAGTGTTGTGCTGGCTGATAAATATGGCTGCCTTGTGGGTTGTTTTTTTTTTAAGACTTCATCCTAATGATGCGTAGTTGTGTTTGTTTCAGAGAGACGAGTCATCAGAAATATCCTACCTCTGTCTCACTCATCACTCATACACCCCGAGCACCTAACGCCAGCATGTTTACACGGATATCTCTCATTGTGCTGAGATATACGCTCCCATCCTGTCAAATACACTAAGAATTATTATACACAGTGCCGTACCAGGCAAGGTAAACGAAGGCTGTGCAAGCATAGTGTGTGGCCTGCGGAGTCTTATAATAGCAGGCTTGCATTTTAGTCGCTTTACACCGGTAACAAACAAAGCTTACAACAGAGAAAACCATCTGACAGGATCTGGTCAGATCTAGAGGGGAGATGTGCTTTCCTCTGAGCGAAGCACACAGGCAATTAAAGGCTGTCAACGCTAACCGAGACGATCACCAGGAAGCCATTTGGAGCGTGTGATGGAGCAGCGGTGGTCATGGGAGATTTCTTACCTTGGGCCATTTGGGGTTGATGACGCGTGCTTTGAGGGCATCGTCCAAGGCCGTGCTGTACTGGCCCAGCCTGAGGTGGGCCGCCGAGCGGTTACTGTACAGGATGCAGTTCTGGGGGTCGGCGGTCAGGGCCTCGCTGTAGAGGCGCACGGCCAGGGCGTACTCCCCCTGTTGGCAGGCCTGGTTACTGCGGCGCACGCGCTCCAGGAATTCGGCTTTACTGAGGCCAGGGCCAGAGCCGGGCTGGCAGTCGGCCTTATTCACCCACTGGACAGGAGGGGCTGAGGGCGAGGAAGAGGAGGAGGAGGAAGAGGAAGGGTTCGCGGTCCTGCCGGTAGAACGAGAACCGAACAGGGAGAACTGAAGAGTAGACGGGAGGAGGGGAGGAAGACAGGGAGAGGGGGGGAGACATTGATTAGACATCTTGTCATCTATGTGATCATTTGTTACCTGGAGAAATGCTCGCAAGGCCAATTTGGAGACAGTAAAAACAATGAGTTCTGCTCTGTTTGTTGTGTAAATCAAACAAGCCTGGCGGCAGCAGGATTACCTCATCATTAGTGAGGTTGACTCCCAACCTGATCCCCCATGTGGCCCATACCTGCCAAAGAATCCTTGACTAAGATGTGTAACCCCCATGTAGACTAACGGGACTCTCGTCACTTCATTACTTCCAGACAGAGACAAAGGACCTGATCTACTAAATGTAATATTCTGATCAACTAACTAAGTGCACAAGCATTTTGTGCATGATGGAGAGAAATGGGTGACAGAAAGGTATATTATTAAACTATCTTACTTCACTTCTAGCACAGTCCAATCTCAAGACAGCACCAGAACCGCAGCAATCTCATTTGCACGACACCGTACGTATTGGTAAATGGGGCGCCGAACTGTTGCATGCACTAGTCTTTTTGCATGTGGTAGTAGTTTGCACTCCTCGGAGAGAGACAGTCAGGCAGACAGATGGAGTTCTGTTCTTCTCATTCGTTCCTGTCACACCCGTTGCGACTTTCTCTGCAGCTTTAACGTTGAAAAAGCGGCTTCCCTCCCTGATCTGGTGTTTCCAAATTTGTCCTTTCACCAGAGCTTACACCAAGGCCTTCATTATCTCTCTCTCGCTCGCTCACTCTCTCTCGCTCTCTCTCGCTCTCTCTCTCTCTCACACACACACACACACACACACACACACACACACACACACACACACACAGAATCGCTCATATACACACTTAAAATATGCAGACTGCTGGGTTTTCTAAAACTTGAAAATGCATCACCCAACAGCTTTCAGTGAGACAGGGAAAGTCATGAAATCATTCTAAGGTGCATTGATGCTTCTCTTGAGACAAATGTAAAAAAGATAGATAGATAGATAGATAGATAGATAGATAGATAGATAGATAGATAGATAGATAGATAGATAGATAGATAGATAGATAGATAGATAGATAGATAGATAGATAGATTGGGTATGCATTTGATGGCTGACCATGTTGGGGTAACATTTCGCAGGAACTACAGTTTGTAACACATTCATAATATATGATCAAGAGCTAGTGGACGAGCACAGTGGTGGTGCTGTATGTCAAATCATTCAGGGAAACTTTCAAAATGAAAGCCCTCTGTCACTTGCAACTTTTCAGTCACACTCACTAGTATATTTAGCAGCAGTGCCTGTTCAAGCTTTATGAATGTGTTATAAAACAGAGATTATATAAGGTGTTGCCAGAGGTGGGAGTTTATTGAAACAAAGAAGGTTGTATTTATATATTGTGCTGAAAAGTAAAGCTCTAAGCCTTATTACATTTTAACCAGAATAAAGTTAACCAAGTGCAATGAAGAAAACAACTGAGAAGACTTCAGTGGGCAGCCGGGTGCACTACTTGATTTTCCCAGTGAGAAGGTTTGAAGTGTTTATAATAATGTGCGAACAATGTTTGAACGGTGTGTTCAGGGGCTGCGTGTTTGTATACATATATATACAAGTGTGCAAGTCAGCGTGTGAGTGACAGTAGGTGAGTCTATTTATTGAGCTTTTTTATGTTTTACTAGTCTCTCACTGATCCAAGTGAATAGTCCTGCCAGGATGACCTTAACACTTGTAAAAGCACTGAGGCACTTATTATCTCTCCACAGCAGTGGCTGTTCCTCCTACTGCGCCACAAGAGCTAACCGAAATACTTTTTTACACACGCACACGCACACACGCACACACACACAAACACACACACACACACACACACACACACACACACACACACACACACACACACACTGTTCTGGTCTGGGTTTGAAACCTCCCTTCCTTGTGGAAAAATTACTTACACAATACATATTATTTCCAAACTTAGCTTTTTTTCAGTCAATACATTATAGTGCAGTTGACACTGTTACTAATCTGCTACTCCAGTCAACAACTCCAAATAATTGTTTACTTCAAGGGCGTCTTTAATCAAGTGTGCATTTGTTGGCTGGCCATGTGATTCAACTGGAAACCTTCAAGGACAAAGTTGAAGAAAGACTTAAAAACTGACTACAGAAAGTCCTGTAGCTGAGACAACCTTCAAAATAAAAGTACTGCGGAGATATTGCCTACACTGTAATAAATTTCAAGTAGGTTAAACTTAGAAACGAAAGTTCACCTGCTGCCTTAAAAACGTGAGTAAACTCAACTTGAAGATAAGCTTTGCTTCAACTCACAAAGTTAAGTCATATAAGTTGTTTAACGAATGGTCATTTGTTGTTTAAACTTGATACTCTGAGTTAAAACAACTAACTATGTTACATTACCCATTCAAGAAAACTTGCTTTATCTTGTCAAGAGTGAGTGAATGCAATACTTAAACTAAAGACCTTTATTTTTGTACACATTGATTTTTGTACACATTGATAGTGTGGTGAGCTGAGGTTACTTCACTCACAGATGACACACTAGAATCAGCTTTAAGTTAACCCTAAATCTGTTTTTAGTGTGTCATCTGTGAGTGACGTAGCCTCACAACTACACAGCCAGCTTTAATAGCAGCAAGCCACAATTGTGATACCAACGTCTGAAATGAAATGGTAGGCAAGTCAGCTCCCCCACTATGAACCACCCATGGTGTCAACCACCACCAACCAACAAGCTTTCCAACTAAAGTAAAGAACATAAAGGAACAAATCCCTGCAAAACATTATCTCCCTGAACATGAATTATTTGCATGAACAAGAACAACAACAGACAATAGCAAAGTCAACATTCTCCCAATGCATGCTGGGAAACAAAAGGCATTCCCATTTCCCTTTTTTCAATTTATAAATTACAGACATGACTTAAATGAACGTTGACAACCCGGACAAAACTCACAACTAGTCAAATCAATGGATAACTTCAAGTTTAACATTTGAAAACTTATAAACTTGAGTTCAATATCCCAAACTTGTCATGACAAGTGGAATTAAAGAGGAGAAATAAGTTCACATAACTTAATGGGGCTATCATATTTTACAGTGTACACATTACACATTATTTAATGTAATAATAACAACAACAACAATAATATATTTTTTTTTGTACATAGCGCTTTACAAAAGCATAGAAAACACAGAATCCACAACAAAAGTAATAAAAACAAGAATATAATAGCAAGCCTCATAAAAGGAAGGTCAAAACAATTAAATGTCATTACATAAAAGCAAGTGAGTCTTAAGAAGCGATTTAAAAGATGATGCAGATGTATCCAGCCTGACCTCAGCAAGGCCCATCACCTCTAGTTTTTTATGTGATGCGTTCTGACCTAAGCGTGTTATTTTTCAGTCCACTCTTTGCATTGTTAGGAATCTGCTTCATCAGGATGTGCTTTAAACCGTACCACCTGTCTGTGTTTTCTGATGTCCCTGTAGCAGTTTTATTCATGGTGCCACCCCTGTGGTGTGTTAGCGTCATCACACATACACACACACACACACACACACACTCTAAACAGTTGACAGTAGCACTAACTCACTCAGTGGGACATTTCCACTGAACGTCTACTGTCATAAGCCTCAGTGCTGATATATGCATCTGTTGGCTTGAACACTGCAGCACACACACACACACACACACACACAAATTAAACAGTGTATTTAGGGTGTGTGAACGGGAGGTTGTACGGAAAAGAGTTTGAGTTGGAGGAACAACACAGTTCACACGCATACAAACAGGGGAAAAAAAGGACAGGAAAATGTGTATCCTGTCCAACTCCTTCCAGGATTACACACACACACACACACACACACACACACACACACACATCATACACTTCTCCTGTCTCCTGCCTCCTGCCTTACTGCTCCCAGCCGCCTATTCAATCCAGGTCAAAGGGAGTACATTCCTGGGAGGGTAACAACACACAGGCCAATACTGGGGTGGGGGGGTGAATACCTGAGAGAGAGAGAGCCATGTCCATGAATGCGGTCCTTGATGTACAGCCTTGATCTTTTGTTACAAGTCGTAGGGCTTTGTTGTTCAGCATTATAACCTGTACCTTTAAGGCGTCAGGTCAGCTGTAGCTATTTGCTAGCTGCATAGAAAATATAGAAAACAATGACTACCTGAACTCAGCTGAAAACTCAGCAAACCGGTAACTGTGGCATCACATGGACATTTATTAACTTAATTTATTAACATTAGCTTATGTATCCATGTGAAGTCTGGGCTTAAGACTGAAGGTAACATCAGGGGCCCTACGCTTCGGAGCAACCTGTCTGAGGAGCTCAGGCTGGCAGAATCACTATCGTATTGTTAAATGAAACTTCTTAAAACGGATTTTTATACACTTTCCTTCATGTGATGTTTATAATTCCATTATTTTTTACTGGTGTAAACCTCTCTTCCTTTCATCTTGTGGTGCATTCATGTTTGTACTTGTTTAATGAGTATTATGTTTGCATTTATTTGAGCACGTTATTATTAAAGCACGTTGTAAACTCTGGTTTAAAGGAGTGCTATACAAATAGTTTATCATTATATTATTATTATTATAATATTTTATTGTAATTGTTATTATTGTTGTTGTTGTTATTATTATTATTATTATTATTATTATTATTATTATTATCATCATTATTAAGTGGTAATGACTCCCTTTCTCTTGGCTTTCTTGTGCTTCCCTAGGTGTTTAGGTAAAAACAGTATAAATTGGTGTAAGCACAGAAGAAATGCGTCCCTCATCTCCCGTCTGTGAGTTTCTATAGGATGACATGACATAAGTGAATGATCACAGTGTAAAACTTAACACAGTCGAGCCCAGATGTCTCTGCTGCGGTCGCAGAAGCCAGACAGAGGTGTGTGAGGAACTGACTCTGCGATCAAAACCCGTTAACTTCACAATAACTCGGCACGATCATCCTGCCTGTCGGTAAGACGGCGAGTCGGCCCCGTATACCGTTAACGTTAGACAAAGTTATCACACCGCTGCCCCCGGATCTGATCAGATCGTACATAGTAGCAAATGAGCTTCAGTCACCACTATGTTAAAAAAAAAAAAAGCGCACACGGCCACCCGGTCAATCCGTGTTTTTCCCCCCTGTTAAATTAAAGTATAATATTTAGCATCGCTTCCACCCGGCTTACCTTTTCTTTTCTTGCTTTTTGTTTCTCCATCCTGCTCTGCTAAACGACGGAAAACGACTGCTACACGTTCATCCCATCGTTGTCAGGCAGGACAGGAAAACATTCACCCTATCCATCCACGCAAAACAATAAGAGCCCCTAATTAGACCATCCACGGTCTACTGCACAGTCGGTGAGCGACAAACTCGGGACGGGGCACGGTCGCGGCTGGTATCCACAAGTTTTCCTCAGAGAAAGTTATTCCAGAGTAAGTGCGCCATGTTCCCGGATCCCGTTTCTTCTCGCCGTAGCGGAATTTTTGCCCGGTGAGAGGCGGGGATCCGGTCGGCTCCATGGCCGCAGCCTTCAGCTAGGTTTCAATTACTTTTCGTGACATCAGAGCAGAGGAGTTGAGTTACCTGACAGCTATACATTACAACGGGGCTTTAACGCAACTGTAGCGAACGGGTTCCAGCATCACTTCATACTAGCCAGCTCTGCTCCTACAGTTTAAGTTTGCATTTAAGCCTTAAAGTCATAGATTTACAACATTTACTTCTTTAGTTTACATCACGTACATCAACATGTTTTGCATTATGTACAGGTATTTACAAAAAATATGTTCTCATGTAGGCCTACAACTGGTCCTATGGAATAACACATAATAATAATAATAATAAAAAACATATTCTGTAACTATTTACAACATATAGCTATTTACAAATACTCATAGTGTTCAAATCTCATTGACAGCCAACAGGGAACTAATTCATTGATGTAATGTTAAATAAACAGGTAAACTATGACTTCCAACCACCAATATCAACAGTTATAGGCTACTTCAGAAAAGCATTCATTTATGTTTTTTACTTAAAAGATTGTATCCTCAGATAACATAGATAGTTTGACGCTGCTTAGTGTGGTGTATACTATACATTACAACAGGAGTATACTATGAATTTAGCTTATAACGGTGGGAGTCCACTGAGTTTGTCGAAGTTTACCCTCCACTTCATCCCTTATTGAGACAGTGATGCATGTTCTCATCCCATCCCATCCCAACCGTCCTCTCTAAGCAGACCTATGGGCACCGTGACGGCGGGGTTTCTTGTGCAGTTTGGGCAGGGTCATCCTAAGACACAGTCTATGAAGCCTGACAGCACGATCCTTTCGTTTAGCTCTCTTGGAGCTGGGCCTCCTGACCTTGAGTATGATTGCCTGTAGATGGCGCTGCTCCTCCATGTCGGCGTCACTCCTCTGCTCCAGCCGGGGACGCTCTGGTTTGACTACAACTGCTGCACAGCTGTTAACAAAAAGAAAAACACCAGAGGTAGTTTTGTGATGTTACACAGAGCAATCATATTATATAGCGATAAATCATATGATTTATTCTTGTATTACTCAAAGCCAGGAAATGTGAATAGAGCTGTCAATATGACGATTATCTGTATGTCTGTGTGTGTCTATGTGTCTGTGTCTCATTGTGTTTGCCTGTATACTCACGTTTTCCTCACTGTGCAGTCCTGTGCCAAGAAGCAGGACTGAGACACGTGTCCCAGTAGAAGAGCCTGTACTTCAGTCAGTTCCCTCTGCTCAGACAAACTCTGAAATAGTCTGGAAAGATAAACATTTCAGAGACAAGCAGACATATCACAAACTCCAAACGATCAATAGGTATCCCTCACCGAAGGCAAAACAAAGAACAAGACGGAGAGATGTGACGGTGATGGTAATGCCGGGGGAGGTAATGGGTTTCTGCACACGTATACCTGTTTTTGCATTATGTAATGGTGGGACACTGCTAGTGCTCTAGTTTTGTGTTATGAAACATCACACCATGTCTTTCTTTGCAGACATATGTTTGTGTAGAAATAGGGGTGAGTGTACTATTATCACAATGCATGTGTGTGCTTTGCAAATAGGACCGTGAACATTTGCTCTCGGGTCAAATAAACTGCATTCTTATTCTTAATAATTCAGTCGCCCTAGTTGGTTCAAAATGGATTGAGACTACAATAACAGCACCCTGTTTTGTTTTGTTTTTTAATCAAAGCCACAAAAATCTGGTTTTCTACCCATGAAAGAGTTTTCAAGAGAGGGAGCAAAAAATAACCTCATGCTTGAGGCTGAAATTGCTATAACTCCATTGTAGTTGAATACACAGTTCTTCTGCTGTCCTGATTTAATGCACTGTGCATCGTATTGACATAATTGTGACAGGATTATACAGTACTGTGCTAAACTCTTAGGCACCCTAGATTTTTTTTGTTTTCTGCATTAGTGTGTCAGTAGAAAAGAGCAAAATTGAGATTTCCAAACATTCAATTTACAAAAAATGTAATGTCACAGAGACTTTTTTGCCTAAGACTTTTGCACAGTACTGTACCTTTACAGTTTCCTGCACCAGATATAGTGTTAGCATTGTTCATTGATATTTACCTGGTGATACAGTTGCAGTGGTAGAGGGTCCTGGGCTCTGGGTTGTGGATGCCATATCTCCTCTGCTGGGGAAGGATCTTGGCCCTGCACTGATCCAGGTCCTTATAGACATCACACGACAGTTGCTTGTCTATGGAAGGGAAACATTAGGGAATATGTTTTTAGCTCCATAGTTGTGTGCTGAACTCAACTGATGAAGAGATGCGTGCAATATTGCCTACCTGCATTAGCGGTGTGTTTCTCAGACAGGATGGGGCCGCTTGACGGGCTAGGTTTGGATGTGTGAGCAGAGCTATGGAGATCTTCGGTAGGCAAGGCATTCTCCAGATCCCGGCTGCCCTCAGACAGTGATGCTGTAACTCTCTCCGGTGTATTCAGGCTGACGTCGGCGGTAGGGGCAACGGAGCCAGAGGTAGAAGCAGGTGAAAGGGCGGGGGTTGTGGGTGCTGCCCTCGAGACGGAGACCGGCCGCAGGTCCGACGTGCTGCTCTCCTGGGCTCCTGTGGTCAGCTGGTTTTGAGTTGAGATGGCCGCGTCGATGATGGAGGTGGTGCGACTCACGTCGTCTTCAGCTGGTTCGTCTGACTCATAGAGTGTGGGTGGATGAACCACAGCGTACAGAGCCATCTCAGTCTCCTTACACCTGTCGGTCACAGAGGTTGGAAAGGTTCAATAGGAGGAAGCATATGAGTATGTGTATTAAGTCAGTATCGCAGTCTAAAATCAACCACTTACATTCCAAACCAGTTTCTCTCTGCACACTGGAGTCTGTAGGAAAACTCAAAGCAGTTCATCTTCAGCAGGTTGAAAAAGGTGTATCCCACTACACCCGATATGCTGTCATTCGCCTCCACCAGACAACTGCGGAACCTACAAAGTGTGTTGTTTAAGTCCACGTTTAAAGCCTGTGTCACTGAAGATAGTCCATTATAAATCACTAGATGTGGATGAGAGAGACTAATGAAAACCCTACCTGTTGTCACAGTTGCAGTGCGACATGGTGAAGATGTTGCTATTGAAGACGCCAAACTTGGACTGAAATGACAGAATCGTGTCCTGGCACTGGTCATGCTCGCGACAACAATTGTCTGTCGCTGCAAAAACACCTGCAGGAGAAGAAAAAGACAGACGAAGAGAGCAAGAGATTAATTCATCAGTGCGGCCGAAGTTCAACGGAGAGGAAGAGTGAAATTGAGACGGGATGGACGTGTATCACAATTCGATCGCTTTCACAATTTCATTACAATCCAGTGAAGACTTGGAATGCATGAACTTCACTCAGCCCTATAAGGCAAAGTCCCTGTATCTATTATCACTTGCCACCAAAACTTCCACGTGGACGTGGCGGACAAGGTAATAAATTATTAGACATAGGTCACAAGGGCAGTAATTTCATCCCCATCCAAAATAATCATTAGCAAATGTAATCATATCATAACTAAACTTAACTAATTGCCATTATTATTATTACCGGTTCTAGTATTACGGTGTACTGCAGTTCTGCAGAAGCTGTTGCTCGACTGTTGTGGGTAGATACAATCAGTGTCAAACACTTAACTGTCTCTATTTCATGACTTTCAGATGTATTAAGAAGTGGAAAACTAGAATGTCATATGAGTGTTACTTCAACGTCAATACGTCATTTTGCGCTGGAACTTACATACAATGAAACAAGACACATCAATGTAATAATTATTTCGAATTTTCGGTGATCTTTGCTTTCCATCATAATGATAAAAACTACAAGATGAAATTCAGATACTAACTGGATCCAACTTACCCAAATCTTCGTATGACGGCGCCTTGTTGCCAGAGCCGCACCAGAGAGTCCCAGGTACGATGAAACCACGCTTTACACGCCGGCGGCTCTCGACCCCTGACCTTTCACCTTGACCTTGACGATTCTCGGACTGTAAGCTCCTCACCAGCCTCCCGCCCGTGCGCTCCCCGCGCCCAGAGACCCTTGGAGAGGCCACGGGGACGCACAGCCCATCTTTCGCAAACACGTGGGTTATATTGAAATGTTCGTCTTGATGGTCGGAGAACTTGTCCGTACGCTCCCGGCACAGAGACAAGTAGCCCTGGATCACGGCTGCGTCGTCGCTCCACGCGCAGTTTAGTAGAGCGCGCTCCGCCGACCAGACGGTGTGGTAGAGACGCGGAGATGGAGAGGCCTGCCGGGGGTCGAGAAAACTGTAGTGGGCTTCCTCGTTAGACATAAGTTTGGTCCAGGCGCATAGTGCATTAGCGTCTGCAGTGGTCCAACTCAGGAGTGATGATGTTAAAATGACGCTGAAAAGAGGTGTGACGTGCATCATGTTGGCGCATCCACTAGTGAGGGCGCACACTCAGCGTAATTATGAGTGGCACGGGTTTTAAATCAACAGAAGGGGACTTTCCAGCGGATCTAAAGTGATGTCAGCACTAACCCTAAACATCAGCCCCCCCCCCCCTCCTCTCCCTCTCTCTCTCTCTCTCTCTCTCTCTCTCTGTCTCTGTATTTTATCTTTGGTCCAAGATACACAGTAAGGAATAAACCTGTGAATGTTCTGCTAAAGGTCCTCTCAGGAATGGCAAAGCTGGCAATTTGGAAAACCAGGGGAAAAAATAAATCCAAGGTCTGGCGTCAGTAGATCCCGTGTTCACGTTGGCTTCAGGGTTGAATTTGCGTAACTCGGATGTTGCTATAGGAGGTCTGTTGTGTTCTGTTCAATATGAGATGTTTGTGTGTGTATTAGTTTTGTTTTTCTTTATACGGATATTAAAGACAGTGTGATGATTTGAATTATTTATGTACACACCTCTGTACTAAAGTAAGAGTTGTTAAATAAAGATGTTTATAAATTTGAATACTCTATCTCTGCAGGCTGGACATCAGTGATATCATATCGACTAACACCCACCCACACACACACACACACACCCAAGCCACAATCCAACTAGAGCTATCAATAAACAAACGTGACAAACTAATTAAGATATATTGATAAATAGATGAGACAGGAGACTTTTTTCTCATATTTTTAGCATATTTTATTTTTCTTTCTCTCACTTTTTAGCCTATTTTGAAATATAACAAATATAAATATAAAAAATAAATAAATATAATAAATATTTTAGAATTGATTTGATTTGGCAATATAAAAGTAAAGTTCCATTAACAAGTCATGGTTGAAGAGATAAATGAAGACTGTCCAGCCTGATCACTACTACACTCATAAAGGTAAATATCAGTGTTTACATTTTACACAGAGGCTGTTTTAGGTGCTAAAAACTATTCATAAAAGGATAACTTTATGCTGAAAGCAAAGCAAAATGTTTTGGGTTTCTGCCAGGGCTATGTTTTGATTAATCTGTGGATTATGGATGGTGACCTTTCACCTGGAAGGCAAATTAAACTTCACTTCAAAGCGAGGGCTGACTTTCAAGAGGGTAACGGGTCTGTAAACTTTTACCCACTTGGAGAGGAGACCAGTTTTATCAAGAGAAGCCAAAGTTCACTAAATTCTCAGCTGCGTGTCTGCATGAGCTGATTGGTTCAAACCTCACCTGATTAATACAAAGTTTCCTGCCATGTCACAGAGCATATCAAGTGGGCGAGATGTGTCATAGTGTGTTTATTCATTAACCACATGTATGTTACACTGAAGTCTGACTGAACACGTGCAATGGTATGAATAAAGAGAGCCATAGATGTTGAATTTTCAGTTGAAAACATCGGTGCAGATTGCATAACTTCATCATTAACGTCATTTTGTACACATATATCCTCTAAAAATGCCATGCAATAACATTTTAGGCATTAGAATTTCTCCAGCAGAAAGCGAGAGATAAAGAGAGTTCACACGTGCACAGGAGAAGGCGATGCGGTGACAGCGGTGGTGCTGATAGCGGTGGTGCTACCTGCGTCATGAGTCGGTGCATTTTCAAAAACAATGCATTTCACATTATCAACAAAACTGAGCGTTTATTCACATTATTTTGGTAACTAAACATCCATAACTGTCCCACATAATATTGAATATATGCGCGATGCACTATAATATGCACAATAACACAAGTGAAATGAATGGTGACAGGCAAGCACGAGAACAAAGTGGTCACATGTATTAGTTTATAACAGTATAGGATCATCTCATATGACAAGAGCACAGATCAACTTGGGAAAGGAGGTCAGGGAGGGGAATTCGCTCTGTTGGGTCTGAGCATGGAGGCACATTTCATGACCACATACTGTATTGTCTAACAACAATATCTAGGTTTTTATCTCCTCCATAAAACCTGGTAATCACCCTATTCAATCATTACCACGTTTCAGGGAAGAGCAGAGTAATGAGAATGATAATGGAATAGTTTATATGGTAACACTAAAAATGGCAAACTGATAATGGACAAGGTGCATAACAACAGCAGCCTCCTGGTTATTGGTCGTCAGTCACCCCACAGTGCAAAGAGCCCTACGGTCAACATCCATATAAGCCTTTTGAAAACTGTTGGTAATGTTGCATGCACATTGAGATGGATTACATCAAACCAGGAGGATAATATCCTTATACCCCTGGTCCACTGGAAGACAGGGGTACTTCACAGAGACAAAATAAATATACAGGGGGAAAAGTTTCAATCCTCAAACTGAAGAGTGTTGTCATTTAGTAGAACATGCCAGCGCTCAATCTTCTTGTCTTTGTTCTTGAGGCATTCATACCAGTGCTTCAGGCACTCTCCCTTAGCCTGGATGCCTAACTGGCATCCTCCTGGAGGCAGAGGACAAGGTATTCATTAATGAAGAAGAAGGAAAATGATATATTAAGTTTTCTTAATGATATATTAAGAAAAAATCGAAGGGCGGATGGTTGAGGTAATTGATACTAATCCTGCATCTAAACTTACCAATGAAATCATTAGATTTCCCCATATCATAGTCCCAGACTGAGATATCCAGGGTTTTCTTGGCCAGTTCAGCGTGCTTTATTTCATAACTGAACTCCTGAAACACAACAATGAAATATGAACAGCTGAGATCTGGGTGGGCAGATGACGACAAAGTCTGTAACGCTCTATATAAACTGACCTCATTAAACTCTGGATTGAGAGTCTTCTTCTTTATCTGTGTCTTGTTCTTGGCTTTCTTCCCCATATCTGGCTTCAGATATCTACAGCACACAGGAGCAGGAAGGGGTTTAAAAAAAAAAAATCGCAGCTCAGTAGCTTATATGTAGATAACCCTGACCCATGATTTGCTAAAACATTAACCTCTCTTGAAAAAGAGACGATCAGTACAGAAAGAATGCCAAAGATGCACTTCTGCCGAATGGGTACATACATTTTGACAAACGGGTCAGAGTATCCATTGGAGTCCATGGCAGCCAAGTGAGCACAGCGGACCACACCCACTATCAGACGACCCTGTTGACTGCTGTAGGTCAGGGATACCAGGATGCGACCCCTCTCCTCAGAATCCTCCTCATCCTTCAACTGTACACATACAACATGTGCATAAAACACATACATATGTGCAACCCACCCATTCACACACACACACACACACACACACACACACACACACACACACACACACACACACACACACACACACACACACACACACACACACACACACACACACACACACACACTTCATTGTGCATTTTTGTAAGATGGACATTTCTCAAGCCTTTTAATGAGGATGTTTCACTGATTTTCACTAATGCACTAATCTAGAAGGTTTAGATTTCGATTATAGTGTGAGATCCATAATGTTTACTAATGGAGGATCATGTACATGTTTAAATACCAGATTATCTATGTTATGCAATGGGGTTGATTCCATTTACATCCATGTAAGATTTGACTTGATGCCATCCAGATGGCAGTAAAACACCAATATCATGTCCAGTACACACAGTAGTATGAATAAAATGTCTTACATCATCCTCATAGAGAGCCATGCCCCGGGCTGAGCCTCCTACAGCCTTCTTCACCTTCAGAGAGAGTGATCATCATCATCATAATCCCCACTAGCACCACCACCATTATCATTAGCAATGTGTACTTGGCAAAGCAAAATTGGGATACCAAAGATACAAGTCAACACAACTAATTAAAAGAGGCATACCGGGATCACTCTCTCCAAGCATACATTGAAGTTCTTCTTCTGGTTGAACACGAGTTTCTTCAGGGCCACGCGCGTCTCTCCTATGAACTCATTGTGACCAAACTTGTCCTCGTCACTCACCGAAAGCCTGTGAAGAGACAGTGCACTCTCTGAAGCTTTGAACTTTGCAACCTATATAAAACGGTGCCATGTAGAAGGTCAAATATGTTAAGCTTGTGCTTACCGAAGAGTTTTTCGCGTCATTTCCTCATCGGTGATACCATAGTATACCAGTGTCTCATTCCACACAGGGTTCAGAGTATTTTTCAACGTCTTGGTGCGAAGCTTATTAGACTGAGGGAAAACAAGTGGAAAGACAAACATAAGAGGAGAAAGCAAAGAAGTCCCTATTTCCTTGATCAGATTAAAGATGCATGTCTTATCTGAATTTGAACATTTTCAAAGTGCTTGACTCAAAGTGACTGAAAGGGAATATATGTATGTTTGTGGCAAGATAAAACATGACTCCTATTGGCCGACAACTTACCACTCTCTGTCACTTCCCTCTTCTTGCCCTGTCCTTATTCACCAAGTGCACCCTGGTGCCCAGACAGATGGGCTGCTATCGTGGCCATTTTTGAGCACAAAGTCTGTCAGGTCAGACAAGTCAAATAGCTAATAGGCTAGGCTAACTTACCTTTCTTTTCTGTTCTCAAATAATGATAAATTTGGTCAACTATATGTACTATTATGAGTTTGATATAATTTACAGCTGGAAAAACTCAACATATTGGCAGAATAGGGTGTGGCCAATTTAGCAGCCATTGCTAGCTTGTTCACGTGTCCATTCAATTGTGTAAAAACCAGAACCAGGATAAACACGCACTGATTCATATACAGAAGTGATTCATTAAATGAACCGTTAACCCACTGAACAAACATTTGTAGCATGCCTTTTGACCAGAAGGGTGGCGCTGCCTAACTGGCTGAATGTTTTGCTTGGTCCGAACTAACCTGTACACTAGCAACTGAACTGTTGAACCAACTGAACCAATCGTACAGTATCGTAGTTGCACCAAGAAGTGGTACGCTGTTTGATTAGAATGAACAGGGAAGTTTGAGAATTCTTGAGCCAGCATTAAAGTCATAGTAGCCAAGGTAGACACATAACAATTGTCTTTGTGCCAAACTCTTGTTGCTTGCTCGGCTTGCTTAGACATGTACAGAGCCCAGTCAACCACGGAAACTGACCAAACTGAAATTTTGATTTGGTTCCTTTTTGGAGAACTGATTCGACATGTTCTCTGTAGAGGGAATCAACTCCTATCAATCTGTAACGTGAGGGTTCGATATGTGGTGGTTGGATCACCCTTAATGAGAAGCAACAGCAGGATGGAGACAGATAACTTTTTCAAACAGCACTTTACTGTTCTTTCCACACATCAGTTTCACAAACACAACACTTCCTTCTCTCTATCTCACTGTGTCGCTGAACTGACCAATCAGAAGCTAGAAGGACTCAGACTAAGGTAAATGTGAGGGAAACCACAGAGGTAGATTCAGGAGATTATTTTAACTGTTTTAAAGATGCTGATGTAAAAATGTAAACATGTACATATGTAAATAATAACTGTGTAAATATTGTAAATATATTTTTAGTGAATTAACTCAAATATTGACCAGGAGTGGCAGAGGGGACAATGCAGGGCTGCCCAACCATGATTTGGCCAGAGGGGGAAGTAGTCAAACACTGAGTCCAGGGGGTAGGTGACGGGGGAGAGTGGGATTGGGGCTGAGGCCATCCGAGGGGCCAATGAGGGGGCACTGTTGCAGCCAGTTATATTGTAGTCCTTGCTGGCGACTTTGAAGGTTTAAAGTTCAAAGCACCTGACAATGCAGTCAAGCAAGGGAGTTGAGGCTGCAAGGATGAGTCACAATCAGGGGCCAAATGTATAAAACTCTGTGTAGATTTAGGTGTAGAAATCTGTGTACGCACAAAACAGGAAACATGCATACGCTCAGATGTATAAAACGTCTGTTCCCACGTGTTTTTTCTTCATACATCTCAATCATCCTTAAATTGCGTGCACGTGCACGAGCCTTCTGACCATGCCCACAATTTACTATAAAGGGCTTCCAACACACCCAAGCATTTAAGAAGAATTAGAAGAAAAGAAGCGCAATTTTACGACTGTGAACTTGAAATAATGGTTGATTAAAATGACAGAAGAAAACGCGGATTATTTAGAAGCCTAAGCTCTGGTATTACCAACCAAATGAAACAAGTTGAATGGCAGAAAGTAACCGAAACCATCTCCCTTTTAAAAGTCCAATGCAACGCTCTACCACAGAGCGCACGGCTGGTCATCACATTACAGCGTCTGTTGTGGCTCTGGGGTATACAAAACAATATTATATACATATATTACATTTGGGAAACCGGACATCGCTGCAAACTGCATTTTGATGTTGGCCTGTTCAGCTGCTGTGTAAGGGAACCTGATGTATTTATTACTCAAAGAAATGATGCCACCCCACGCCATGGGCATGATATCCCTGATCTGTCCGCAAACTTCAGCTGAAACGTCCCCGTCGCTAAAAACCCGATTGTTGTCAATACCTGTAGATGGACGGGGATGGCAGGGGTCTCCGAGCGTGTCCGACACAGGGTCCAGTTCAGCACACAATTAGAAGAGAACAGCTCTTGGAAATCCACTGGCGCATTAGTCAGTCATCATCATGGACCAGAAAATCAGTACGGTCTCTGAAGACTCGTTCTCGCCTAAATTGCGCAATAGCAATATCTTCCAGCAACGCCAAGGCAACCATCGTATCATTTGGCACAACCATTACGCACAGCTACAGTCTTTATATAGTGACGTTTTAACGACCTGTTAACTGGTCACACCTGAAGGTGTATCCCCAATAATATGCTACAAAATAATCATCTTTATTTATATACAGATCATGTATTTATTTGTTTATTTATATAAAGATCATTATCTTAAAGCATAGTGACAAACATATTTACTCAAGATAGAACGAAATGAAGGCTTGTCAAAAAAATGTTATTAACCACTCACGCATCATAGTGGATGTTTTTTTTAAACTATAGATTACGTCCTAACACAATGTAGTGAAAGAAAAAAGCTCCAAATAAAATGTCATCCAAATTCACACTTTTCTGATCCTTTTTTGGATACAAACTCGAAAAATGCATATGGTACGCATGGTGTTCAGAATGCGTACCGGTAAGCACTTTTTCGCGCCCGTGGATTTTTATACATTTGGAAACTTGCGTGGAAAGTGGCGGTGAGAAATGTGCGCACCTTTGCCACCGCCACTTTCCACGCAAGTTTCCAAATGTATAAAAATCCACGGGCAAGTGCGTATGCACTTTTTAAAAAAATACTTTTTATACTCCTGCGTGGAAAGTGACGTACGTACACTTTTCGTGTGTACGCATGGTTTATACATTTGGCCCCTGGAGTTGGTCCCCGGGCACGGCTATCGTCAGCGACCTCTGCTCCCTGGCCGGTTGGGAGGAAGATCGGCGGGGATGGGATAAATGCAGATATTCATTCTGTGCGGCCACTTCCCCCTGCATGTGTTCAATGTTGCAATTAAAAAGTCATTCTGACTTCTGAGTTTTTTAAGCACTTTTTCGCCACCCGTGGATTTTTATACATTTGGATTCCTGCGTGGAAAGTGACGAACGTACACTTTTCGTGTGTACGCATGGTTTATACATTTGGCCCCAGGTGTCTTATGTCTATGATCTGGCACAGGAGCATTTTAAGGTCTGAGACGGTTGTAATGGACAATGTGGGACTTGTCAGACTGATCCAGGAGGTAACGAATCCTGTATGTCACTCCAGGAGAATCCACATCAGATCCGAGGCACTCCAATATTTCAAAGGGACCTTTCCATTGAGGAGCGAGTTTTTGTTTCGATGTAGTCTGGCTGAATGCCGTTCTTGGATACAACATGGCCCAAAAACTTTACCTGATCTTTTTTACCTGACCACTTGACTGAAATCTGGAAAGGATTTCTTCCAGGTGCTGGAGATGTTCGCTGAAAGAGCGGCTGTAAATGAGGACATCATCCAAATAGACTAGGCAGGTTTTCCAAGGGAGGCCATGAAGTACCATCTCCATTAAGCGTTGGCATGTGGCTGGAGCATTGGTAAGTCCCATTGGCATAACTTTAAAGTGATAAAGTCCTCTGCCTGTTGTGAATGCTGTTTTTTAACGGTCTTCCAGTTCCAGCTCAACTTGCCAATATCCATGCTGAAGGTCCATTGTGGAGAACCAGGCAGAACCTGACAGAGCATCCAGTGTGTCGTCGACTCTGGGAAGATGGTGTGAATCTTTGATTGTCACCGCATTAAGTTTCCTATAGTCCAGGCAGAAACGCCATGTGCAATTTTTCATACGCACCAAAACCACTGGCGCAGCCCAAGGACTGTAGCTTTCTTCAATGACATCTGCTTTCAACAGGTTTTCAACTCGAGTCTGTATTTCAGCTCTCTGTTCTGGTGTTACTCTGTAGGCTCGCTGTTTAGTTGGTGTAGCATCTCCAGTGCGTATATGATGCTTGATTATGCCTGTTCGACCTCTGTCCTCTGAGTGTGTACTGAATACTGTTGAGTATTTCTGAAGCAGTGATTTCAGAGACTGAACTTGAGAAGCTGACAGGTTTGCTTCATCTATCTGTACAGGTGGAACTGCATCACATACAGGTAACACAACACAACATGTCTCCTCAACTGGTATGATGTCAACAGATGAAGCAGAATGAAACTTACCAAGGTGTTGTCCAGAATGCAGCTCAATGTCATCTCTGGAGGGATTTAAGAAGCGAACAACAGTTGTGCAATTTTGAACTTCACTGAGAGAGTGTGCCACGATGATGTCACAGGCTGGGTTGGGCACGAGAACACCACAGTAGTCAGTAGGCAGAGGAGAAGCAGGTGTAGCTGCTGACACACAGGCTGTGATGAGGGTTTCACTCATAGCTGGAATCTTAGTGGGTGCTAGCACAGACACATTACAGCAAGCAGTCACTTCATGTCCTTTGGGCAATAGGGGAATTTTCATGTCCCACAGTTGCAATACTTTGTTTTTGAGATCGAGGAGGGCATGGTGTTTTTCCAGAAAATCCCAACCTAATATGACTGGCTGGTAAGCACCTCTGAGAACTTCAAATTCCTGCTCCCATACCTGTTTTCCAAATCTAATTCCAATGGTTAACTTGCCTAAGATGTCCAGACGCTGTCCATTGACTGAACAAGCTGGCAGCGAGGAGGGTATCATGGGGCGTTTTTTCAAAGCCGGGTGAGTTTCAAAAATCTTCGCTCACAATGGAGACAAACGAGCCAGAGTCAATTAAAGTGCACACTTCAATGCACTCAACAATAGCGAAGATGTTAGAAGAAACAGAGCAATGAGGTTGTGAGTCATTGTCATCAAGCATTAACTGTGGAGTATCATTCTGGGGCTGTGATGCAGTAGCTGATGTTTGCCACTCAACAGTAGCTAATGAAAGTTTCCCTGTTGGTTGGAGCTAGAGTGTGCATGCCTTTCAGGAGACTGGAATCGAACACTGCTCCTAATGTGTGGACTTGTATCTCTATTTCTCCGTGGAGCTGGACTAGGACTACGTCTGTATCTGTTAGTGTCATCATCATGGCGACCGTACCTGGAGTACTGGTAGGATGGGCGTGATGGAGAATGACCCCGATCACGTTTGTCATTATTGTCCCACTCAGGGCGGAGGACGACGTTCGTAGTGGGACTCTGAATCACGACTATAATACTGCTCGGGGTGAGTAATAGTCTCTGGGGTGTTGTCTGGTATGGTAGGGTGAAGGAGAGGAACTGCATGCACTGTATCGAGTGTCACTGGAGGAGGATCTGTCAGGTCTGGAGTCCAAACGCTGAGCAAGGTGACTGTGTTCATCCTGTAAATGTTGTACTTCATATTTCAAGCTGGTTACAGGTAAGAGTCAGCTGCTCAACTGCCTGAAGGAGTTTGTCATCAGTGGACTTAGGACGAACCATAGCTACCTGTTCTGAAGGTAGAGTGTATGGGGATCCTGCAGTGGTCAGTTGCAGTGCTGTGCGTGCTCTCTCACAGCGGCTGGCAATGCGCACAGCTTCCTCGAGGTTCTCTGCACCCATCTCATGAATTTTTGACTGTAAGATCGGGTCCAAGCCGGCAACAAAGCGGCGTAATTTTCCACCTTCTAGTGAATTGTGGTCATAGTTGGGAAAGGCTTCTAGCACAAGACGAGTGATGTCTGCACTGTACACATCCAAACTTTCACCTGGGTTACGAGGGCGAGCATTCACATTTGTTTGGAAGAATGGCAGGGAATGTTTTGGCCCAAAAACGAGTTTGTCCTTTACTAAATCATAGTCTCTCTGGATTAAAGGAGACAGGCTGTCCCAGTACAGAAATGCAGCATCAGCCAGGCGAGTAGGGAGGATGGAGGTCATCACTGTAGACAAATCAGCCTCAGGTGAAGTCATAGCCTGCATTGCCACTTCAAAGTGCTGAGACCAACCAAGTATGTGGGGCAAAAGGGGCAGCACTGGTCCTTGTAATGTCCACTGACCTTTGTTGTTGTGTGGGAGCAGGCTGCAGCACATGCACAGATTCACTTTCCTCATCAGACATAGTGGGAGAAAATGTCCGATTAAAAAATAAAAATCACAAAAAGCATGAAAATGGGGGAAAACTGCAAAAATCCTTAAAGGACAATTCCGGGATTTTTAAACATGGCCTATATATCCACAAAATCGGCTATTATACCGCAAAATAGGTCCAAAAAGTTTCGGAATTGCTCTGGTAGATCGGCTCAGTCGGCAGTCGCGAAACGGGCTCAATGGCTGCGATGTAATCCTGAGGGGCAAGTGCGCACATTTCACATTTCACAATTCTGAAATCTCGCGAGAGTTGTTACAGGAAGAGGATGTGGAAATGTGACAAAGGTGGTCTATGAAAGCAAGAGGGTTGACTTGTTGGGAAGAGGATGGTGAAAACGTAAATCAGCGTTGGAGACGTGTGTTGGAGTGTAGAAAGCGTAGTTTAGAGTATTTGTTTTCCATAATCTGAATGATAGCTACAACAAGGTAGTTACACAGTTGTTAGAGAGCTACCAAGAAATGCCTTTCCAGGCATCTCACAACATCTTGGCTGGCCCGTGGGAATGTGCATAGGTGGTGCGTGGCATGTTGCAAATGTCAACTAGTGAATTTCCTGGCCACCCCAAAAGCACCTTTGCATCCACTCTCATTGGTGGAAATGCCCTTCAAAGAAATGAGCGTTGGACTTGTCAGGCCATTAGACCTTAACAAACAGGGATATCACTTTGTGTTAGTCATGGTCATTACACAACACAATATCCTGAAGCAGTGCCTCGGCGTGGCCTTTCTGCCAGAGGTGTTACACTGGCACTTTTTTGGTGTCAGAAATTCCGATTGACACTGTGCAAACTCTATGAACTATTGGGCATTGAATTGACTGTGTACCATCCTCAGACAGATGGCCTTGTCAAATAATCAAAAAAACACTCAAGGTAATGATTCAGAATTTTGTACATGAGCATAGTCAAACTTGATACAAGTGGTTGAATGCTCTGTTGGCAGTTTGGGATCCCCAGGTTTCAACGGGTTTTTAACACTATCCAGCCCATACTCCTGGGAGATAAGATGAGGACAATGCAGGTGGATGGCCCCTTGGTGACCTGGATTATAGACTACCTGACTGGCAGACCACAGTATGTGAGGCTGCAGGGCCGTGTGTCAGATCTGGTGGTCAGTAATACCACAAGGGGACCGTCCCGGCTCCTCTACACACCCGACTTTAGATACAACTCAGAGGCATGCTATGCTACTTTTGGATGACTCTGGAATTGTCGGATGTGTTAGGGGGGGATCAGGAGCGGGAGTACAGAGGATTGGATGGTGACTTTGTTGAGTGGTACAACCAGAATCATCTGCAGCTCAACATGGGAAAAACCGAAGAGATGGTGGCTGCAAAACTATGTTCAGTGGATCAACTGACATGCAATAATGTGCTTCAGGCTCAAGTGTCAGCAGTGGCTGTACAACAGAGTAACCCACCTGGGACAATGCACACCAGGAGATTATTTACTTGTATTACTTCCCACATCCAGCTCCAAATTATGAGTGGTGGGGACAATTTGTGTCCACACAGCAAATAATAGATTATAGATCAATTATGAGATACCTCAACCAATCTTGAAATGAGGTAGTCCCTGTTTCTCTGATTTTACGGTAAATGAGAGACATTAGTTGGGACCAGGGGTACCAAGATCTCCCAAATCCAATGTGGTTGTTAGTGATGATCATCTGTCACTGGGCCAGAAAACAGCGATAGCCACGTTGCAGGAAGATGTATGTTCACTAAGGTAAAACAAATGACAGGGTTGGAAACTCTTTTTTTTGACTGCATCAGCTAATAACTCCCTGCAACACTTACACCTTGCTTACACCAATTTTGAATGGTGATAAGAGCTGTGTTCTTCTCTGAAATGAACACCTCTCTGGCCATTCAGAATCACATATATGACAATAGTACATACGACTATTTCAGAGGGCAGAGGAAGTTAGATTGAATGTGATTATACCTTACTGGCTCCAGGCAAGAGGTGCAGCTTGACATAGGGATCAGCAAGTCCATTTGAGTCCATTGGCTTTAAACCCTGAAACAAATGAAGACAGTGTCACAATTCAGTGGGAGTAAGATGTGGGTGCATGTGTGTGTGATCATGTGCATGTATGTGTGTGAGTGATCTATGTTTTTACTATTTTTTGGGGTCCACATAATCCTGAGTGGTAAAAAAAAAAGAACATAACATATATATATATATATATATATATATATATATATATATATATGTATAAGGTTAGACATTTTTTGCATATTTGATATATATGTATATGCTGCATTCAGTAACCCTACTGCTCTTATTTTGCACACCCTAATAATGCTGTAATCCATACTTTTTCTCATACTTTTTATTCCTATATTGTACTTAACATGCTCTTCTGTTGAAATTGTCAGTTTGTATGTTTATATAACATCTGATTTTTTCTCTTTACATTTCTATTTTCTCTCTGCTGTATCCAATTACTATTTGCTGCTGCAACAACCCAATCTTGCCTTATGTATTGGTAAGGCATAAGGTCAAGGTTAGGGGTTAGGAAATTAATGCACTTCAATACAATGTGTGTGTGTGTGTGTGTGTGTGTGTGTGTGTGTGTGTGTGTGTGTGTGTGTGTGTGTGTGTGTGTGTGTGTGTGTGTGTGTGTGTGTGTGTGTGTGTGTGTGTGTGTGTGTGTGTTTACCTTAGCTTTGACAATACAGCAGTGTAAGGCATTGTTCTCCTGTTCATAAAGGAGACTGAACTCCAGAGATCCCAGAGTGGCTGCCGGAATAAAAACACACAAAAAGGACACATTAGCCACCTAAAACAGAAATGGAATATGAGCTGTTTTATATCCTTCTTTATGTGACCCCTGTTAGAGAAACCAATTTCTCTGTAGGAAAGATAAACATTCATTGTCACTCTTCATCACTCCAGAGGGAAATTCCTTTGGAGTTGTAAGCACACGTGAAGGAGTTTTTTTTATATACTGCCTAAAATGAATGAAAAAGAAAACATGGGATTTGTAAAGGTAGAGCTGCATGTTGGAAAAACAATCCAGTTTCTATCAATCAGAGGTTCAATTAAAGTAGAATAATCAATCTTACTGGCATCATCTGAGTCGTAGTCATTGTCCTCGTCCTCTGCTCGATCTGGTGAGGGTCTTGGGGGACCGGGATTGTTGGCCGGGGCTTTAATAGGTGGAGCAAAACTGGTAGCAGGGATACGTGTTGGAGTGGAATTGGAGACAATAGGCTGTCTTTTTTCTTCCAGAGATGGATGAGGCACCATCTCTTCCTTCCCTGAGTTTCTGCTCTCTACATCTGGAGCAGGAGGCAGATAATTACCATTACAGTATGCAATCATTACTACTTCAAAGAGTATTTTTTATGTATCCTTTCTTTTTTTATCCATTATATGGAAATATCATTAATGTTAATGCCTCCTTTGCAAACAGCCCTTAAGGGTTAGGCTTATTCTTAGGAGAAGCAGTGCTACCTGGGGTGGGTGCAGCCTCCTGTACATTTGCCTTAGGTGGTTTGGAGGCTAACGCAGGGCTCTCCAGCTTTACCACAGCTGCTGGACAGGACTGGCTCTCATTATAGCAATCAGCTGTTGTTCCTGCCCTCTGCTCTGAGTCCAAGTGCTGTGATTGTGGTTCTGTACTGGGCTCTGAGGATACAAAATAAGAATAAAAAATAAAAAATAAATAAGAATTAAGGGGTCAATAGCCTTGTAGGTGATTAGAAGAACTTTAAAATTGATCCTAAATTTAACCAATAACCAATGTAATGATGCCAATATGGGGGTGATGCGAGACCGACAAGGAGTCTTTTTCAGTTGCCTCACAACCGAACTTTGCACTATATATTTTTTTTATATATTTTATATATATTACTTTGCATTATATGTATACTATATATTTGCCACCTTGTTATAGTTGCTTGACTGAGGCAGGTGTACAAGGCATTGCAGTAATCAAGGCAGGAAAAGAGAAAAGTAGGGTTTTTTTTCCATCATTGAAGGACAAGACACAACAGATTTTGGCAACATTTCTCAGATGGAAAAACAAGACTGAATTAAGGATTGCAAATGATTTTCAGATTTAAAGTGTGGGTCAAAAAGGTGTCAGCAGATCAAGGCACTGCCTAATACTGTCAGATATATGATCTGGCCCAAAAACAAGGACCGGTTTTACTGGAGTTTAGCTGAAGAAAATCTACTACCATCTTTAATAGAAGCCAGACATTCACGCAGAGTGGCTCGTTTGTCAAGATACTTAGGCTTTACTGATACATAAAGCAGTGTATCATCTGCGTAATAAAAGATGCAGCCAAAACAAAAAATTCTGGAATATTTGCTGTTTAAGTTTAATCTTTTGATATTTTGTCTGCATCTACTACTACTTCTACTACTACTGATAATAGTAATAACAATAATAATAATAACATATTCATGCATGTGAAGAATCCGATCAAAGTGGTTTAGAATTAGAATTGGTTTAGGTTAAGGGCTTCCCATAGACAACCAGTGTAATATTTATCAATTATATAATAAATATCTAATCAAACAAGCTGCATCATATCCATAACATCTGACGTGGATAACAGTGACTGGCTGATACCTTTTAGGCCTAATCCCAATTCACCCCTTCGCCCTACCTCTTACCCCTTCCGCTCCGTTTTGCGTGTTCACGTGAAGGAGTAGGGTGTCCCAATTCTTGTTGGGATCGAGGAGTAGGGCGAAGTGCTAGGGCTACATGGCCCTCCAAACAAAGATTTTTCAGGGGCACACTACAAACCAAGGATTAGGAGAAATCTCCGACAATCATCGGCAAGATGGGGGCAAACGCACAAGCAACAAAAGGAAACCACAAATGTAGTATTTTCTTCATTAATAAAGATTTTAAAAATATTCT
>JAXDDW010000068.1:1592500-1600000 GCA_034670385.1 Hoplostethus mediterraneus | reverse complement strand
GGGTTTTGACCTCCGGCAGCTGGTGATGGCACTGCAGATGACCTCTGCGATGGTCTTGAGCATCTGATCGTGCCGCCAGCGGTATCGGCCTCCCCCCAGAGCCTTTGGACAGCAGCTCAAGATGTGCTCAAGCGTCCCCCTTCTCTGGCAAAGGGGGCATGCTGGTATCGACCAAGCCCCAGCAGTGCAGGTTGGACGGGCTGGGAAGGACATCATAGCTAGCCTGGACCAAGAACTTGATGCGGTGTGGCTCTGACCGCCAGAGGTCAGTCCACAAGATCTTCCTCTCCACAACTTGCTCACATCTAGTCCAGACGCCTTGCTGTCTCATTCCCACTGCTCTGCTGGACCTCTCCTCCTCAACAGCTGCTCTCACCTCATTCTGGACTAGTTTCCACCGCACCTTTCCCCGAGCCTTGTCGATACAGGGGGTTGCAACAATTCCTAGACCAGCCCTTCCTCTGGTCACAGCTCCCACGAGGACTCCATGGTGTAGCCGTGACTCTGCCTGCTCCACTGCAACCTCCGCTCTCCACTTCCTCCTCACCACATCCTGAACTTCTTTCAGGAGTAGCTCCCTCAGATCAAATGCCTCCGCAGGCTCTGGTGGTCTTATCACGGCCTCACACTGCCCTAGGTCTTGGTCTCTGGTGGGGTCACTGAAGGTGTCGTGCAGGTGTTGGTCGACTTCTTCCTTCGAACAGGCTGGGCATCCACTGCGTTTCTGCCCAAGGAGATGTCTGGTGAACCCAAATGGGTAGTTGATGAAGGCAGTCCGCTTCCTTGCCCTCTCCTTCCGCCGCCTTCTGTGTTGCTCAGCTCTGTGCAGGGTTAGGAGCCTCTTCCTGAGCATGAGAAGCTCTGCCAATGGTGCCCGCTCCTCTTCACTAGCCTCCTTGTGCTGTTTCTTCAAGGTTTTCAGTTCTTTCCTGATATTATGGATCTTAACTGCCCTCTGGTTCTTGGTGTAAGGTTGCTTGTCTCCCCTTTCCTCCTCAACACCAAACCTCTCAGCAGCCACGAGCCTCTGTCTCACCAGGTGCTAAACCTGAGCATTGTGATGCTTGCAATCGCTCCTTGCATTTCATCCTCGACTGGTGGATCTTTAGGCAGAGTACAGAGTAGTTATTCTTTGTATGACTGACAGGAAAGACCATTTATTTGAAGAGTCTGGGTTCCCTGAGGCAGAGGCTTCACCAAATACAAGGGCATCATCAAAATAGCATTGTATCACTGAATCACAATGAAAAGCAGAAAGCAGCCCTTATTCCCCATGTATCTCTATTGATCAAAACACTGTGGATTTCTTGATTAAATATGTTTTGGAAATAAAACACTCTCATTTTGGATATTTGGGGGTAGTGAATGGAAGTTAATTTTCCAGCGCATTGGACAATGAAATGTAATTTTATATGCCACAAGGCAAGTCTAAACGCTAGAAAAAATGTATCATAAGAAAGCCTAGGCTCTGATAACTTAAAATGATAACTCTGTATTGCCATCCCTGTTCTTTGTCACTCCTTTTCCTCACCTCTTGCTGTTCACTGCAGATCCTGCAGAGCCACACAGGACAGGATCGGCTGTTGCTCCAAATCCCACATTTATTACACATGTGCTGTAGATAGGCAAATCCATAACACACACACACAAATACACAGATTCGCACACACACACACACACAGACAAACAGACACACGCATACATTTGGTCTTTGGTGGCAGGTGCACAGAGCAGATACTTTTACAGTTCAGATGGCATTAACCTTTACTTAGTTACTAAGAGCAACAAGAAACAGAATGCGGGGGATAAGACCAGAAAAATACACAGTGTGTGTCAGAACAAGTTAGAGTATGGCCCATTGGCTGCTTATTGACCTAGAAAAATTCCTTAGATCTACAAAACACTATGGGAAATATAGTAAACAGAATCCTCTATACAGTAATCCTTAAATCATCTGAGAACATGCAGTCAATTTGCCTAAGGTAGTTCCCTTGTGTTTTTATTTCCTTATTCATGTAGAAAGAGCAGACATATCCACCTACCTTTTTGCATTGGACACAAAGGACAGCTGTGACCCCCTGTAGTCCAAAAGACTCCCCACACAGCAGGCAGCGGGACTGGCCATCACCACACGCTGCCAACCGTATATTATCCAGACGAGTGGCAAGACGCCTTGATAACACAGGCAAACGAATGTAAGCGCAGGCACAAAGTGACACCGTTGAGGTTTTACAGCAGGACCACTCAACTCAGTGGGCAACTGAGTCGGTGGGTCATAGGAAACTCTTCTATCTCACCCAATCCTCTCTTGCTCCATGGCCTCCATCGTGGCCGCGCGTGCGAGTACACCGTTGATGATCTCCTTTTCCTCATCCGTGAGGTCCTCCCCTGGGGGGCCGCCAGACATGTACATTGTGCTAGACCCAAAACACACATACACACAGAGTATGTCAAGAGGAAATGTGCACAACTGGAAATACTTTGGACTTAAGGCAACACAGAGAAACTAAAGTGACTATAGCACACAAGCATATATATATATATATATATATATTACATTCAACAGCAAGTCGCAACAGTTTGTTTTACAACCTGCCTGTATTACAGCTGTCTTTAAGATGTAAAACCACTTGTGGCCCCCCAGACTAGAAAGACTAGATGTGCCTGACTGCTAGCAGTGGAAAGTGCACTGCTGGCTGTGCCATGATATTGAACTGCGGGTGGCATGCCTGGAGATATTCTCACTGAGGAGAGGGATGCTCATTATCTCTTGACAAGAATGTTGTTAGGAGGAAAAACACAGTAGCATGACCTCAGGTCCTTCACTCTGGTCCAGCCAGGCTGCTGAACCAGACTGACTGGTCCTGCAGTCTGTTAGCTGACAAACAGCACTAGACTCATTTTTGTAACAGAAACAAAAATATCTGAAACTTGTAGGTGGTGATTTCCAAATTAGTGGTGGCATGGTCTACCCATATTCTGTTGCTATCATAATTTCTTATATGATTTTGTCATGAATCCACACAAGCATAAAACCATCACAAATGACATTAAACTGTGATTGCTGAGCAGGAATATTTAACGCCTCCTTCTACTGCATTATGGCTCATTGCCCCCTCTCATCTTTCTCATCCCTTTCTCCTCTTTTCCTCTATTTCCGCTGTTCTGTTCTCTCAAAAATATCCCGTCTCCGATGATTGTAAATGTCAGGGGTGGCTGTCATTGCAGACAATGTGGCAACCTGATTGACTGATTGATGTCTGCATGTGAGTGTGTGTGTGTGTGTGTGTGTGTGTGTGTGTGTGTGTGTGTGTGTGTGTGTGTGTGTGTGTGTGTGTGTGTGTGTGTGTGTGTGTGTGTGTGTGTGTGTGTGTGTGTGTGTGTGTGTGTGCCTTGGAGGGTCAGCAGTGAGAAAGAATGGGGGGGGCATTCTGGAATGGAAGACATTTTCAGCCCATGAGTCATCACTCAAAGGATTACACACACACACACACACACACACACACACACACACACACACACACACACGCAAACACACTGTCATTACACATCAAATCACTGGAGTTACACCCAGGATCATGCGAAAATGACAGAATAGTAGAATGTGAAAAACAAAATGAGAATTAATTGGATTTAGCATGATGCATGTTTTACTTGTAATGATGAATAGGATTAAATCAATTAAACCACACACACACACACACACACATACACACACACACACACACACACACACACACATACACCTTTCTCAGTAAGGAATGAGACTTTTGATAAAAGCTTATATTCAAGGAATATATCAATACTAGCCATGTGTTACAATCAGGTTGAGTGACCTTGCTTCTCTCTCTCTCACTCACTCACTCACTCACTCACACACACATACATACGATATTGAATTGGCTGTCGACCTGACCAATTATTGTCTTACAATAGATTGATGTGCATTGGAGCTCCACAGCAATGGGGACATGACACTCCTATCTGATTCCCAATGTCATCCACTGAAGAGGACATAAACACTTCCACATGACAGCACATCAATATTAGCCCTTGTTCCAGCCCATCTGACCTCTCAACACCACTCCCTCTCTTATCAGCTCATGTATACCACACCAGAGCTGTTCCACTCATGGACAAGTCTTGGATTTCAGTGAAAGATCTTGCTGTTTCTACTGCAGATGCATGTTAGCTCTTTTGCATGGCATTACACAAAACTCAAGAAAGCAAAGAGAAAGACTGCCTCCAGTTTGATGAGAATTGATGATTCCTGAGGTAACAGCAAAAATACAAGAATCCAGCCACTCACAACCATTTCGATCATTTGCTTTAACCTACTTGGCAGATGGTTTGTGACATAGGGCAACACAATAAGTGTTGGAAAGTTAAACAATCACAGGAAAGTATTTGAAAGTCAATTTAGTGCACTCTGCTGCGGTTAACAACTTAGCTAACACTATCTGAATTGTCCTGATGCAGTATTTCCCAGGCACAACACACACAGCATGTACAAAGATCTATTGACTGTTTGAAAGTATAGAAAAAAGGCAAAGGTGATCAAAACAGCGAAAACTATTTAAATGAACTCGCATTTGACTGATTGCTCTCATTGTGGTATAATTATGCTGTTTGTTTGTTGATATTCCAATGTGGTTATGATATTTTCTATCTTGGATTAAAGTACTATACTCATCTGTGAAAGCCTCCATACAAACAAACAACAACCCACCCTTTCCAACTGGACAGAGGCACAAGACAAGGCTGCCCTTTGAGCCCTCTGGTGTTCACAATCGTAATAGCCCTGTGCAGTAACCAAGGCATCCACGGTATCCATAGAGATCAGGAACACAAGATATCACTCTTTGCTGATGAGCTGTTGGTCTATGTTTCCAATCCCCTCTCCTGTCTTCCATTTGGAATCTGCAAAGCTATAAGATCAACTTACATGAAAGTGAATAAACCTCTGTTTTATTCTTTATTCTATTACTGACTTATCTCTGTGTGTCTTTATCACAAAATTACAATGATCTCTTTAAGAGCAACTTTACTCGTCTGCTTGACCGCACAAAGCAAGACCTTGGCCATTGGTTTCTTTTACCACTGTCTCTTGTAGGCTGCACAGTGAAAATGAATATGTTGCCCAAATTGTTATATCTCTTCCAGTGTATACCAGTGTACATTAAAAAAAATCCTTGTTCTCTCTAGATCAAGTAATTTCATCATCATCTCTGACAGTGCCTTTTAATCCTGGAAACTGAACGGAATCTGTTGCCTCAAAGATCTGTACACTTTGCTTCTTTTAATCAACTCGCAGAATAATTCAATCTACCTCAGTGTCACTTCTTACGGCACCTACAGATCCATGACTGATCCATATCATTTTCCGGCCCTCCCCCCAAAGATCCCTTGAGATGCTATACTTGAACTTAATCCCGGCTGGTAATGGTTTCATTAGTTACCTCTATTATACACTTGGGGATTGCCTGTGGGAGGGGCAGAGTGGGTAAGTGGTTGGGAAATATATGGCGACAAGTGAATTGTATGATAGGTGGGTGGGCTGGCTGGTGTTATAAGGCATGCTTTACTATATATATATATACACACCATACTGAAAAACGTGTTTAAAAAAAAACCCCTCATACAAAGCAGATCAAGCAAACACTAATGTGCGTGTCCTCATGACAAAAGCATCTTAGTGTGTTGTGTATGTTCGTGCTGTCAGATGGTGGAGTGTCGTGATATGGTTCACTGATTAAGAAAGCGCCCCTTGACAAGGCCGTGCTGAGAACTCTCCATGACCTACACCAAGGACATCCGTCACTAAGACAGCCCGCCTTGATTTATACCTGTCTAATAACATGGGTTGACCAGGGGGTGGAACGACCTCCAGAGAGCAGGCGTACTTATGTGTGCACGTGTATTTGTGAGATTATACCACATCACTTCTGAGGTGAAGTTCTGTCTGTGATAGAAAAGAAAAGACTATCACGAAGCAATTTTCACCTATGCACTCACAGTTGTTTTTAAACGCATCAAATTGATGACAACCTCACTGCCATCCTCACAGACTGATGCTATGTAGTTAGATTAGAGATGTCCTTTGATCTGAGGGATCTGATTTGAGGGGAATGAAGGGAATGAAAGCCGGATAGAAGGGGAAGTTGTGTTGATTGTTTCTCTGTCCAAAAAGAACAAAAACATTCACTTTTGTCTGAGTTCAGATTAGGAGAGTGCCTAAAGCGATCTGTGTAATTGGCTCTACGAGAGCGTTTGCTCCTCTGTCAGTCTGTTCATTTACCTGCCTGCCTTCATGCCTGTCTGTCGGTTTGTCTGTCTGTCTCTCCCGTTCACTCAGGCTGTCTGTCCCCCAGCTATTTACATGAATACAAATTGACACGCAAAAAAAATTGCCCATGTATTCCCTTTCTCTCTCTCTCTCTCTCTCTCTCTCACACACGTACCCACACATCACATACGTGTGCACACGCACACACACACAGTGTGCTGAGAGAGAGGACCTGTCACAGACGGTCAGTGGCCCAGGGAAAAGCATTGCAAATTGACGTGAAGTAAAAGGAAACCAAGGCATTTTAGCTCCATGAGACTATGTGGGTTGACTAAGAGCTGCAGGGCCACAGACACACACACACACACACACACACACACACACACACACACACACACACACACACACACACACACACACAGACATGGATTTCATGTCAGGGCGCACAGGAAAACACACTGTGGTATATGCGTGTGTATATGTGCTGTGGGGAGGCTAACTCTGACAGATTGCGTCATTCTCCCGTGTTTCCTCTGATGCCGAGAGGCCTTCCGTCTTCAGACCGTTTCTGATTTTTTTCAATTCATGAGAAATACTGAAATTCATAGTTGAGGAGCAAGAGGGAAATCTGTGCTTACTTTGAATTTTAAAAAAGTCTAGTAGTCGTGTGTTAACAGTGAAAATAGAATAATGTGTTGCGATAAAGTTATAAGATGTAGAAATGGCGCTACGTGGTTGATCACACTCCTGTCAGCTTGAGGGTATCAGGCCAGTGTTTACACCTCAGATGAAGTTAGTCATCTCAGGGAACCTAGTTCAGTTCACCTCATCCACTACAACAGTTATTTATGGTACACAGAACATTCCCCAAGGAGTCCAAACCCTCCCATCTGAATTAGACTGGAACATTTCAGCACACCCACACACCCTCGTCTATTCTACATACCCATCCCTCCCTCTGCTCAACTTCCCCCCTTTTATCATCTCGTCCTTTCCGCGCACTCCCACCCACCCCCTTGTCCACACAGCTGTCACTTTTCAAACCCCGACATCAATCCTCCGACTTCCCTGCCGTCAATCTCCACAAAAACGCTCAACGTATTCATTCATCCACCCATTCATCATGTGTGCCCATCCATCTATCCATTCTCCCTGTTTCTATCTCGCCTCCCATACATTTTTTCCACTCTTTTTTTCCACAAGGTTTGCGAGAG
>JAXDDW010000068.1:1277500-1590000 GCA_034670385.1 Hoplostethus mediterraneus | reverse complement strand
CATTCATTAGCTGACACTGTTACAGAGAAGAACTCAAACTGACTCCCTGAATCCCTGGAATAAAATAGAGCTGTCAACTGTTTCAAAGCTGACCATGAGCCCTTGTATTTTATAGTGTATCTACGTTCCCCACAAAAATAACAATATCTGCCTTTATCCTTTGTCATCCTATATATGCTGACACTGTGTCAGCAGATGTTTGTGTAATCATAAAAATTAGTACTTTACAAAGTACTTTACAAAGATAGGTCTGTCCATTAAAAAAGAAAAACCCCTCGTAGGAAGTATTTCCTCTGAGTTCAGCAAGCGGGGGTGTTGAGTAGGCGTGGACCGTGTCTGTCTCAGCACCTTACCCACCCTGGTCAGCACCTAAGCAGTCAGCAACCCACCCACATACACACTCACACACACACTCACAGGATGCAGGCATGCATACACAAACTACAGTCAATAAGGCCGATTGGAGGTCCAAAGGGCCCGTTAGACGGATTAGAGGGAGCATGGGAAAGGAGAGACAGTCAATAAGCTATATCCATGTTTGGAGACCGTGGATGATAAAGCAAATAAAAAAGCGACAGAGTATTACAGTATTGTAAATCATTCTCTCTCTCTCTCACACACACACGCTGACTCAGTCCATGCCTCTTTCTTTCTTCTCTCCTCTAGTCCCTCCTTGGTAGCGTTGGCTTCAGTGCTGCCACTACGCGTTAGGCAGTGAGTTGCCATCCCTGTATGCCCCTTAAGCTGTGTAATGAAGGTTTCTCTGGAGCTAGACGGCGTCTAGCAAAGGAGATACGGGGGACCAAAGAGCTCTCTTTGTAAGAGTACGTAAGGAAACTAGTTTCTTTACTTTGTACAGCCAGTGTCCACACATCATTCTTCTAGGTCACAGAAAATACAACTACTTCACAAGATACTACTACTGCTAAGAGCTAAGAGCTAATACAATGTGTTTGTCAATTATTAGCACAGTTTTCAATTCATGACGCATAGGGATCTAATGGAGGGTAAACTAGCTTAAACTTAGTTTGCTAATCTTTTTATTTGCAGAATTTATTATTGACATAAATCTTCACAATTTTAAGGGTCTTTTAAGGAAAAAAAAACATAAATTAATGCTTTTCTAAACAGAACTACATTAGATACAACGTATTTGGGATTATATTAGTAGGTGCTTGCTGGACGGATTATGCTGCTTATGCATGCTGCTGTAAATAAACATGAAATATATCAATTCCCAAGTCATTTCCCAACATATTCAGAATATCCATTATAACTCTAAACCATTTAATTAAGCCACACACTGTTGTAATAATAAAAACAGCAAATAAATCTATAAATTAACAACTGAATTGTTTCGATCAATGAAATAGACCATCTCGTCTTACCTCAGGCTTTCCAAACAAAATTCAAGCTAATTTAGTTTGTGTCAGGAGGGAGAGGTACTTCAGGATGTTATGCCGGCAGTACTATCTCAGCATCCAGCATCCTCTCCTACTACTCTCCTCACTACCAGCCTCCTCACCCTACAGCTTAGGAAAATCCTAGCTCCGCCCCCCGACTCCCCCCACCCTCTCGCCTCACTAAATCCATGTGAGAAAACTCTAATCAAGAAGAGGAGGCAAAATGGTGATGCTGTCATTGCTGGTAAAGTGAATTCTCTAAGGCTGTCGTACAATCTGAGAAAATCTATTCGTGATCACCAATGTAATGTCCTCTTTTGTAATTGATTTATGGCTGAAACCCTTCCCTGCCAGTCTATATCCTTCTGACTGTATGTGTGCCTCAGAGGCTTGTATTCATGCACCATATGGGAATGCTTTCTAATAGATCTATTTTTGGCCCTTGTCTTTATTTACCCTAAAGCAAAACAGCTGCACTTATTATGTGCAATACAATACAAATCCAATAGACCTACTGCGCAGTGCAATTACAGTCCATAACGATTATGTAATTCTATTATTTAGCAAATGTAGCCAAGAGTCAACGCTCAGCCATTTTCAAGAATTACCCAGTCACTGGAGCAATAAAGCCAACCACTATTACTGTCACACATACAGCTCGTTAGAGTTGACATGTTAAATTCAGCCATTCCCATGCCGCTGAAATAAAGATTAGCTTCTATTTAGCCCTTCTGATTTATTGAATTCTGGTTATTGTGATCCAGAGCACAAAAGGCTCAACTATAAAGAACAGCCAGTCATCACAGATGTGCTGTGACAACATTGTAGCCTGCTGTCTCCCTCTTGTGGCCGTTAACGGTAATGTCTAATCATGAGCCACTAGCATCCCCTCTGTGCTGCGCACTTATGGTACATTGAACACTTAGTTGGCCCATCATTGCATGAAATTGAATGGCAACCAAAACAAGCTCTTGCTAAGCTACATGATGGGACATCAACTTCTAAAAGGTTTCTGGAACTTTTTTTTTATTGAAGAATGAGGGATGGATCCAACAACAGTCAAATGTAGGACACATTTCAGTCTAATGTTTTCCATCATGCCTCAACGTGGTCTGCTCTCAGTCTGAAAGTCACTCTGCGGGGCTTGGGTGACTGAAACACCTCAGATCTCAGATCTCAGGCCTTGTGGCATCCTCAGGCTACACAAACAGGAAGTGATGTAGGAGAGTGACCAGGATGAGGAATAACAACCATGAAACGGACACAACATGGGTACAAACACACTATACAAGGAGAATTAATACAAGAGTAGTATATAATAGGTTTTGAAATTTAGCTGGAAGGTTGTCGGTTCGAATCCTGGTCCAGCTGGGGAAATCTCTATAAAGGCTCTAAAAGGCATGCATGCTGCATTAATCTTCCCTGATTAAATAAAGATAGGAAAGATCAGATCAGTGCAATGCAGGTTTGTGTGTGCTCCTCCATATACACCACATTACTGGCTGCTGCATTAGCCGGTGAGGTAGGCCTCTGGCAGTTCAGACCAGGTATCCAGTTGCATTACACTGTTGTTTTGGCTACAGATGTACTGATTAGCTGGAGGTGTGTGATGTCTGACGCTTTCTCCACACGTTCACACAATTAAGCACTAGTTATGAAAACACATAAGCCAAGAGAGAGACCTGCACATGGGCTGTCTTAAGCAGCGTGCAGAGGACTACCTCAGCACTTCCTGGCTGGCTGTATTAACTTGAACATGATATTTTCCTTACTAGAAGCCAACTGGGATAAAAGGTGAGGTCTGTTACATTACACTAGTGGGAAAATGGTACGATATTTCATAGCTGCATCCCAGATGATTGATGCTTCATTTTATGGAATCAGATTTGAGAATGATGCATTAGTGCTGGGGGGACATCAGCGACCACTGCTGAGGTGTAATTTAAAAGTCATTTGAGGTAGAAGTCATTTGATGATTATCCTTGGCCAAAGACAGGTTTTAGACAAAAAGAAAAACAACGAGGAATTAAAAAAAATAAAGAAAGGAGAGAAGAGAGAGAAAACAAGAGGATAAATGACAGATGAAGGATAAATGCTAAATTCATGTCCACACACGCCGAGAGCTTCAGGTCAATGACATGTGCAGACTCTGTCTTTGTGTGTGTGTGTGTGTGTGTGTGTGTGTGTGTGTGTGTGTGTGTGTGTGTGTGTGTGTGTGTGTGTGTGTCTGCCTTTCTGCCTCCCTGCCCTACGTGCAAAGACATGTCTGTTCGGTAATGTCATTAATAACCCTGGGTATGTAGACCTTCAGAGAAATTGTCCAGATGCTGCCTGCATACTCTATATTCCTGAATGTGTGTGTGCGTGTGTGCGTGCGTGTGTGTGTGTGCGTGTGAGTGTCTACCTTGGGGATGTCATAACCCATCAACTTATTATCCCTGGTGGTGGCGTGAAACACCCCCATAGTGGAGCGATGCTGGCTTGGCGCCATGTCTCGTGAACGGTAGCCATGACAAAGGGCATCCTGTGGCGATCCTCAAATGAGACACTCAAAGTCTCCCCCAGGACATTGTCTATGTCTCTCTCTGACATTGGGCTGGAGGGATGGAAAAACAAGAGAGAGAGACACAACGAGAGGGGGAGGGCGAGAGGGGAGACACGGGCGAGCAGGGGAATAAAAAAAAAAACGGGAAAGGAGGTATTCACAAAAACAAGCCCGAGAGAGGATGATGAAAGAGACAGGAGAGCAGGAGGAGGCAAGGACGAGGCAAGATCAACTCATGAGACCGTCTCACTTTTACTTTTGATGCAATTGGCATCATCACGAGGGCAAGACAATTATAAAAATGTAATATTGATGGGTTTAACCTCCATTATATCCCTGCCTCGGTGTGTGGTGAGGCAGAAATCAACTCACCCTGTATGTGACTGTGTGTGGCTGTGAGGATGCTGTTTGAGCTGGTGTCGGTCCCAAAGCGGCGGTCCAGCAGCAGCATCTCCAGCCTCTCCTCACCCAGCCGTGTAGCGGCCTCTAGGGGAGATGTTGAACTGGCGTGGAGTGGACAGTCGGTGTCACATCTTGTGTCCTGCCGCTGAAAACGTTGAAAGTATGATTAAGGAAAACCGTCAAAAAAGCAACTTTACGACTGAACATACTCACAATGTCGAAGCCATGCAATTTCATAATCACATCGCAAACCCAGATGTGTGTGATTGTATGGTATATGTCAAGGAGACATACCAGAAAGTGGAGCCTACCCTTCATCATGCCTTGTGGTCGTCCAGTGAAGTCCACTGCCTGAGTCACCAGAGCCTCCCTTACTGCCTGCAGACCATGGAGCTCCACTGCTGGCCTCCAGCCCAGGAACACCCTGTACACTGTTCCCATAATGCCCAGATAACTAGGAAACAGCATGTACTTAACCATATGATCATACAACCACACAGCACACACTAATAATGTGACTGTAAATCCAGACTCCAGTCACTGTAAACACACTGTACCTCATCAAGGT
Organism: Hoplostethus mediterraneus; assembly: GCA_034670385.1. Classification (NCBI taxonomy): domain Eukaryota; kingdom Metazoa; phylum Chordata; class Actinopteri; order Trachichthyiformes; family Trachichthyidae; genus Hoplostethus; species Hoplostethus mediterraneus. Next base: position 1,585,082 of record JAXDDW010000068.1, on the reverse strand, counting down.
CTCTCATTGGGTCCTTCATGCTCAGCTGCAGCACATTCCCAAATACTGGAAGAGGCTCCGGACCGAGCGGGAAATTCTTGGCTTTTGCGGCTTTAGGAGAACACAGACTCTCACAATAAGAAGACGGATTGTTTCCATCATGGAGTACACAATTCCCCTCACAGCAGTATTCAGCAGAGATGATTGTTGAGTTAAATGAATTCAGTTTCTTCAATTACACCCCAAAACACTGTTCTTACTCTCTCTGCCCCCCCCTTACAAAATGTCTTTAACCTTCTAGTCAGGTCAGTTTCCCATGGGGTAATGGTACAATGGAAATTGAAATGGGATTAGAGTAAACTAATGCTGTTCTCAATTCAGTGCTTGGGACCTCAAGTGTCTAAAGAAGAGGCCAAAAGTAATCCTGAAAAAAGGCATCAGAATCAATAGTTGTGATGGGATTTCAGAATTAGCATTTACCCTCTAATTCCTTAAAACAGAGAATCAATTCAAAGGGATTGTTTTTCCGCCATTAAATGTCCAACGATGTCCAGGATTTGAAATGTTTCAAATCCTGCATCTTTTTTGGGCCTATCAGGTGCAGAGTTTGTGTTTTAGAACAGCTCAGTGTAAATAAGCCTGCACACACATCTCATTCAAACATGTAGACCAACTACATCCATCCTCTGCACCAATAGCCTTTTTCTCAGGCTCTTAAAATGATGCCTATCAGAATAAAAGTCCTGTCAAAGTGTGTTTTTGTCCATGGAGTTGGCATCTGGCCAGACAATACCAATGAGTATGTGCGTGAGAAACACAGGAGCAGCTCTAGGAATCTGGATATCAAACAAAAAAAGACCAGCGTAATGAGGCATGAGCTAGCCATTTATTGTTATTGAGGAAGTTAACATGGTTAACTGCATTGAAAGTCATACAATAAACCTCTTAAGCTTTTTTTTGAGAGAGAGGTCCCTCCCTGTGTCACAGAGAGAAAGCTGTAGGAATATACATACAGTATATCTTATTGGCAAGTAGATATGTTTAGTAAGTACATTCTCCTCTACCAGGTATTCATGTACAATATACATGTTAAAAAATATAGTTTGTTTGTTTGCATTGCGGTCACCGTTTGTCCTTTTTTTTGTTTGTTTTTGTTCAGGATGACAGATTCACATTAAAGTGTTACAGGTTCTTGAATGGTGGTGGAACTAAAGAGCACTGTTTATTAATAGCTATCACATACACATAGGCATATGCATAGAAGGCACATCTATGCATCTAAATTGCTTACATGATAGAGAGAAAGCAGTTTCGTGTGGTTTGGGAAGAAAAGCAAAAAAACATTAAAAAAAAAAAAAAAAAGTATCCAGGAGCACGCGGCGAAACAGCCATATTCTCCCAGCACATACACACGTCCTCTCACACACACACACACACAAACACACACCACTGGACACAAAAAAACCCACCTCAAGCACTCAACATTAGACAGGTACATACAAACCCATACGTCCTACAATACCATAAATGGGAAAACTGCATACAGTACACCACGCTGCAAGAGATCTCAGTCAATGGATGGTCTTCACCCAAGAGTAAAAAAAAAAACAACACTTGCTGTGATCGAGCCAGGTATTAACAGAGTCCTCTACTGAGAGCAGACCGATAGCAGGAGGAAACGGTCCCAAAACACTGATTTAAGGTGAATTCGCTCCCCTTTGTGTAGCTTACAGGAGGGGGCAGGAAAGGCTGTTCAATCCCGGGATCAGTGGTTGATGAGAACTGCCCCCTCAAGGCAAAGAGGACGAGGCGCTTAACCCGCTCCTCGTGTCAGCGTTGTTAGGACTACAGTTCGATCGCGAGACCGCAGTTTCTCAAGGCGTAAAAACAGTGGCCAAAGGTGTAGAAAAAAAAAAAGAAAAAAGAAAAAAGAAAAGAAAATACTTAGGCCACACATCTGAAATGAAGCAGGTGCGTATAATATACAAAATATCAGGTTGGGAGTGATCCCTCCAGAAATACTGTAGTTGATGGTATGAAAAAGAAGTAGTTCAAAATGGTTTAGTGTGACAGAAGAATTAGCAACAGAAAGACAACAAGAAAATACTTGTGTGTGTGTGTGTGTGTGTGTGTGTGTATATTTGTAAAGTTTGAGAGGGCCAACTATCGAGTCCAGCCGACTATCATCGTCAAACCTCTAACCACAACAGTGACTATTTATACTGCCAGCGCTCTTTTTTCAAGACGTGTGATTGCTTCTTAAAACAGTGACTCTTAAAATTAAGTACATGTGGTGCTCACGATAGGCAATGGTACACAATAGGCATTTGTCTGTAAAAAGAACAAGAAAGAAAGAAAGAAAGAAAGAAATAAAAAAGAAAGAAAGAAAAGGTAATATGCACTTAAAAAAAAAAACTTGAAACTTTAAAAAAAGTCTTTTTGGCAGCCGTGCGCCTGTGGCAATGCTTGCTAGGTCAACTGAGATACACAATAAAGGCTCCCCCTGAAACCTTAGTATGTCATCGTCGTAACGTTTGACACAGAAGTGCAGGAGTACAGGGGGTAAAATTTGACAAAATCCTTTCTAACCCCTAGATTAGATTATTACTTATATATCCATCAGGTGTATCAAGGCTGTAACTGTTATGCTGCTAAAAAATAAAAATAAAAAGTGCAGCATTAAGGACATTCGGCTTGAGCTCAGGAATGGTAACTAATAGATACTGAGTATCTCCAAAAAAAAAAAAAAAAAAAAAAAAGCCACGCAAATGAACCCCGTATGAACTTGAACAAGTAAATTCATACTCCTTACAGCCTGAATAATTCAGTTTCTCTTCAAGGCAGTTCTTAAGGGGGGAAAAAAATTCATGTTTAGGGGTCAGTGGATTAGGAATCAACAGTGAATATAGAAATACACTACAATGCCAATAATTCTTCATTCAGTAACATTACACTATATAACACAGTGAAAACTCGACTTGGCAGAATCACTGGGAAATTAGCCCCGCTGTCAGCAAATAAGGTCTCGCCTCACACTGCTGAGAAGGCTTCAATGGCCAGAGGGACTTTCAATTGGCTGAGAAATGTGGATGAAATCACTTGCGGTTTTGGCACAGGCCTTCTCAATAATCTCAACAATCCCCCCTTTTACTTCCAACTAGAAACAATCTACATACATTTCCTTTGGTTAATAAAAAAAAATAAAATAAAAAAAAACGACAAGAAAGTACATACAAATACGAGAGATGAGCAAGTCAGCGAGGACTTTCCCCCTCCGAGGAGAGCGGTTGCTAGTTGCAGCCCTTGTTGGGGTGAGTTTTAGAAAGGCCAAACCCAAACCGGGGTTTAGTAGGGAGGAGGAGGAGGAGGAGGGGGATTTTTAGCATGTTAGGCTTCTCAAAGGCTCTTCTGACGATCACAGTGGTTTAGAATACAACTAGAGGGCAAATGTCCATGTAGAATGAGCCAGAAGCGAGGAGGACTCTAGTGTCTGGTCTCTCTCGCGTGTTGTTTGTATTGTTCCATGTCATCGTCATGGTCAAGTCTCAGGCGTCAAGGTGTGGCTGGCAAAAAAAACTATCAGGTATCAGGTTCCTAAAGGGAGAAATGGGGGGGGGACAGAGAGTTGTTTTAATACGCAATGCCGATATTTGGTGTTTTCTATGACGGCGCCGTGTTGTCGCCTTTACCTGGAATTGGTAGAGCACTGGGGTCAAAGTTGAATCTCATCTGTAGCTCTTCTGCTGTGGCATCAACCCAACGTTCTCATACACTCTAGAGCTGTCCTCCCTCATCCTAACACACAAACACACTTTCATAAGAATCTATTGATAACGCCTTCTTGGGAAGGACACAGGACAGTGATTTCAATTAACTGTTTAGGGCCGGATCACACAGGATGCTCTTCTGTTTGTTCTTTTGAACGCCTTGTTGAAAAACGTTAAAGTCAGAGCAGAAAGGTGCCCTACGCCCCAGTCTGTTTTTTTGCTCTACTGTCCAACTGGATCAATGGAGAGGCAGGAATTGGTGACTCTTGTAAACAATAAACATCAAGAAGAGACTAGTAATCACTGTTGGTGATCACATGGAGCCTGAAGGCGTCAAAACCAGAGTACCACAATCGAACAGAAACCAGCAGGAGGCAAATTAGTGCTGCACAACAAATTTCTGGCAACGTTTTGTCATGAATTATTACTATTTTTAATACTTGTATCATTTAGCTAACCCACGTCCACCCATGTACTACAGCTAGCACAATAAACAACAGCTGGCTGAGTGACGGACAGCTGATCGTCAGCTGATTCTGTGGTCGCTAGGCAACAGCAACACAAAAACGCAGCACGGCCTTGCACTGTTCAGTGGTTAAAAACGCATCCTGTGTGATCGCGCCCTAACGTAGCTAAAGTTGCGGCGGCAGCAGCACTCACTCTGTGCAGGTGGGAGTAGGGATAGGCGTGCAAGGAGGCAAAGGGCTCTGCTCTCCTCCAGTCAAGTCAGACAAAGAGTACTTAATGTTGGTGTACTCGCGCCCTTTGATCTTGCTCTTCTGCGGAAGAGAAAATAAAAAGGTCAGAGACCAGAGCAAAAACAGGGGAAGGAGACAACGTGAGGCGGCGTCAGTTACCCACCTGCTCCTCCTCTATGCGTCTCTGCAATGTTTCTATGTAGTGCTGCACAGCCATATAGATGAATCTGTACTGAGCCTCGGTCTGCACCATCCCAGAGCGCTGAGAACGAACCATCTGGATGGTCTTGGGCACGTCAATGTCACAGTCCACCCCTGCAACAGCAAACAATATTGTTTACATTGCAATGCTCTCAATTCAAGCCTATGTAATGTACATGCGGATATACTTGTGTGTGTGAAACATGCAGGCTTACCTTTTTCTCTGATCACATCTATCAGGATGTCAATCACTATAAACGTTCCTGTTCGCCCAATGCCAGCACTGAAGGAAACACGAGAATGTCCTATAGTTAACATGTTCGCCTCGTGCCCATTGACAATGTCTACATGAGGTTTGTGTGACATTAGAAAGTGGTGAATTCAATATCTGCGTGCGCCCTGTGTGTGTACCTGCAGTGTACCGCGATAGGCCCCGCCTCCAGTATGCTTTCCTGTTTCAGATTCACCTCCTCTAAGAAGTCCAGCACACCGCCTGGGTCGGTGGGGACACCGTGGTCCGGCCAGGCCCTGAAGTGGTACTGCCAAACTGTACGCTCCGTGTTCCCCTGGAATAGGCAGATCAAACACAAATTACAACATACAGTGCATCTTATAAATGAAGTAAAAAGCTGAAATCATGTCCCTCTGGAAAATCTGTGCATTAGTGGATAAAAAGCCATTAATCCAACTAGATGAAATTATGATTAAATTATTTCAAGAATTGAGTGATATTTTTCCATTGAGGATTACCATTTTCCAGAATGTCATAACTTGGCCTTGAAGTGCACTAACTGGTGTTGATATATATACTGTATCAACAGAATACTTTAGAAGAATGGTGGTATATCGTAAATTGTGTGTCACCATACAGAGCATATGGAAAACCCGTGGTGCCACAGTAATACAGGTCTTTGATCATTTACCGCTGCATAATCATAGATTAAATAAAGATACGTTAAAATGTGTCAATTAATAATTGAAATTCAAAATATCTTTACTTGATTCAATACTATAAAATCATAAAACATTTCCCAGAAAGACATTTTAAAGACCACATGCAGCAATAATCTGGAGCCACAAACAGTGCTTCCCACATGCTTCAGATAAGTGCAGCAAAAACAGAGATCTGGACGGGGACATTATGAGACGCCAATCAAAACGCTGTGCTTCATTTCCAGTAAGAGCGCCCACCAGTGGCAAAGTCAAAAGATTGCATTCAAGTCTATGAAAGAGGTTCAAGAATGGCAAAATGAAGCGGCACATGGAAGTGACTTTCTACCCACTGCCATCATCTGCAGGAAGAAAGCTGAGGAGAGTCACTAACCAGAACTCATCACCGGTAATGACACCACACCAATGTTGACTTATAACCAATTTATAACCAATCAGGAAATTGATTATTTTTTTTTTTTTAAACTTGTAAAAAATGTATAAATGACAACTATTTTCAGATTACTGTGTGTAGAGGGAAATGTCTGCCAGCCTATCTGCCTGTGAAATGCCACGTCAATTTGGGGCGGACAAACATAAGTTGAGTAAGCCAAGCGATCCCAAACTTTTTCAAGGCCCCCCCAAACAAATATGCATTAGATCACAGACACTCATTTGATAGGATAACACCCCTGGGACCCCCCCCCATCTCTTACCTGGCCAACTTTAGACAGTTTGAGTTCTCTTAAGATGTAGTCATGTGCAGCCGTCTCTCGGACGTTGCGAACGCGCATGGCCCCGTACTCCTTGAGAGCCGACATGTCTGGCCAGTACTTCACACACTTGCTCTGTCGGGACACGATCACATTTGCTTTGTCTGCATGACTTTCACTTGATGCTTTTTCTCTTGTGAGCATACAGTACAGGAAAAAAAATCCACCCTCAAATTCTCTTCCACTGTTCAGTTTGTGATGCATTTGAGGAGTTATGTCTGATTTAAGTGTTGTAAATTACTTTGTTGTTGGGGAGAAAGTGCCCCAACTTGCCTGAAACATTTTCTGCTATCAAACACCATTGTACTGGATGTTTTTCCTTTAACAAAATCACAATTGAGCACCCTCTAGTTCATGGTCTTGGTTACCTTTCCCCTTTCCACCTCCTTGGTCGTCATGACAATGACTCGAGAGTTCTCCTGAAACACCATCCTCCAGAAGTCACTGATGGTGTTCTGCAGACAGCCCTGAGTGGCGATGTAGGACTTCTTCATCTTGGTGCTATTACACTTGGACTCCAGCTCCGGCTACACATACACACACACACACAACACACGCACACACACACACAGACATGACAGTCAGTTCACTCGTAGTGAACAGAGAAAACACAGCACATGGACTCAAAACAAGAGCACAAACTGACAGAGCACACGAGCTTGCCAGCTGCAGAATTTGTGCGTGTGTGTGTGTGTGTGTGTGTATGTGTGTTTGTGTGTGTCTCCCTTGAGGATGAAGTGACTTTACCATGATAGTAGGTACTACCATGATGATATTGGCATTGATGTAGTCGGAGCCCGGCTCGTTTGTGTCCCCGTCGTTCAGCACCACGCGGGTGTGGTCGACTAGAGGCAGGAACAAAAACAGTACAGGCAGTCAAAGAGAGAGATACTGATCAGTGATTTGCTGTTATAGTGTTATAGTGAAGGAGCAGTCATGGGTTTCTCACAAGGCAGGATGTTCTTATATCTGTTCTTGTTTTTGTTCTCCGCTCTCTGGCCCTCCTTGCGACTGTAGAGCAGCTTGCACTCCTGTTGCTGCAAGGTCTGGGTGAAAAAAAAGAGAGGCCAACATCAACAAGTCATTTCCAACCACTTTTTTTAAAAACACACCACTTGATATTTGCATGTTTACTGACAATGCTGCATCAGGCCACAACAGCACAACCACTTACCTCAAATTCTTCCCAGAAGCCCTGTTTGACCTTGTCTGTGGCCTCTGCTAGTTTGCTCAGCTCCCTGACTCGACTCTCGATCTCTGCGGCGTTAATGCGCGTAGTGTTCAGGGGCTGGGGAAAGAGAGCGGGAGTCAGCGACGCCATTCTGATCAGGAGATGTTGCCTTCGCTTAGCATTGGGTAGATAGTGATGGTATGGAACAGCAGGTACCTGTTTGAGCTGAAGCACGGTGCCCAGGGTTTCCACCATAGGGTTCTTTTTGTAGTGCTCTACCAAGTCAGTGAGCGAGTCAAACTTCTCCCCTCCACCCACGTCATACTTCAAGTCATGCTAAATAACAACACAACACCAGTTTCATACAATTAGAACATTTATATGTTAGCTAGCTCTCACTTTCCAAAGTAGCATTTAGCATTTAACACCTATTTCTAAAACGCGGAGGTGATGTGCAGAGAGGACGGAGGGAAGACAAGGAAACACAGAGGCAATGGGATCAGTGGATCACCTGGCAGCGGATCATGACATGAGTGACTTTGGGTTTGCCGTCACTGGTGTCCGTCTTGTCGTCCCCGGTGCGAACAGACAGAACAAAGTCCCCGGGATGGCTCTGGCTCTCTCTCACCAGGAAGCTGCCGTTCTTCCCTTTCTCTGTCAGCAGCTTCTCGGCCTCTCGGCCCGACAAGTGCCCATGGAACCATCTGTCGAAAGGTGTGCATTAGCAAAATGTGTTTCCATTGGCCTCAATTCACTGAAGAACATTGCACATTATACAACAAGAGGCGCTGCATGGCTGCTTATAACCAATATGTGAGCTTGTAACTTAAACGGTATCACTCCGCTTTGTTTACACGAAGCAAGCAAGGATGTTCACTGTTCAACAGGGACTCCCTTTTTGTTGATGGAGGGCCAAAATAAAATGATTAAACTAAAACCCAAAGCTTGTATCTTTGTGTAAAGTTTTTTCACTATTGTAAAAATGTTGTATAAAAGCAATAATGTGCTCAAGGTTGTGCTGTATCGTGGTTATTGGCACCAGAGCGCGCTGTGGTCGTGGGAACGAGGCAGCGGGCCAAGCAAGGTATGTTATTGCTCAAGTATCCTGGGGGTTGGAAACCAAGAACTGAGTCCAAATTTCTTTGAGCTGTGGAATAAATAAAAAAACATGCCTTTCAATTCTGCTTATCGATGCCTAAGGGGATAATCCAAATTAACTTGTTATATAGCTGCTTTGAGTGGCCAAGTGCAGCTACAAGATTGCATCACCAGTTACACCGTGCAGCTACCTCCCCACTGCGCCATTTAAAAACTAGATGGAGTCGAGGCTGACTCTTGGACCAATCGAGAAGTGCTCTCAAGTTTGACTTGTGTAAATTAGCAATGCAATACCGGTAGAAAAGCAATTTTCTGCAAGAGAGGGAACAGTACGGTAATGTGAGAGAATGATCCGTTTTCTCCCTGTCCCACCAGTATGCCCTAAATATAGATGTAACAGCCTCAACACAAAACACTAGTGAACAGTTCAAAATCCCTCATATGGACTATCGCATGCCCTGGGCCAATCAGTAACAAATATGTCAACGTGTTTTGATGTGTAAAATTCAATCCGTGTGATATTATGGACAATGGACTGACAAACAAACAAACAAATAGTTGACTACTGAGAACAGAGAAGGCCTACTTGTTACTGGCCTAGATATAACACTTATACTGCTTATAAGGGTAATAAAAGTTCACTTTTTTCATTGAAACATTCCATTTCTTTCAAAAATGACAATCCTAAGAATTGGTGATGAGAATAGACGAAGGAATGAAATCAATAAGCAGAACGTCCAAAAATTGCCGAGTCTTGATAGCTCACCTCTCTGAGGTGGGGTCCGCACAGTTGAGTGGATACTTGAGCTCAATAACGTCTCCATTTTTCTCTTTCAGTTGCCCGTGATGCTCCATGTAATACTGCACCAGTTCTGCCAGAGTGGCAAACTTCTCCCCACCATAAAGGTCATAGTAGTCCCCTGTGTTTTGTATCTTAATATGGGTGACGGCTCCATTCCGCCTGCAGAAAAGCACAATCATTTAGAGAAACATCAGCATCAATGACAGGCAGGTAAGTAGCTTATTTTACTGAATCGTTGCTAAAATGCATGGCTATGACATGTGACCTTTTTGGTTGCGTATGCTACAAAAATGTAAGCTACTAAACTTGGAAATTAACTTTGGCTACTAATATGCTCCAGTCCAACCAATCAAATGTCAGCTTAATTTTACTTACTACGCTGCTGTTTTTCTTTAATTTAAAGAAACTTAGATTGGCCTGCAATATTTTTTAGGTCGAGCTGGTTAAATTCAGAAGCTTCATTAAGATCTTAATCTATCGATACTGCGGAGTCAAAATTAATCCACATTGTGTCAGAAAATGAACTAGGCTGTCTAGAAGATGATTAATCATCCGTTATGCATGTACTGTATCCTCCGGCCTTTCTGATGCACAGTGTATTTGTTATGATTTAAATGAGAGGCGAAAGATGCTTCAGCTGTGAATCACACGCACGATTAAAAGCATGTGTAACATCTCTGCTCCTTGCAAGAGATGAGGGACAAAAACATTGAAAATATTCAAAGGTAGTGCGAGAGCACTTTAAAATACATTGGTTTATCTTTTGATTGCAGAGATTTTATGTCGTCAAATGTGGAATTTTTGTGAGATTTGTGAGATGAGTAAGCGATCTTAAATGATATGCAGCTACGTCTGGCAGTTTTATGTAGGATATTGGTAAATGTGGTACAAAATATGATACAAAAATAACCTTCTGTTGAACTACCAGGGACTTTCTCTGTGGAAAGTTCTCTATTTGCGCGAGACCTGGAGGGTGCATTGGTTTGTTTCTATAATAAGTGAATGTGGTGGGCTGAAGAGTGTGTAGAGCTAAAAATCACTCACGTGAAATAGTTCAAAAAGTAAACTGTGGCTACATCAGCTATATTTAATGTTCTACTTTTTAATCTGTGCTTTATTTTGCTGGCTATTCTGTCTGAAACACATTAGGCTGTATTTGTGTTACCAGTTTTGAAAATCTTGGAAGGGATAATACAATTATGAAGTGATGTTGGTATCAATGAAACCCAACAGATGGCGAACTCTCACAGGGCTACCAAGTAAGGAAGTACTGTACTACAGAGAATGTAATCACTCACCGTACTGAGAGAGTAAAGTCCCCAGGGTTACTCTTACTGGGCCTGGCCAAGAAGCTCCCATCCACTCCACGAGTCAACAGGAGGTTTTCAGCCTCCACACCTGTGATGTTGGGGTGAAACCACCTGACAAAATAAGACAAAATAAGTTTAAAACTCGTTACCACTGATTTCAACACAGTGCCAAAGTATCAATGTACATTGTGCCAGGCAATAGCCCATGTAAGTCACGTATTTCACAGACAGAGACTGTAATGATTATGAAATGAACATACTAGTTGAAGTGAACACACAGACTGCTGAGTTTTGACAGCAGTTTCTAACACATAAAACAGCTCCAATAGCTATTTATACTGGGAATGCCTGTGCTCGGTTTGCAGTGGTCAAAGTCTGTGGGTGGCTATTTGTAACTTCACTTGCTACTAATGCTGATCTATGGATAATGTATTACCTAGCCTTACTTGATTCACGACAGTGGTATAGTGTCAACTAAACATCATCTGACTGGACTCTAAGTTACCGGTATCCTTCATGGACCCATGGTGATGTGGTAGTTGGCTAGCTATCCCAAACCCAATAGTTAATTCCAGAAATCCCGGGGATATTCAATGTTTGTTTACTAACACACTAACTATCACAACAGCTAACGTTAATTAGCTAAGCTAACGTTATCACCAGACATTGTTTTCCAGCCTCCTTACCTCCGAGATGTCATTTTTTCGTTCCTCACTTCCTCGCCAGGAGTTAGCAAAAGCTACAACTAGCTGGCTAACGTTTCCAACAGTTTCAGTGCTCTGTCACAGGACAAAACGCTTCATCGGTCCACACCCGGTCAAAACGGGTACCGAAATCTAGGCATTGACTGCAAATTTTAATAACGTGAGCTACAAAAAGTCTTTAGGCCTCGGCCCCGGAGACTTCAGAGCAAGTCGATTATTGGACGTCACCAAACATGCGACAAAATACAGGGTGCGTACGTTTTGTCACCCGGGGTAGCCGTGGTCCGCTAGCGCGTCTCCCTTTGTAATGAAACCAGGGAGCTTTGGCCATCCGGCAAACAGAGTGATATAAATTAAAGAGGCCTATCACTTTCACTTCGCGCGTGCGTATTACGATACGGTCTTTGTGGACAACTCGCGGTGCGTTCAGTGTCCTTCGAGTGTCGTAAACTGGTGTATTATCAAGTTTACCACTTTTAAGTTGCAAGGAAGCCTCTGTCTTAAGTGTAAATGTATGTGGTAGTTATTCACTACAAGCTGGTATCTTATCTTAATAAAAGTCGGTACAAAATACCTCTAAAAACACCACCTAACCGAGAGCTCCATGTCGGAAAGTCTGCATTTTGTTAGTTCCTCATTATTGTTCATTAGGGTCAAGAGAGGAAGAAGAGACACAAGAGGAGTATCCGGCACTCCATTATTTCGTCTTCACTACCGAGCAGACAGCTGCTGTTTTGACTGTTAGTTAATTGAATTGTCTAAGCTTGGGTGTAGTGGTTTTGTTTTTATGATAGGCTTCTTTGATTTCCGTATCCTTGTGCAACATTAACGTTATTGATAGGCTATTGCTAGTGGGCTGTGAATTAGAAGAGTAATCTCTTTTTTTCAGTTTCTGTTTTACACACACACACATTACAATCTTCTTATTGGCTAACTTGCTAATACAAATAAACGGTAAAATGTACTTTTTGTAAGTAACTTGATATCAATGCTGAACCAGCTTGTAGCAAATAATAATTGTCTATCAATAATACTTTATATAATTTGTTATATTTCATAATTTGTTATGTAGATAGTATGTAGTGCATATGTTGGATCTTACCTTCTAGTTGTTGTTCCTAACTAGATGACAAGAGTTTAGCATCTCCAGGGAAAAAAAAACCCCTCCTTTGAGCATTCAGTCCTTAATAACCGTACACCTATTTCTAAGTTACCTTTCCTCTCCAATGTTTTACAGAAAATGGTATCAAAGAAACAAGTAGAGGAAATAAATAACTTTTATGAAATTTGAGTTTGAATTGAATTGAAACATCATAGTTATTACCACAATTGATCATGCTATTGATATATTGATAAATTCTGTTGGTATCTCTGAGGCTGCCTCACCACAGGCTCTCATCTTACCTGTCAAACAGAAGATTTGGTCATTATGTTTCTTCTGCATGGTATGCCTCAAGGGTCAGTCCTTGGGCCAATACTATTTTCTAAATAATGTACTCTTGCCTTGACTAAGCAGGAGATGGCCAACATATAAAGGGTAACTTAAAAAGAAAAACAATATCGATCCAAAATTGACAATTGAGGCACACTAGACTTAATCAATGAAGAATAATAATAATCATTACAAACTGTATTTTTTCTGTCTGCACTTTTCATTGTTGTCCTGACAGTTGTCTCTCATTTAAGTCAAATGATCTTAGTAAGCTGGTAGTATTACGTACTGTCTAGCAGGAAGTCAAAATCATCTATCTATCGTCTATTCGTAACTTGAATTATGCAAGCATTGAATAAGTAAATTATTTAATATTCATAATAAAGTATAAATTCTGGATATTAGAGGAAACAAAATGATGCAAGTTGATGTTGACATTGATTTAAATGTTCTACTCTACTCTTTTAAGACTTGCACATTATGGGGCCATCAAAAACCCCATGAAACCATTTCTCCTGGTTCCCTACCAGTCCATTTGCATAGATAGTGCAGGAATTGTTGTTTATTGTTTATAACTGATCAATATATTTATTTGACACTTATTTGAGATGTATTGCTGATCTACAAGTAATGACAAATTCAGCACAGTACTAGTTACCAATTTCTTCCCATACCGTACTCTATAGACACACCAACTATTAAATTGACATAAAGATGGGACTCCCAGGGACAAATTTGTGTGGGTCTATTTTGGCTGCCACATCTGTTTGGGTGTGTTTGACATGAAAGAAACATTTGTCTATTAGGTTTACTTTAAATTATGACGCTAAACACCTTGAGAGGGGGTTGATTAAGGGTGACAGGTTATGCGCCACGCACTCACAAATTTGGCCCTCGTTGCTTGCCGTTTAAACCGTACGTGGCAGTTAGGGAACAGTGCGGCTCACTGCGCTGATGCTGGTGCGACAGCTGCAAGTGCTCTGTCAAAACTTAGCGTTATAAACCGGTGTCCTGGTAGTTTGTATATGCGGTCCTGTTGGATATACTGACGCGAGGATAGTCCTTAAAGCTACACAAGTCGCGTAAAACTAGCGAGTGGAAAACCAAAAATCGAAACATGTTTACGGTGTCGGAGCTCGTTGTCCTCCTGGCCGTCCTGTCTGCCACTGCGTCCGGCTACTTCGTTAGCATAGACGCCCATGCCGAGGAGTGCTTCTATGAGCGGGTCAACTCCGGGACCAAGATGGGCCTCATGTTTGAAGTTGCAGAAGGAGGCTTCCTGGACATCGACGTCGAGGTGAGCTAAAACGCTGAGATAATGAACTAGCCAGCTACGCTGTGTTAATGCGTGGGGTTTCTTTTTTGTAACTAAACCGGGGGGAGAAGGCCTGTTAGCTGGCCGCTGAGTGCAACGTTAAGTGAGGCTAACCAACCGAACTGTCTGGCTCCCCTGACGTTACCGGTTTAATGCATTTTATCTCGTTATCGTGTATACAGTATTGTAATTTCCGTATTAAATGATTGAGTTACAATCACAGCAATACATTTTCTCTCCGGTCAAAGGTAGCCGCAAGTGACAATGTTCATTCAGTCATTTCTTGAGATGCTAATATGTTTGAACAGGAAGTGTAACGTTAGCTTAGTTTCTGGCTAGGTAATGCTAACTGAATCGTTAGCTGCTCGGCTGTCTTACCAGTTGAGCTTTATCCTAAGATTGAAGAATGCTAGGTCTCGTTTTACCAGTTACTTAGTGAAATGTTGCCTTTTTGTGTACGTGTACATTTGAATGTTCTGTGTACTCCGATCTTGCCATATGTTACCAAGCCTGCATGATATACACGACATGCACTGCTTCAGTAATAATACGTCTTCCTTGCAGATAACGGGGCCTGATGGTAAGCAGATCTACAAAGGGGATAGAGAGTCCAGTGGAAAGTACTCGGTGGCAGCACACATGGATGGAACCTACAAGTTCTGCTTCAGCAACAAGATGTCCACTATGACACCCAAGATCGTCATGTTCACCATCGATATTGGAGAGGCACCTAAAGGCCAAGACATGGAGACTGAAGGTAGACACTGGGTGTGGGTGCATGAGGGAGGGAGATAATTCACATCTCAGTTATGGATTTTGTTTACTTTTTGTATTCTGCTGTTATGCTGACCTTCTGTTGTTAGTACTCTCTCTTTCTTGAGTTTATTTTGGGCACTCTTTTCCTCTCTGTAGGTGGTGACAGCTGGGATGGTAGGGAACAGGGCAGGCTGCAGCAAAACTACTTTTGTGAAATAGACTTTTGCTGTGTGATGCACTGTGGAGTTTTCTCTAACCAGTGTTGTTTCCATAGTGTAAACTAATATTGTGTACTACACTTATATGTAGGCAGAAAGCCCTCATGTTTGTGAATGGTTTGAGGACTTTTACCTTGAAGTGTGAACAACACAGGTCCTGTTTCCCCAGTGATGGGGAAAGCATGGGGTGGGATGCATGTTTTTGCACCAGAGCTGTATTGTGTTTGTGACTTACTATTGAGGTGTTGTCTTTCACTTTTTTCAGCCCACCAAAACAAGCTGGAGGAGATGATCAATGAGCTGGCAGTTGCCATGACAGCTGTCAAGCATGAGCAGGAGTACATGGAGGTCCGTGAGAGGATACACAGAGCAAGTGAGTCCACAGTCTATAAGAATGAGTACTGAGTGCCAGTTTGTCATGTTTATTGTATCTGTGTGCTTTCACATGCTTATTCAGCCTTTCTTCTTTTTTCATCTTCTAGTCAATGACAACACAAACAGCAGAGTGGTGCTCTGGTCATTCTTTGAAGCTCTCGTCCTTGTGGCGATGACACTTGGACAGATCTACTACCTGAAGCGATTCTTTGAAGTACGGCGAGTGGTGTAGTGTGTTAAAACGATCCTTCTGTGTGCACCACCTTTTCTTCCAACACCAAGACGGTTATTTACATTTTGGAAATGAGACTGGCAGTTTTCACTAAAGGTCTAAATACAATTGGATCTCATATGTTTTGTTCTCCTGTTACCCATTTGGTTCCACCTTTTTATAAATGTGGTTATTATGTTTTGAATGAAAGGCCAAAATATTCATGGATTGAAGTCAGTTTTAATTTGCGTTTTTTTTTTTGTCATTTAACTGAACTATTCAAATTGTTTCTCGACATTGTTAGATGACTAAAGTTAACCACCAATTACTTGCAATGCTGTTTTACGCCTGTGTGAATGACTGTGATGCTCATAATTTTAAGTAAAGCTAATGGGATGTATATGACTTAGAAACACCCACTGATGGACAGGCATGGCAGAAGTCACCACAGAATGTATCCTTTATTCATGTGTCTATGGAATCCTTTCCCAATGATAAAAATGGCAAATGTGAAAAACTAAATGCATCAGCGTACAGTCTGAGATACCAGAGACTTGCTCTCAAGGGTCCCAACCAAGTTAAACAATGTTCAGGTAGATATATCATCTCTGTGCATTGTATTATGGTCTGCCACAACAAATTGCACTCCTGAAAGTCTCTAAATATCTGAAGGATTTTCATTGCAGCTGACCTTGGAGGGGAAACTGTACAGCTTCTAGTTCTTTTTGTTGTTGACTCATAGCAATTCATGCCACATAAATGCTTCTGTCGATTTTTGTTAATAGGCAATGCAGGGAAACCGTTTGACTCCCTCTGTAGTTCAGAAAGGTAACAATAGACCAGTGGTTTTCATCCTTGGCCTGAGAATCCACAAGTTGATTAAGTTTCAGGCACAGTTTAATGTTCCAATCAGTCCGTTCATCAGCAAGCCCTCGATGAGGTGAGGAAGGGTTCAATGTTAAACTGAATTATTTGGATTTTAGCTCCAAAGCCAAGAGGAATACTGAAATACATGTTACATGGTGATTGATGATGGGTAGGGGGGAAATCTGAAACCTGTTGACTGCTGTGTGCTTAAGTTGCTTCTAGTTTAATAGTAATTTTGTTGGGGTTGAGGATTTTAAGTTATAAGATGATAAGCAGTTTTGTACTACTAATTTTTCCTGGCGCATATCCAGTGGGATGCAACATTTGGACCTTTTTTCTTTTTCTTTTCTCACTCTCAAGCTAAGGAATTGTGTCCAAAGCATTACCTACACATCCAGTGCACACCCTCAACATCATAAATGTTGTATGTTATTGAATATGCCCCAATTTTGTACTTAGCAATTTCTGATGACTTCAGGCAGGTCTAACTGCTCTATACACCTCCTTTTGTGTGATTAAAACAATCTGATCAGTGGATCTGTACAAATGTAGAATGTTTGTTTGTGGAAAATGCCCCAGGTTTCATAATAAATCCAATATTCTGTACATAGTTTTTTGGGCTTGTTTCAAAATGCAGGGTATACATGGTCTAATGAAATATTTCAAGGTTGATTGCTAAAAGCCTCTTATGAAATAAAAGTTAATAGACAGTTCAGTTGTGTGGGTGCTTGACAGGGTGACCCTGAATTTGTATCAATAGTAGTATTATGCTCCAACACTCGAATTTACCACAACATGGCAGTGTAGACTAAGCATTTATAAGATAAATCAAGATCATCGCTCCCATCAGGGCATATGTAGATGATATAACAATATACCTGCACTCTGTACAGGAAGGCTGCTTGCCAAGTTGAAATGTAACTTTGAATAAGCTGGTATGAGTAAAAAAAAATGCAAACCATGAAGCATCTGTATGTTATGGGGAAACTGTCACACAAAACATCCATTCTCTACCAGTTAGGAACAAGGACCCTATGCATAAGTCGATGAGGCGAAAGAAGAAGCCCAAAGAAGACTGAACAGCGTGGCTGGACAGCCAAGGTACCCCAATAACGTTACTTTTCACTTATATGGAGGAAACTTAACACTAAACTTCATTAAAAAATCTGTCAATTTACAGTTGCCTTGCTTATCAGCAAAGGTACATATCTGGTAAGACCATTTAAGAATTGTAAGGGTCTTCTGGTAAATTCGGCATATAAATAATGCACCAAGTAGAACTTTATTTTAAACTCAACTTTTAGATTTGGTTCCACACTGCTCGCTGTCGCCACCCATAGTACTTTGGTGGAAGTACAATGTGGTAATAAGAGGCGACCTAAAAGTAGAAATTTGATTGCAATGAATGATGCTTGATGTATTTGACGCATGGCGAATCGAAGTGGCTCCTGACAATTCATAAAATATTTTGACTAAGTTCCTCCATTCGTGCACCTTTGGCGATAAGCAAGGCAACATCAAACTTACAGAATGGAGTTTGGTGTAACGTTGTCAACATTCAAGAGAACGGACCTCTTGTGTAATTTGTGTATATACAAAGATAAAATGTCCATTTTTATGTTTTTAAAAGTTCGTGTTAATATATTGACTCTCAAAGACTTAAACAAAGCCTGAAAGCAATCAGCCTTTATAATTCACGGTCTTCCTTTAACTTTTGACCTGTTGCACCTTCCTTTCTATTACATATATTATATTGTCCAACAGCCGTCAAAACTCTGCACAACATGTTGTTTATTTAATATACATTATTTAATAAACAAAACAGTGGGGGGAAATTAAGCGGAAAGCTAAATAAGCAAGTGCTCCCGTTTCCACCCGGTCTGTAAACATCGATGTACCGGAAGAAGGTGCAGCGTGGATAGTCAGTCCATTTCCAACATGGATAATACAACGGAGGGGAAATGGGACAGTTTACCTGTTAAAATAAATGACAGTATTTTACAAACGCTGGATGAATTGAAGTTTACATACATGACACCAGTTCAGGTAACGTTATTCTTTACATAATACGTGTTCTTTGTACTTTTCACCCAGTCGGTCTCCAACAGAGGCGAAACAGTAAACCCACTATAATCTAATGTCTTCCGTTCTAGTCTGCTTGCATCCCCCTGTTCATGAGCAACAAAGATGTGGCTGCTGAGGCGGTAAGTCTAGTTAAATGTGCTATGAACTACTTCAGTCAACTTCTAAGATGACTGAAGATGAAGTTCTGTGCGGTTTACTAAATGTCATATCATTGTAGGTGACAGGGAGTGGGAAGACGCTTGCCTTTGTCATTCCTGTAATAGAAATTCTTCTGAAGCGAGAAGAAAACCTAAAGAAAATGCAGGTATGGTTTCTTCTGCTCTGTTTTCAGCGAGAATGTTGTTGTCGCTGCACCTGAGTCTTGAATCATTTCATATGTCACTCTGGAAATTTGGAAAGTAGCTTAGAAGGTACAAAGTAAAAGTTGTATTCAACTATAAATGGTATTTGTTTTTGCAGGTCGGTGCCTTGGTGATCACTCCCACTAGAGAGTTGGCCCTTCAGATCAGTGAGGTGATGGAGCAGTTCATTCAGAAGTTTCCACAGTTTAGGTAGGTAGAGAGACAGACAATAATAGAGAAAGTCAATATGAAATCAGAGCCAATAGATAGATTCAACTGGTGGAACTTTCAACCTGGCATTTCTACTTCAGACAGATCTTACTGATTGGTGGAAGTAACCCAATAGAGGATGTAGAGAAGTTCAAAGAGCATGGGTATGTAACGTCTTTGATTCATGTATTCAGTTAACTCATGTCAAAACAAATACGCAAGTAAGAAACGAGTGGCTCTGTGAACAACCTACAGATGTGTTTCCCCAATTCAGGGCAAACATTGTGATTGCGACACCAGGCCGCCTGGAGGACATGTTCAGGAGGAAGGCAGACGGTCTGGACTTCGCCAGCTCAGTCAAGAGTCTTGATGTGCTGGTTCTCGACGAGGCAGATAGATTACTTGACATGGGTTTCGAGGCCAGGTACATATGACATATGGCTGAGGGTCAAGAACGCTCTTAAACTGTGTTGAGTCAAGAAATAAGCTTGGTGCTCCCCCCCACAGAGGCCTGCAATTCGTTTCAAATAGATGGGAGTGTGTTTTACTTTTTTTTTGCGGGCCCTGCCACTAACAGAGGCTGTCCTGTCTGTGTTCAGTCTGAATGCCATTTTGGGCTACCTGCCGAAACAGAGACGTACAGGCCTTTTCTCGGCCACCCAGACTCAGGAGCTGGAGAAGCTGGTGAGGGCCGGCCTCAGGAACCCCGTACGCATCACTGTCAAAGAGAAGGGCGTGGCTGCTAATGTCACCCAGAAAACCCCCTCGAGGCTCAGCAACTACTACACCGTGAGTCGGGGTGGTCCGATTTGAAATCCCTCTGTTACATAAACCCCTGCACAATGAGTACAAAAAAATGCAATATATATAATATGTGACCATTCATCTTAAGGGACACTTAGTGGTTGTGTCCTTTCAGATTTGTAGGACGGAGGACAAGTTCAACAACCTCGTGGCGTTTCTCAGACAACACAAGCACGAGAAACAGCTGGTGTTTTTTAGGTAACGTGTCTGCCCGCACTTTCACACGCTTTGAAACTCCTGCGTCGAGGTTTAAGTGCCGTTGCTAACTCATCAGGCGACGTGCTGCTGTCTTCCCCCTCAGCACGTGTGCGTGTGTGGAGTATTACGGCCGCGCTCTGGAGACCCTGGTCAAGAATGTCACCATCCACTGCATCCACGGCAAGATGAAACATAAGCGCAACAAGATCTTCGCCGACTTCCGGGCCCTGAAAAGGTGAGCTCAAGTGCAAATGTGAAGAGAATGATTCGTTTTGCTCGACTGGAATATCTCAAGTTCTGGTCCGTCTCTGTGTTATGCTGCAGTGGGATCTTGGTGTGTACAGACGTCATGGCCAGGGGCATCGATATCCCCGATGTTAACTGGGTGCTGCAGTACGACCCTCCCAGCAATGCCTGGTGAGTATAATCAGCAGGAGAACACTTATTGCAGTTGCATTTTTGTCTAGTCCATCAAAAAGGTGCGTTCTCTTTGCTCAGTTGTGGTTTTCTCCTCTTTATCTCAGTGCCTTTGTACATCGATGTGGGCGTACAGCGCGTATTGGCAATCAAGGCAACGCCCTCGTCTTCCTGCTGCCGATGGAGGAATCCTATGTCAATTTCTTGTCCATCAACCAGAAAGTGAGTTCTTGTTTGTTTGTAGATTTCTCTGAAACCCATAATAACATAGTCCAAATTCTACATACTTTCTCACCAGGATTAGTCACTGCAAGTTGCCGTGCGATACAGGGGTATTTGTTATACGTACAGTACTGTGCAAACATCTTAGGCACATGTAAAAAAAAAAAAAATCCATAATGTGATGACGCTTTCAAAATAATGAAATGCAAAAAATTACTTTTAAAAAAACACTAATGCGGAAAACAAAAATAAACATCCAAGAGCAAATTTTATATTTTAAAAAAAAAATCTAGGGTGCCTGAGACTTTTGGACAGTACTGCATATAAGCGTTTTCAGTTTTCAGTTACTGTAAATTGGCATTGAATAAGTTTCAGCTAACTGCCTAAAAATACAATTTTAACTTGTACACACACATTCTAACATCATTTTTCTGCCCTTTGTCCAGTGCCCGCTCCAGAGGATGTCCCCTATAAGTGACGTAGTGGACGTCCTGCCCAAAGTGCAGGCCCTGGCTCGAGCGGACCGCGCGATGTTTGACAGGGGCATGAGGGCTTTCGTCTCCTACGTCCAGGCCTACGCCAAACATGAATGCAGTCTGATCTTCAGAGTCAAAGGTGAGAACGGTCACTTGAGATCTGAAGTAATCTCCACGTGAACAACTCTGTATTACGCACAGTTAAACCCCCAAACGTGACTTTTAAGATGTCTTGATGCATTTCTTTTTCTAGATCTGGACTTCGCCGCCTCGGCCCGCGGCTACGCCCTCCTCCGCATGCCCAAGATGCCTGAACTAAGGGGCAAAACATTTCCCGAGTTCGCCAAGACGATGATAGACACAGACATTATCCGCTACAAGGACAAGCACAGGGAGAAGCAGAGACAGAAGATGTTGGCCGAGCTGAAAGAGAAAGAAGGGACCGCTCCGCCCAGAAAGAAGTTCATAAAGAATAAAGCCTGGTCCAAGCAGAAGACCAGGAGGGAACGCAGGAAAAAGACAGCTGCCAAGAGGAAGCGTGAAGAGGTATTTGTACTAAGTGACACATTGACCAAACCAGGAGAATCAATGCAGTGTATGTTCTTACTCGTTCTTAAACCAATTTTGTGTCTGCAGGGCTCTGACGTGGATGAGGAAGACATGAAGGAGCTGCTAAATGACACCCGGCTCCTGAAGAAGCTAAAGAAAGGACAAATCAACGAGGAGGACTTTGAGGAACAGATAACAAGGGGACAGCAGTCCAAACACAAAAAAGACGGACCATCACAAGCATGCAACAGCTCAGGAGATGAAGCTGTATGAGCCACAAGACAGAATAGAGCTGTTTTCTCTCCTGTTCTGCTGATTTGTGAAGATAAATCTGGAAAAAAGTGTACAAATGCATCACTGCAACATGTTGAATTCATCTTGTAATACCTTTTGTCTACAGAGTAAAGCACATTTTAGTCCCTTTTCAGTGGTGGCTTTTATTTGAGAATTGTAGGGGGGCACAGTTATAAATAAAGTTTGATGAGTTCATCGCTGACGGCAGACGGCGTGAGGACCCCCAGGTCAGTGAAGAGGAGGGTGATGAGGGAGGGAGGTGTATAATCGATGATAGGATGCTCCTCCGACAGGTTCTGCACAGTCTTCAGGGTGTCTGCCTTGTACTGGGGAGAAGAAGAAGAAATACAATGAATAGAATAAAAATAAGATGGATAAAATACAACACCAGCATAGACACGAACAACTCGTACCTTAAATTTATCTGGCACGTCCTGCTGGTTGAGCGGGTAGAGACGGACGAACTTGAAACTCTCCGCCACGACGTAGAAGGGCTTGTTGTGAGCTTTGGAGCAGACCGCCATCTGGTAGGTGCCGATCTGCATCCGTGAAAGATCATATACTGCTCACGTCATATGCTTCATATATTGAAATATCTAAGGAGGCTGCTAGAGGTTTTGTGGAACGCACCTTGTTGATGATTCCTCCACTCTCCACAACTCCCTCCGCACCGACAATAACCAGGTCTACCTTCTCCAGGACAGACCTTTTGCAAAACACAATTACAAAAATGAAATAATATTCATCTGTGTTCTTCTCGATACTGGATGATTATCTTGAAACACAATATTCACCCCACAGCGGCATCCAGGACTACCGTTACTGGAACATTGAGTTTCTTGAGGGCTTCTGCCATCTGTCGCCTGGAGGGGGGAAAAAATAAATTAAATAAAACAAAAAATCTGAATCAATGAGTGTCTCCCATCAGAATAAGTCCAGCACATCATTTTAGTGACACTATTCACTCACCCAGCTGCGTCAGGCTGCGATTCGGTGACGTAGACAGAGAAGCGTTTCTTCTCCGCTGCAGCTTTTTCCAGCACCCTGAGGACAACTCTGGAGTAGGAGTGCGTCAGGATTTTCTGTAAGAAAAATATTAAAGGGAAAGACAAACATGACTTCCAATCAGTTGGCCAAATATGGAACAAGAACAGTAAATAATCTACTGTGTATAACTATGTTAACCCATGATAACTGTGGCATCACTCACCGCACCATCTTTGATGAAGGTGTGACAGAGCTTGGCCACCTTGGTCCTGGACAGGGAGATCTTTTCTAGAAACAGTTCTCCTCTCTCCTCCATCACTTTCTTACACCGCGCCAGATCCTAGGACAAACAAATATGGAGGTGAGGCCTGCAGCCAGCTGCCACCATGGTCTCTGAAGTCCCCTGACAAGTCTGCTGGCTCAACCTCTTAGCCGTTTCAGTTCAAACACAAATCTCATTGGTTGAGTTAAACCTCAGTGGGCAGAGCCAAATAACCATGTTTTCAGTTAGCTAGCTGCCTAACTTGAATGGCAAAGAAGGAACTCTGGTAAAAAAAAATCAATAAGAATATAATATTTTCATTATTTCAGCAGGTTAGTTAACTGGCATACCTGGATAGCTGTAGGCTAGTATGGCTAGTTTTTGGTAAATTGGTAAGATTGTGTAATTTCAGTTAGTATCAATAGCACTATGCTTCATAATATTAGCTACCTCCTCTCTTACCACTTGTCTTTTTCATTGAACTTCAGTCTAACATTTCTCCAGAAAAACTGTGGTTCTTTGGTTCCACTCACTGAGGTTTAACTCAACCAATTACATTATTTCTGCCTCTGAGAAACGTTTTAGTCTCCTAAATTCTCCTAAATAATCCAGTCGGCTAAATACTTGGTATGTATCTGTGTTTTTCCATTAAATTAGCCAAGAAAGTGTATGTGTCATTGATCAAAACATGCTGTGGATTGTCAGAAGATCAGTTTGTGCCTCGAACCTGGTGCTCCAGTGATGTGAGACTTATAAAGCGCAGGAAGAGCTCTCCTCCTGAGGACACCGCCACAGAGGAGTCCACTCCTGTCAGGCAGTCTGTAGCCCCCGTCAGGCTCTCCCTCAGGCCCAGGATCGTCTCTCCTGAGGAGGGACATTACAGTACAAGTCGTCAAACTGGTCTGGTAGTCTGGCTGCTTCACTCAAGTCAACATGATGACCATGATCGCAATGTGTCATCTAAGATTCATCATAGTGAATGTGTTGGTGGCAAACTGGGAGATGAGCAGATGATGAACAAACCTTTGTCTCTCTTGAGGAATTCAAGCAGAGTGCGGATAGCAGCTACTGCAGACGCCATATCTGGGTCTTTCCTCATCTGGGTCCTGAAATACTCCACCAGTTCTAACACGGGTGAGATTGAGCACAGGTTTGTGATGCAAACAGGCTGATGTTAGAGGAAATGGGCTGTGAAGAAGAGAATGACTAAATGACTTACCGTCTTCATCCATCTCGAAAATCACAACAAAGGCAAAAGGTCTGGTCTAGCGTTAAATCCAACCCTAGTGATTGGCAGTTTATGCTCAGTGAAATAACGTTAAGTCAGCCAGAACTTTTGACACATGCCAGAGCTCGCTCTACTGCAGCCTCCGTTTGAGTAAAATAATTACAAGATTCAAACTAAAATCTCACACTTCAAATATAGAGTTTCATCTAATAGTTTAATGCTGGACTGGGAACACACTAAATCCTGTCTACACAGTTTTGCTATCTATTAACTTGCACCACGTTAGCTTATCCTGCTAAGATGGAGCTGCGAGTTGACGCGTCGCGAATTGATGACGCAAAACGTTGTTGTCATGGGTGTGTGCTGCCTTCACGTTACAATTTGAGTCCAATTGAACGACTCAACCGAGCGATGGAAAGCTGACGAAAGCGTGTTGAAAGAACAAAAAAGAACAAATGTACAGCGCAGCAGTCGGAAAGTATTCAGCTAAAACACACAATAAATTGAGAAGCTGTATTTACAACCAGCAGCAATCACAACTTGGATATGTTTGGTTTTTTTTTTTTCCAATAGCCTATGAGGAATGTTTTTGTTTTTTGTTTTTAGAAAACTGCTATCTGCAGAAGACAAGCCACTGCTGCAATCAAGAAACAACACCGTGTTTTTATGTGTAGTGTGAAGAAAGGCAATATCGATAAAAACTTGATAGGAATAAAGATTTAAAACAAATGTGGAATTGTTTCCTCTTCAAAGTTGCAGTTTACTAAAGTCATAAACATAATTTTGGTTCTTGTCAAAAAATGTTGCTATGGCAATTTATAGTCAATCTATGGTCTTGAAATAAGGACTATTGAAGAAACACATGCTCATACTTGGGGTTTATTAAAACAGCATGCATATACAACTTTTCAGACAAATCACAAAACATTAGTTTTAAAAAACAGTTTTAAAACGGCTACCAGTGTTTTTTTTGGTCACTGCTGAAAGTCTTGATAATCCTAACCTCCTGTAGAGGGCGCTCTTCACCGGCGCTGCTCTAGTGGATCGAAGAAGAACATCGCAACTGTGCAGCCAGTTCAAAGGGTTGAAAAGTGAAACGCTATATGCTGCAGTTCCTATCATTTACTATCAAACTTCCAGACCTGCTTATTTCGATTAAAGGTCTGAGGACAAAGTGGAGCAGTGACTGAAAAGGGGATTCTTTTCAATAGAAAAGGAATCAGGGTCACGCTTCATCCACTATAATGAAATATAATCTCATGTTATAGAGTTTATCCTACAGAGACCAAATTCTTTCTCACATAGTTTTGAACATGACCACCAGAGGACAACATGATGCTTTTCCATTTTTTATAAACGTGGTTTAAGCTTCATTCATTCATTCATTTTGTTTAACAGAGCTTTATCTTTGGGATTTCTTTCAGACACGTTTGTAAATGAAAAGGGTGGCTGAACTCATCCTTCACTCTGATGGTTTCAGAGCATCCACGTCACCCACTGCAGGTAGTTTTATGTGTCTTTTTCTCTTTTCTCACTCATTCAGCTGTAAAGGTGGTGCATCTTGTTCATTGTGTGGTCCTGATGGTGCAGGCTGGTGAGGTAGAGTATCACAAAGGACACGCTAGTGTAAGGTTTTTCCATCACCCTTTCTTGTCTATGGAGAGGAGACTTCTTAAACTGCTCGGTTTTCAAACGCATTGAAGATGATGAAGAAGCCTTGAGTCATCCGGGTTCTGCTGCATGTCTGTCCAGCCAGCCAACATCACCAAGCTGAAAACCGTGAGGAGAGCAAAGCCTAGGTCTTCCCATCTCTCAGGATCTCCAGTGTCTGGTTCTCCAAAAAAGTAAAATCCAGTAATGCTGAACATGAACACGAGCACAAATACGAGGCCGCTGGCATAGATCACATTCTTCATGATTTATGATGTGAAATCCAGAATGTACTCTTGAGCCTTCTGGAGTAGTTGTGGGCCCAATTCAACAAAACATCTTGTGATCAGAGACTTGATACCTGCTCCCACCCACTCCCCTTTTCATCTAACATCAAAGACATTTTGCTACGGAGGTTCTCACCCCCTCAACCCATGTTTCACCCTCTTCCCATCCAACCACAAATCCTGGATCTGTAAAATTCAGCACCAACCTTTGTGTCCTCTCCCATCGTGGCCCTGTCTTAGTAACATCTTGGACTGCTTTTGTGTTAAATTGTCCTTGCGTATATCTAGTGTCAACATGTCTGTGTGCTGATGTTGTGTGGTGTTATTGTTCTTTAATGTTTCCATGTGTCCTCCAAGATAATAATAACAGAGTATCTATCTAAATTGCACAGGATGTTATACGGGATGTTATACGGCCAATCTACACGGTCACGGCTCTTCTCTGTCCTGGCCCCGCAGTGGTGGAATGTACTCCCCACTGATGTCAGGACAGCAGAGTCGCTGCCCATCTTTCGCCGCAGGCTGAAAACCCACCTCTTCAAGAAACACTACCCTGACCCTTTTTCCTAGCCTTGCCTATTTGTCGTCATTTATGTGCCTGAGCTCTTGTTTATTGGCTCTTGGATACACTTATTTGTCTTAGCTCTTGTCTTAGCTCTTGTTTATTGGGTTCACTTATTTGTCTTAGCTCTTGTTTATTCGATTCTCTATTTGTCTCATTTGTTTAAAAACAAGTAGGTTGCTAACTTATTGCACTCTTACCTTAACACTAGTTATGCTCTTAGTTGCTTGTTTAGGAAGGAAATGCACTTACGATTTCTGGTGACTGGTAGTTTTCTTACCTACCTTTGTTGAATGCACTTATTGTAAGTCGCTTTGGATAAGAGCGTCTGCTAAATGACTGTAATGTAATGTAATGTAATACGTAAGACACCTATTGGTATTGGGGTTGGACAACAAAGAGTGAACTGAAGAAGTGAAATAACCAGTAGACTAAATTCACACAGTGCAGTCAGTCAAAAACAGTGATGACTCATTATGGACACACTTGATAAACTGGACACAATGAACAGAGAAAAGCTGGTCACACACACACACACACACACACACACCTTCATATTCACTGATACTACTTCGCCACTTATACTGACTGAGACACATTTTTATCTTAGACACTTTGTATGACACTTGTCACTTTAATTCTATTTTGTTTTATATTGTTACTTTTATTATATTGTTACTTTTATTCTTATTTTGCTGAGAGAGTCAAAGTCTAAGCATTTCATTGCCAGTAATTAATACTGTGTACTGTTACTGTGCGTTTGATAAATAAACTTTGAACTTGAACAGTGTTGCATTATTGTTTTGTGGGATTAGAGGTCTTCAACTTTATTCTACATTCTGAGTCACGAAGGCACACTATAACCTGCGTAAACTATGATCATCTTAAGGCTAACAACCACCGTTATAAACAAAAATCAATTATATTTTCATGAAAGCGTTAATTTAGGCCTTTTTTTCTCTCTTGAAAGACCCTATCCCCACTTAACTCACATCAGTGTGATACTATTCACTGTGATGTAAATGGCAGCGTGACGGCTGGTTAGAGAGCTTCCCCTTCAACCAGAGGGCCGTGGTTTCCTGCTGAAGTGTCCTTGAGCAGGATATGTAATCCCGACTAGCTCCAGGGGTGCCGTTCTGTAACTCAGTGGTTCTCAAAAGTGGGGTCAGGGGACCCCTTGAGGGGGCTCTCAGCAAAATGACTAATCGTTTAATACCACTATAAATGATCCCAATGAGAGAATGGATAAGAATGACGATCATAATTATAGATTTCACTCTCACTGCTATTCCCCCCTGATCCACAGTGTAGTCAACCGTACAATTCAAAAGTTAATCAACAAAAAGTCTTGTCCATGGGATAAAATGTAGGGCTCCTTGGCATGAAAACATTTGAGACCACCTGCTGTAGTTGACCCTGTGGTCCAGCAGGGATGTTGTGGAGGCTGAACACCTAAACTCACTTTACCCTTTTTACCTTTTTATTGTGGAACAGGGTTTTTAGGCCGACGTGAATCTTTAGATAGAAATTCATTGTATGCATCCTACTGAGCAGTGTCAAACTAATGTAAGTTAAATGAGGATATACACTTTTAAGGAAAAGTAAAGCAGAAATGACTGTTTTCTGAACACAATCTAAAATAGATTTTTGTTTTTATTGGTGTTTGTTTGCCTGATGAACACAAACTGGAGGTCATAGTTTACCACAGCATCCCTGGGGACAAGTGAAAAGAGAATTTCCATAAGGGGGATTAATAAAGTGTATTATTATTATTATTATTATTATTATTATTATTATTATTATATATTATGACTTTACCTCTAAGATCTATGTTGGGCTGAAAAATGTGGGTAAACTATTGTGCAAATAAAAGGTGGCACAGCTGAGTTTAGGTGGGTTTACCCTCCGCTATATCCCTGCCGCATGTCACAGCTTACAGGCATTGAAGTTTCAAGCACAAGTTTTTGTTGGATGAGTGCATATCCAGGCTTTTTGCAGGCTCTTTGTTCTCCTACCACACAGCAGGGAGACAGATCTCTCTCCATAGTGCAGCTGCAGGCTCCCCCGGCCCTCCCCTCCCCGGTCCGCGCAGGCGCAGTGGCTCCTCTGTGCGCTCTACTGTTTGCATTGTGTCTGAACTGCCGGCGAGCTTTAAAAATATTATACCCACCGCGGCAATGTCGGGCAGGTCGGTCCGAGCTGAGACCCGGAGCAGGGCAAAAGATGACATCAAGAGGGTTATGGCCGCTATTGAGAAAGTACGAAAATGGTAAGAGAAAAGAGAGGAAAAAACACCCTTTCGTTATCTAACACGAGAAAGGCTTGCTTGTTGGGGGAGGAGAGGGAAGGAGCGAGAAGCAATAAGGGATGAAATTGAAAGAAAGGGCAATTTTTGAACGGGATTTACAGCAGATGTACTTGCAGCTCAGGTGCACCGGGGCGCACTAGTGCGATGCGTCGCCTCGTAGTTTGGGCGCTGTTAAACACACAACCTGTAGTCTTTTTTCACGCAGATTTTTCAACAGCAAGGGTTGAACCCAGAAGCCATTTCGTTGCAGTCACATGAAGCCATTGCTTTCTCCTGCCCGCTGTTGTGCTCGTACCACGGGCGGCCCGGTTGACGGCCGCAGGACGACTCAAAACGGCCAATAACTCCGACTTGGAAACAATTTGACGACGGCGCTCTTGAGTCGGAGTAGTTTAGTCCGTCTGGAGTTTTAAATTAAGCGCTTTGAGTCGCCCTTTAGGTCTGGTAGAGAATAAGGCACGGTGGGGGTTGGGAGAGGGAAGTAGGCTACTGTAGTGCATGGCTGAACACGCAATGACTCAGTCTGAACGTTTTACAAATAAAATAAGACTGTTTGAACTTAGAATATGAGAAATAGATTTTTTTTAAAGAGGAGATACGTTCATGACTACCGACCGTATAAAGCCGCTCAGCGGTTTAATTCAACGGTGTATGAATGAGGTGTGTTTTATTTGGTTCAATTAGACCTCCCGGGATCCGAATCAATGAACTATAAAGTAGAAGTTCTGTGATAACTTTGAGATGGTAGAATAAATCTGATTTACCGTACATGTTTGAAGGTGAAATGTAGTGCCGTGTTTCATGTTGTATCCTTTTGGCTTTTTTATAAATTCGTTTTTTTTTATACAGGATTTTTGATAAACGTATTATCACAAACTTAAAGAAAAATCTATCTAATATTCCGAGTACTCAATAGTGAGTTTATAGTGGCCGTATCACAATTAATGGTATTTTTTTAATGTCCTATGTTAACACTATAATATTCCAATAATATTACTCTAGGGACGTGGTACTCAATAGTGATCTAAGGGTACTTTTAACTCTTATGGTATCACTGTGATATTCTTCCTACAGGGACATATTGCTGTATCTGTATAGTATTGTCTGTATATGTATTATAGGATTACTTTTCCACAGGGGAACTATTTGTGTGTTTCTTGTTGTAACTCAGTGTACTTTACTGTTTACTGAATAAATCCAGGGTAACGTGTCATGCTACAGAGCCTTTGTGTTATTTGAGTATGTGTGTGTGTGCCTCTCCCACACAGGGAGAAGAAATGGGTGACTGTGGGAGACACATCCCTTCGCATCTACAAGTGGGTCCCAGTGACAGAGCCCAAATCAGACGACGTAAGTTCAGCCTCTTCGAAGACAGTTACAGTGTCACTACCAGGGAGTCATGTTTTAATATTTTCTTCTTAGATGTTTATTTTATTTGTTTTCTGCATTAGTGTGGCAGTAGAAATAAGCTCATTTGAGATTTCCAAACATTCATTTTTCAAAACAAAACAACAATGTTACAGAGAAAGTTTGCTTTCTTGATTTTTCTTACATGTGCCTAAGACACTCTTGTATTGAATTTGAACACTATTACTTTCTCTCATTTGTTTTAGAAGAACAAGAATAAGAAGAAGGGCAAAGATGAGAAGTATGGCTCCGAGGTGACCACTCCAGAGAACAGCTCTTCTCCAGGGATGATGGACATGCACGGTGGGTGTAACCCCCCACAGACCTACCCTAGAGGCATTACTCAGGGGATACAGGGGTCCTTGAAAAGTCTGAAAATAAACTAGCTAATTTTAAAGCCTTTTAAAAGTAATAAAATGTTTTTTTAAGAGGTCTTATTCTTTCACCATGCAATGACTGGTTCCTTTGGGCTGCATGTCCACTCTTAGATTAATACAGAATAGGGTTACAATATTCAAAATATTATTTTTCTTTGCTTTATTAAACACAGTTAGATTTCATGTCCCATAACAATTAATTTCCTGTTGTAATTTTTTTCTTATACTGACCAGTTATAGTTTCGATATTGTATACAATGTCATAATCAAAAACGCAAACACTAAAGTCACTCATGTGTTTGTCCATCCCAGATGACAACAGCAACCAGAGCTCCATCGCTGACTCGTCCCCGGTGAAACAGGAAAACAGTTGTAGCACCAGTCCTGCCCCGGAGCCCACCGCCGTGTCTCACCGTGATAACAGCGAGGCCAAGAGTGACCAGAGCCCCGACAGCAAGAGGGGTACACACACACACACACACACACACACACACACACATACAGGACCATCGACATCACGCTGACGGAGAACGAGGGGACTAACTACTTCCCTCTTAGTTAAACACACATACAAAGTGACACAGAGCAGCTGTGGCCTTGCTATTCCCCTCAGGGATTCAACTGTCAACTGTCCTCCGGCTTTCTCTGTCTCTCTCTCTGTCTCTCTTGCTCTCAATTCATCTTTTTATTATATCCCCTTTGTTCCCTGCCTTTCCTGGTCTTTCTGTCCCGTTGGTTAGGCAGAGTTGACCTCTTGTATAAACCTTCATTGAGACAGTGGTATTTCTCCCCTGGTTTATATATGCTGTGTCTCACGTCCCCAGTTTTCAGCGGGTTCATCAAACAGTGCAGTTACTCTGCGGGACCACACGGTGGCACTAAAGTGTCAGAAATGTTCTGCAGCCATTTAAAAAAAAAATATATACATATATTTTAAAACCCATACATAAATAACCCACAATGAACAGTGTTTAGTCCCCTCTAAATGTGCTGCCAGATAACGAAATGCGATGCTGTTCTGATATGTGTGTGTGTGTGTGTGTGTGTTTATATCCAGGTAAGAACACCCCTTCAGAGACCTCGGAGAGAGCACCAAGTGCCAAGAGAGACAGCCTGTCCTCGGGGGAGAAAGACCCTTCGGACAGCAAAGCCACTCAGGTATGAACGTCTTCACACATCTGTCTTTTAAAACCCAGCCTCACAACTGGTGATGTCATTTGCCACTCCATGTAGTAGTGGTTGTGAATGCTAACTTGCCAACCTATTCTCTAAACCAATCACTTATTGATTATTACGCGAACCTCACGGCGTCCACATGACTCCTCATAACATAACTGGCCTCGTCCCATGTCTCACTCTGTACTGTTTTACTGTGTCAATTGTCAATCTCTCTCTGTACCCAAAACACCAAGACTAATTCCTGTGTATTTATTGTACTTGCTGGATAACGGGACTCTGTCTTTGTGTTTTGTCTGGCAGGACCTGGAGGAGGAGGCCCCACCCAGCAAGAAAAGCAAACAGGAGTCCTCGTCTCAGGACTTTGAGGAGAGTTAAATGTCCCGAGTCATTTCTCTCCTCCATCCTCCTCTCTTCCTCCCTCCATTAACCCTAGATAATCTGGGGATAATGGACACACCGGCTCTCCTCTTTCCTCCTTAGCCCCCCCCCCACCCCCAATACTTGTTAATACCAAAGGGAGAATGGACATCTCTCTTCCCCTCCTAACCGCCGATTTCCCCAATTACCACTTTTGCCCTAACACTCCTCTGCCACAGAGGGCGAATGGATATTACCTCTATTCACTAATCCCCTCCGTGCTTCCTTACAGTTCTCCACACTCTCACTAATGCCAAGAGAAGCTCAGAACCCAGGCTGCAATCCCCTCCGTGACCAGGGGTGGCGCTGCCAGCCCAGGCCAGGCCAGAAGAGAAACACTGACCTGCATCTGTGACTAAATGAATAACACTGGGGATTCGACGCTGGTGTACACATCAGTGAGAATAGGACGAGGTGGATCCTAGACTCTGGTCTGAGACCTTTTTGAAATGTTCTCGTGGTTTAGCCCAGGATACATCGAGGCTAACCTGGTCCCAGATCAGTGGCTACGGGGAAATCTCTACCTAAGACCACATCACTTCAATCCTCCCAATTCGCCTCCTGTTAGACTAATGTTCTATATTTGTTTAGGAAATGTTTAGGGTTTTTTTCTCAGGAGGGTCAATGCACTGTTACGGTATATCACAATCGATCACAGATAGATTTGCTGCTGTAGTGGATGTCTTTTTTTTTTTCTTCTTTTTTTTTCTCCATGAAAGTTCTCCATTCACTTGTTTTTGATGAGTTAGTTCTGGCATGTAGAGGAAGACGACGGTGGTACTGCTCAAGTGAAACTCTTCGATTGAATAGTGATGACAGGCATAGGTAGCAAAGGTCCCGAAGGCGTGCCTTGTGTTGCTATGATTAAACACGCTGGTTAGGTCACGCAGTGTTTAAATTGCAGTTTTTGGTGCCATGTTTTTATTTGCTTTATAATTGTCACAAACTAACTAGTTCGTTCAATATTTATATTCAACTACAAAAGTTTCAGTTTGGGTAATGATACTTTACTGGAGTTTAAACACTACTCCCCCCAGACGTAATATTGTTTTTGTCTCCTGTAAAATGTAACATCTGCAAACGTCATATGTCAGAATTCATCTTGAGAAGTTCAGTGGTTTCTCTCCATACCCTGGTTACTGATCTGTTTCTCCTCTAGGTGGCACGGTGTATTTTCTTTTTTTTTTTATTATTTTTTTGTATTGTTTTGTTCTAAAGTTGAAACAGACTAGTGCTAGTTTTCCTGTCCGGTCCACCACCTCATCACTTCTCATCTCTGTAAACGTTCCTTGCATCACTACGTACCGATGACCTGCGAAGTTTCTGTAGCTCACGAGAGAGGGTCCAGTGTTTTTAGCCCGAGCTTTGGTTCCTATCCTCCCTTCAAGGTGCTGTCTTTATCGGCTGAATCCATACACGTGTGGCATCAAGCTCTTTGGTTTTGTGCAGATTTGTCATTGACATCAATGTGTGATTTTTTTTACTTGAACTTAATAGTAAGGATTCAGACCTGTGACCTCTAATGTAACAACCTCACGCGTGTAAGATTTAGTTTCCATAATGGATATTGACTTGTGAATACTGACTCGATTAAACCACAGTAAACCAATGACTTCATGTAACAGGGGCTAGATGGGAGCGCTGTGACGCAGAACTACTTGGATCAGATGTTCTCAGCCAATCAGCGGTCACGTGGATGAAGAGAAAAGAAATGGCGGGGGGGGGGGGGAGAGAAAGAAAATTGTCTCAGTTTAGAGGATGGACTAGCATATACCTCATTCCCAGTCCAGCAGTGCTGGTACTTAAAAATGCTATGTATTGACATTAACAGTTATAAACCGCATTATGTACACTCAGTTCAAACAAGTCTCACTCGCGTTGTAGCTTTCACCTGATCGATCCGATTGCTTATAGTTTGCTCATAACTGTGTGTTAAAAAACAAAACAAAAAACAAAAAAGAGCTGTGAGATATGAAATCCTGTATGTTGTTTTTTCTTGGGACCATGTTGTTTGACTTTAGATCTTGTACAGATTTATGGTTTGGTTTTACTTATTTATTCCATCAGTAGTGCTTGGTTTTTATCATGTCCAATGGTTTTGTTTTCTTAATAAAAGTCACAAAACGTTTGCCTTTTTTGTGTGTGTGTGCACTCTGAGAATGGGACTAGAAATAAGTGGAAGGGAACTAGTGTTAGATGAGCTTCAGTACAGGCCTTATCAAAAGGAGTCCCGCTCATTTGTTGGTCTTGTGCAGGTCACTTAGTTTCCCAGTGTTGTCAGCCAAGAGCTCATGAAAAATAAAGCGGGCTCTTTCTGCAGCCCAAACCCGTCAGGAGTAATGGATCTGGGGGATGAGCCACCACTAATCCGCACTGTCCTGTGAGATAGGAAGTGGGTTTTAATGCTTGAGTTTGAGTTGAGTTTTTCCCTGCTGTGCCTTGTGGGTAGAAAAGACCTACTTTATGTCTCTGCCTATGTTAAATAGTATCAGAGTAGAATGAGACAGGAAAACCAGAGATGCTGTATTTTTCCCATAATATTTCTATTGAACTGTTAGGAGTACACAGCACATAGAAAACTGACACTTTACAATACGTCCACATCTGCAAGTGGTTTGAACACTTTGGAAATGTTAAAAAAAACAAAAAAACATTTATAGATGGTTCCTGAAAGTGTTACATACAAAACATTGCACTAATTAGACGTGTCACATATTGGAGTAGAAAGTACACAACGTGTTAAAAGTCGATTTTCCCCACCCGGAGTGGAAACAATCCTTATACAATGTCAATCTTATCAACAGGGCAGAAAAATAAAATACAGTACACATAAAAGATAGTTGTTTTTTTTGTCCCATGGCACCGTGTGCACGTTGATCAGAAGGAAGCCTCTGATCCATATTTACAAAGACAAAGTGTCAATGGTTAGTCACAAATATTATACATTGTTACATTGGAAGATTCAATATGATCCAACCTTGTGCTTAAGAACATGAAATACACACCGCTATACAGATAGAAGAGGACAATATATGAAATCCACAGGTAATAGAAAACGGGACAGTACATATTTTACTAATCTGTAGTGACCTTCATGATAAAATCCCAATAACTGTTTTTCCGCTTTACAAAAACAGTTTAAGTGTCTTGTGTTGAATCTTTAAAGTGGACAGTGCAATACCGAGTTACTAGAGGCTTCTATAGTCTTCATTTGGGTGGGTTTCTCTAACATGTATGGTGTATTAAAATCCCTTTTATACTACAGTAGTCCTCGTATAGACTATATACCAGTATCAGTGCTAGCTTATTTCCCTGCATGAACATCACTGTGCTCACATAACCAGACGGAATAAATAACACGACGCAAACAACTTCATCATCAGCTAAAACAAACCCTTTACTTTACACCTGCCTTATTCGAGTGCATTAACCTGTATATCCACCTATGGAAAAGCCCTGTATGAAGTAAAGCTTCTTCATGAAAATTACACCATGTTGTTCTACCACTATTATTGTGCACTCCAAGGCTTTTCCATAGGTTAACACACATGTTGATAAACTGGAAGAATGCCTTTGTAAAAATGCTACTGAAACAAATGTAAATCAAGCGACTTGGCAGTATTGTTCCGATTGGTTTTCAGCCGTCGAGGCAGTGGAATGTGGTACAGAAGACAGGAATGTCTCAGAGGCCTTGTGAGTTGGTCTGGTGCTTCATTTCCCCATCAATTTTCAACTCCCTCCCTCTTTTTTTTTTGCATTAATTAACAAATAAAAGCCCTGATGTAAAACATTACCCATGTATTTAAAATAATAATATTTCAAAATAAAGCGCACATAAAAAAAAAAAAAACGACAAGTACAGAAGATGGATTCCTTTTCTTACAAACGTCAATATTGCACTGAAGCAGCATATTTGGACAAGCAGTCTGCATTATATTCAGAACAGTTTAGCTTAGGAGAAACGATTAAGAGTCTTTTGTGATTTAGATCAGGACAGTGGATGTGATACGCATCAATACAATAGAAAAATACATTTGCAAAATCTGATGTTTGGCTGTGCGGGGGCCAAGCATGTTGGGCTGGACTGTAAGAGGGGGAGTAAAAGGAACAGGTCACATGGTGTCTAGGAGGAACAGGAAGAGTTAAGGGTTAAAATGCAGGTTAAGAGTTTGTTTTTTTGGGGGGGGGTGCAGTGTCAGTGCAGAACCGCTCTAGAAGGTCTGATCGTCGTTGCAGGACTCCGTGGCGTGTCCGAAGGCCTCGCAGATGTCGCAGTAGGGCCTCTCGTCGGCCGGGTTGCCGTGATAGGTGGAGTGGGGGACGGAGTCGGGGCTCTGGGCCTGGGTGGGGCAGTCCTCTGTGTCGTGGAGGTCGAAGCAGTCGCAGATGTCGCAGAACAGACGCGGGGGAGCCTTCTTTTCCCGCTTCGGCGCGCCCTCGTCCAGACTAGACGGCAAGAGAGAGGCGAGAGGGGAGTAATTAATTGCTACTCCGGGAGGAAGTCGGGAGAGGCTGAGCGTGGTGAAAATTACACGCCGTCATCTTTTTTCAATTGTTTTCCCCTAACACTTACTATACTTTTTTTTCTACTAGACTACGTAGAGACGTAATCATTATCATTACGCGTCTGTGTGTGTCTCACCCGTCATTGCCATTGAACTCAGCCAGAGCCATCTTCTTCAGCTTGATCTTCAGCTCCTCGTTCTTCCGCTGTAAGTCCACAATCACACTGTTCAGGAAATTGATCTGACGGAGACAACCGGATAACACTCAGAGGCATACGGAGGTCTCCGTGGCATACATAAGAACAGAGATCAAGTTTGGTAGAGACAAGAAATGCAATTTGAGAAGACTCATACCTGACCCTCAGCAAACTCCTTCTCTTCTCTTAGCTGGTCCAGAGCTGCATCGCCTGCAGAAGCACAACGGAAATGAGAAAACAGGCTGACAAACTCATATTTCATCTATTATTCCATTAAGAGACTTATTGTTTTATGAAATATCTCCTTACAGGAACAGCATTATTAGGGGAGGTTTGGGGAGTTGTGAAGTATAACAGTTCATCTCCTCACCTGTGGATGGAGCTTCCCTGTCCTCTCCCTCTGAGGCCAGCCTTCCCACAAGCCTTTGCTCCAGACTGTGAACGCGGCTCTGCAGCTGGGCTTTGTCTCTCTCCAGGCTCTCCACCGCCGACTGCAGGGTCTTGGCCACGGCGTTTTCTCCGCGCAGCACTGCAATCTTCAGAAACAGTTTTCAGCAAACAGATGAGTCCCTTTCGCGGTTCGGTTCACATAAGAACAAAGCAATGTTCCCAAGAGACAAGGAAGACAGAGTGGACGTATATGTGTGTGTGTGTGTGTGTGTGTGTGTGTGTGTGTGTGTGTGTGTGTCTGTGTACCTCATTCCTCAGAGTTTCCAGTTCCCGGTCCTTGTCTGAGATTAAAGCTCCAGTGGATTTCTGGAAGCTTATTTCCCCCTCTGAGATGGTTTCTCTGTAGAAAGAGTCAAGAGGATCATTTGAGAGATGTCCATACCAAACACCACTCAGCCTGACTCTGGCTCGACAAACAATGAAATGGTACACAATGTGAATGACGCACAGCCAAAACAATAAAAGCGAGAATCTTTTTAGCTGTGGCTCCACAGTGGCCATGACAATCTGTTTTGACGGGGCAACGAGTGAGCTTTCTCACCTTTTTCTGAACAAAACCAGATCCAATCAATCAGATACTATTAGATGACACATTCACAATATCTCATGTAGAACCCATCTCGATGAATGATACTGGATGTGAAGCAGGTGGTTGTGTGAGAAGGGAAGCAAGCTCTCCCTCTTCTCATGTCCACAGTGTCTTCAGCTCTCTCTGGCTAATACATCTGTCCTGTCAGCTCCTCTTCATCCGCTTCTCTCTTCCAATCTGATATCACAAATCTCTGATCCTTAACCATCGCCTTGCCTTATTTGTGCATCATTTCCTCAGTCCTTTAACACTCTCCACTTCCATCACTGCCCTCATTAGTAGCGGTAGTGGTGGGATATATTAAGGAGGGTTTAATCCCTTGATTACTGAACACAGACGAGTACGATAACACTAAGACTCTGTCCAATCTGACTGCCAGAAGCTACATGTACAGACAGAAGTAGCATTCACGGCTTTTGATTCCCATACTTACAATGGGCTTAAAATAGCTCTTACGACAGTAAAATGTAGATAATAATCCACATTTTTATTACACAAACTAATCATTAGCTTTAACTTATACTGGTCAAATCTATCTAAACACACAAGAGACGTACATCTGACTGTCCTATCAGATGTACAACGTTCTGTCACAAGAAACACTGCTGTCCTTCACATATGGCAAATGTTCATGAGACTCTATGAGTTAAGAATGCTATTGGCCTGTACATAATCAGTCCAAAGCAAGATTAGTGGATATGAACTCTTCGTTCTGTACCATTCACGCACAAAATGCCATTTGTTTCACTTTCTACTGCACATCAAACTATTTCTGCTCCAATGACTATATATAACCTCTGATAATTGTAAATGTCCTTGGCAAATACATGTGATTTTCTGGGGAATCATCCTCAATTAAATGGTACATGGACACTCAAAAGGCACCAAATTCCAACTTTTATAACTTGCATTACTAAAGCAAAGCTAAATCCAAGTAAGACATCAGAGCAGGTTACAAGGTCCAGAGTAGCTGAGATAATAGAAACAGCACATTTGTCAATGGCAGAATAATTCTACTTGCATGATCATGAGAGTTTCATTATTTGTCTTAGGTAGTTTCTTACCTGTGTATCATGTCTGGCTGTTGACTGTTTCGGTCCACATGGTGCTGAGACACACACACACACACACACACACACACACAGACAGATAGACAGAACCATTTAAAAACAGGCTAAAACCGTCTCGGCTTTAACAGCTCAGTAACAGCAGGTGGTCAGTTCTCACCATGCCAGAACCTGTTCATTAAATCACAGTTTCTGGCTCAACAAACCATGGTCTTTTATAGGATGAAAATAAGTGTTTGCATAATATGAAACTTCTATGGGATTTTAGGAAAAAGGTCAGTACCTCCTCGAGATGCTGAGACTTCTGAGAGGCCAGCTTCAGCTCCTCACTGAGCGGAGAAAGGAGAGAGGAGAGAGGAGTGATGACAGACTGTAGCTGCTGCTCTGAGTGATGTTCAGCTCATAATCAATGGCTTGCCACAGAGTAAGTCTGCTCATCTGTTTAACTTTGGTGTGGTGCCAGATGTTGACTGTCTGTTCACATCTGTTAACACACACACACACACACACTCACATGCAACCACACGCTCACATGCTCACACACACACTTCAAGCTGAAACAACAGGTGCTCATGCAGCTGCATCTGCTTTTGTGCATTTAACCTGATCACAGTATATTAAATATATTCTGAAATACTTAAGTGAATGGTAAGGTGCATAAAAGATGGTGGGCCATCGCCTTTTGACTTATTAAATCTTGAAACGCTGGTTTCAGATTTGATTGATTGATGGGTAGTATTGAATGTGACAACTTGCCGTTGTTCCACAACGTTGCAGTGCTCTGTGAAATGGCTGTGGCTGATGGATAGAGGTGTCGAGTACACAAGGGGTTGAGTAATTCAAAATTATTTCTTTAAAATTAAGAAAGAGAAACAATATGTTTTATGTATATTTCTATTTTTCCAAATGTTCCAAAGCCTAAAAACTGGGCTCCATATGCACATAAACATATTCCTGTAGTATTCCTGCCTGTAGAAACTATTCATTAAAGTAAACCAAGCCTATGGGAAAAGATATTGGCTTAGCAGTATGTAGTGATGAAATAATGATATCAACTTATCGTGATAAAATTCTGTTGTCTAAATTATTGATACAAAATTAATAACAATCTCTCATGAAATGAGATCTGAAACAAATTAGGGAATATTATTTGAAAAAAAACAGTTTTGTCATACTTATTTACTATGCTGTTGATGTGATTTTGCAGATGGTTAATATCAATATTGAAATAGTTTCTTGTGATTATCGTGATATTAATTTTGTCCATTTATTCAAGTTTCTAAGTAAATAGCCACATATTTTCAACTCAACAGTTAAACACCTTAAGATGATTCAAACCTCATATAAAATCAGGTGTAGTTATCATCTTTGGTACCGCTATTCCTTGCTTGGATCTGGACTCTACAGAATAATTCTCATCAAGCCATCTGTCTATCTATCCCTGCTGCCAAACTGTGGCCTCTTATTTAACATCTTATACTTAAAGGATAACTGTAAAACCCAGGGTGGTTTACATACTCCACCATGCTAACATCCAGCGGTGATACAGTATGCCTACTTCCCTGAATTAAAAATGCTCTAAGGAGATTATAATTATGAAACTGTATGGTCATGATTTCAGTTTACACCAAGAAACCATACCCTGTGAATAGCAGTGCTGAAAATAGTATTTTCTGGTAATTTATGAATGTGGATATTTTTGGATTCTGAAATAAAATGATTTGCTAGTGTAGCTCCACAGAAAGACCTCTGAAGCTATGTGTGACAAATAGCCCAGTCTGAGCACCATCTGGGTGAAGAATTTAGCTGCCTGCTGTATAATTACATTGGCCATGCCTCTATAGCATCATCCCATCAAACAGAGGGAGGAGGCTGATCTAAAGGGGTATGACACTGAATTTCAGGATGTAGCTTACAGTTGCGTGAAAATGTTTGTGAACCCTTTTGATTACCTGTATTCTAAAATATGGTCTGATCGTCTCAATCATAACAATAGATAAACACAATGTGATTTAACAAATAACACACAAAAAACTATGTCTTTATTTAAGACATGTTATTTGTCACAATAACAATATTAAAAAACATTGAAAGATCCGTTTCACTTTTAAATCTAGGCTATTTTACTGCTCCAATAGATTAACAAATGTGGGCTACACAGTAACAACTAACTAACAACCAGAACAAAGCCACATTGACACCACACAAACAAACACACACAAGCAGAGTCAAACACGCACACACACACACACAGACACACACACACACTGTGCACACTGCACACACTGAGGTCATCGTGAGCATAGTGGCCATGTTGGAGCCAGGCGGTCCTAGGAGGAGAGACTGAGGGATTACATAACATCCCCAGCAAGAGGCTGAGGAAGGATGCGTCCCAGATAGGATTGAGGAACACATTGTGAGGATGAGACTGGGGGGGGGGGATGGGTCTGTGTCTGTCATCATCATACAACCAAGCTGTTAAAACTATTCCCAATCTATATAAACATTTGTTTTTCATGATTAATTTCCTTTATACATAGAAAAAACAAACAAATTGCAATATGAAGATACTGAGAAAATTAAGGGGCTGCTCTTGTAGAGAGATGAAGTGGCTTTTCACTGAGTCTGTATAGATAATCGCTACAGTTAACAGTGTGAGGGCATGTCCATTTCCAGCTAGTCCTCCTCTAGGGATGCTACATACTGATGACTATAATTCAGCCAGTTATATCCATCTGGAGCTCTGACATCACAGCTCAGGGCCCTGAACACTCAGTGGCGGATGATGCAGAATGACGATAAGACTACTTCAAAGCGCGGCACACACACACACACACACACACACACACACACACACACACACACACACACACACACACACACACACACACACACACACACACACACACACACACACACACACACACACACACACACACACACACACACACACACAGCATACCTCCACACACACACACACACAGCATACCTCCACACATGCACAAAGAGGCACACATCCAGCTACACACCGGTCTATAAATAGACCTCCACATCAGGCTGGAGATCCACCATAACAACAACAAAGCCAGCTAAAACGCATGCTGTAGAAAGATGGTATATTTTTACCCTGTACCAAAGGGAAGTTTCAGAGATGTGCCAATCATTTTGGAATTGGTTGTTTTTTTTATTCCTATTTATGTACACTATTCTTATGAATGTACACTATTTTGAAGAAAGGTTTTCAGTCAGTACACGTTTCAAATTCTTGTATAGAAGCCATAATACCCAAGAGGGGTTTCTTACTCTGATTATGGGTACTTTGTAAATGCTCACAGTACTTGGTTGTGCATTGTACCCATCATCATAATTACACGTAAGAGCATCCTTTGCAGAATTATGGGTTTTATACAAGAGTTTCTAACATATTTAGCATCTCTCCAGAGAATTATGGATGGAGCCATTTGGCCTTCTATGATGTACCTATTCTCTATGTTGGTTTCCCATGAACTGCCTCTAGTAACTACCTAAACATGCCTCCTCTTCTTTTGTAGAATTAGAGCTTGAAAAGGTAGCATAGCTTTTTTTGTTCTCAGGGTAGTCCCCTGGGCAAATTTACCAAACCAATCTAATGAACTGGCCCGTTAGAGTCACATTTGGAGGAGACACAAGCCAGGAGAATGGGTACTTACATTTCCTTGCAGAGAACTCCAATACGTTGGTTTTCCGAGCTGATCCGCTCCTTGGAGAGACTGAGCTCTTCCTGGTATTTGGAGTTCTGCTGTTTCAGAGCCTCGAGCTACAGAAGTCAGAGATAGACATGGAGGAACGTTTTTTAATTGTTTAAAAAAACAACAACAACAACAAAGCGCATCATTGGTAGATAAATTATGAATACTCGTCAAATACATTAACCATTACTGCAGTACTGTGGTAGATCACTGATATGGATGCATTATTAAACAGTGTCCCACTGATACAAACATGACTGTAACGTTTTCTAATCATTAAGAGTGTTTTTTTATTGCATGCACCACAAACAAAGAGTCAGCATCATATTCCCACACCTCATTAAGACTCCTCATTTAAAAGCTGTTATTAGACAAGAGTCTGAGCCATTAGAGACAGAGCACAGATTATACTTAAATAGACGATGCCTTGAGAGACCATTCATATTCCTAAAGAGCCAATAAGATAGAGGCATAGGTTAAAACTATGAGAATTCAAATATAAGCCCCCAGAGAAATACAACAGTATATTCTACTGCATGGAAAGCTCGGGCAGTTTTTAATTTGCTTTCAAGTGAGATGTTAGGGATGCCGAGCACAACATACAATGACTACAAACCTAAAAATAGTTCAAGTTTTGCACCACTCTAGCGATGAGGACTGTTCAAACTGCTTTTTAGACACGTGGAGTGCTGTGATCTCACCAGCTCTGAAATAGCACCGATCAATAATTCATTTAAAAGACTAACAACAAGTATGGTTCCCAAATCAATGTCTTCACTGCAGCTTCTCTTGCACATTAACACATCATCAAGGCTGTTATCCACAGTGTCCCCCCCCCGTGTTTCTGATGCTTTCCATGTGAGTTTCTGATCAAAGTTGCTGCCTCCAACAACCACATGTTTACATATCTCTGAAGTAGAAGAACAGAAGCACCAGTTTACTCACTCACTCACTCACACACTCACACACTCACACACTCACACACTCACACACTCACACACTCACACACTCACACACTCACACACACACACACACACACACACACACACACACACACACACAGTTATCTGAGCTGTCTGACTGAGGATGCTGCCAGGCCAATCTGAGACTTCAGTGTTTGTTTATGGCACATGTCTGAACCAGACCCATGTGGGTGACAACAGGCTACAGTACATCATCCTATATGAAGTCCATCAAAACCCACAATAACACATGGATCATGTCAGCCACCAGTTTACAAGAGCACATTGCAGCAAGTGGAACAGCAAAAACAACACACATGAAATTGGTGAAGCCTACGCCTTGTCAACCAGCTCTTTTTACTCACAGTGACATTAAAATGCTACTGCAGCGGTGTCATGCATTGACTAAGTTTTCCTATCAGTATGACGCCTGTGCTACATGCTGAATGACTTAACCCTACCTGGTAGTGAGGGGAGTAGATGTTGCTGGAGTAGCCCTGATGCAGAGCAGCT
The DNA here is from genome assembly GCA_034670385.1 of Hoplostethus mediterraneus. Classification (NCBI taxonomy): domain Eukaryota; kingdom Metazoa; phylum Chordata; class Actinopteri; order Trachichthyiformes; family Trachichthyidae; genus Hoplostethus; species Hoplostethus mediterraneus. The sequence continues at coordinate 1,540,204 of JAXDDW010000068.1, read as the reverse complement.
ATGTCCATACCTGGCGCCCCCAAGCTCACCACTGCTGGTTCTCAGCCTGTCGACCGGCTAAACACAGCAGCTCTGTTGTTGCTATCCTGCCACTCTCCCTCTATCAATAACCTACACAGGCTAACACAAGCGAGGCATCAATAAACCATCCGCTCTCATCCCCCTGTCAAGCGCGCCCGAGAGAGAGAGAGAGAGAGAGAGAGAGAGAGAGAGAGAGAGAGAGAGAGAGAGAGAGAGAGAGAGAGAGAGAGAGAGAAACAGTGTGTCGCCCGAGCACCCTCCCTCCCTCCCTCCCTCGTTTCGCACACTTGCATTAAAAAGAAGCAGAGCAGTGCCATTATGTAAGCCCTTCGTAGGCTCCTCCCACACTCACCCCCACCTTCTGCTGCTCGCAATTTGCTCCCTCTCTCTCCCCCCAACACCACACACACTCCTCTAAAAAGGTGCACCATTCATTCACTATCCCTTAACATCATCAGCTGCTATCTGCGTGTCAGTTGCTATGCTTTACCTCACCGACATATGAATTGGCTGTCATTTATACCATAGGCTCCTATACTGTATCACTGATCGGCTGCTATATTGTGTCTGGGCATCTGTACTCACATGGTCCGATAGATGTCTGACAGCACAAGACAGGAGAAGCAGATTTTGAATCAGCCGTCCATTAACTAAAGCAATGTTCTGCCCAACCAGGCATCACTACACACACATAAACACACACACACGTCACAGCTCACTCTGACATGTGCAGGATTACATCACAGCCTACAGGAACATGGGTGAGCAATGGACAGACCTAAGAGCATCCCTGCACATCAAATGCTCTACACTGTGTGCATCTGTATCAATGAGTGTGTGTTTTCTGCAACAGATAAAACTGGTGCTCTGCAAGGACCGTTTCAGTTTGAGAGGATTTTTATGACTGCTATGATCACAAAATTCAAAATAAAACTCTTGAACTTGAACTTGAAAATCTTTTCTCTTCTTTGGTGGCAACCATGTATATTGATCCCTTCAGCTTTCCTCTAAGCATGTGCATCAAAAAGACATTGAACAGTCAGTCATCCATTCCAACCTTATATATGTCAACCCTTTGCCCTTGGACAGTTTGTACCAACGTTACTGCCTGTCCTTTAGCTGAGTGAACTTATCCACTTAACTAGTAATGCCACAAATATATAACGCTCCAATTATAATCAATTGAAATCAAACTGTGACTGTGCCCAGAGGAATTATTCCCTGGAGAAAAGGGTATATTTTCTGTTAATTCTGAAAGCACACATATAAAAACTTCACTTTAGCTTGATTTACGCACGCAGATGTTGTACTACACTGAGGAAGTGCAAGAGGTAGAATTTCTAGGTCTGACTAAGTGCACTTTCTACATTGGAACTAGCCGTAAGACTGCAATACAGCTTGAAGACATTAGAGATTAATGTCTTCAAGCACAGGAACCCCCCAAAAAATGACATGTGTGAACGTATGTGAGCGCTTGTTTGAGTTTTATATAATAATCGTGCTAACAGTTAAACCAGAAAGAGCCATCTTGGCAGAAAATCAACCCGAGTCCTCTCGCAGCTGTTTTCATGTATTCTTAATGGACTCGTACATCTGTGTTAATTCACATATCAGTGTTTGGGACAAATACTTTTTCATGTTACACAGTAAGGGAAAGTAGTTTGTATTTGCTAATACAAAGTGAAGTCTTACACAGTATAGGAAAACATGAAAGTAAAAGAAATTCCTCTTTAAAATCATTACAGGAGCACGGCAGCAGAGTAGTCGGGGCACTGAAATGCGGTATGGGTGACAAAATGGTTAATGGGATGATATAAATAGTACCAAACGCAAAGCAGTCAGTAGAGAGGGAAAGCCTGAGGCCGATAGCGTGTGTCGCTCTCAGTTTGCTCTGTGTGTGTGTTTGTGCGCACTCATGGTCTTTTTTTCTTTCTATCTCCCACTCTAATCTCCTATCAATTTCTAATGCTGTCATGAGACTGACCATCTGGAGCACACCAACAGTTGGAGTCGGTATGCCCACACAAAGAAGAGATGGGCGTTAGTGTGTGTGAGTGGGTGTGCGCGTGCAGACATTTAGAAAGGGGGCAGTAGAGAGAAACATATTGAATGAATAGTTGCAGATGGGCCACATTTACAGGAATAGTTTGGAGTGAGTAGAAAACGATAAAGGTACCAAGGTACAGATAACAGGGACAGTGGCTCTGAAGAAGACAGGAGGGTGAGAGGGAAAAGAGCGAGAGCGAGAGCGCGAGAGAGAGAGAGAGAGAGAGAGAGAGAGAGAGAGAGAGAGAGAGAGTGAGTAACGGCTCCCCGTGTTTCATGCATGACTGTTTCAATACAATGGCAAGTACTTGCACCGTCATATGCAGTCAGTGTGGGAATCCTGATGTGAATATGGAATAAAAAAAATAAAAACCTGCAGACCTGAGATGGTAATCTTGTGCGCTTAAGCACATGCACATCCATTTACACACACAAAAACACAAGCATACACACACAACATTCAAATAAAAAACATTTCCACTGAACAGGTAAAATTCCTGAAGACCAAGGAATTAAACAGAGCTTTCATAAAGGATTGACGTTTGTGTGCAACATGGTGACATCAGGGACAATCACAGTCTTCTGTTGCAGCTACACATTACCCCATACATTTCCTATTAGCTCCTCCTGCTTACCTGAGTCGCCAGTGCCGTCTTCTCATTGGTCAGTTGCTCAAGTGACTGGACCGTGCTGTCTGACTTCTCAGTAGCCTGGAGAACAGAACGGATCATCAACAATAACGGAGTCTTCACTTTACAGCTGATGGTTAATGTTTTTTATTTTTAAAAAGTTTTAAAATTTAATTACAAAAATGGTATGATTTATTATTATTTTTACTTTTAAAACATTGTCAACAAGCTTCACATTACTTTAATTGTTGATTCTGTAAACAACTGTTTATACCTTGTGAGCGTTGCAAACAACCATGTGCTTGATAAGTACGTGCAGCTGTTAGTCATCATTTTGCAAAGCTTGACTAATGGAAGAGGACTGGCCGGCTGCGTAGACTTATTAAACCCAAATGGGAGACGGTAATGTGTGCATGTTTGTGTTAGTAATGTATTAACAACACTACAACAGCCTGACATCACAGTCAGCTGTGAGAGTGCTTCAGTCAGTCTGGATGAAAGCATCCCGGAAAGGAAGATTATTTAAAAAAGGTCCTTTTTTCAAACAAAACTTCCAATTTTAATTATTTGGCTGTGAAATGTTCAGTAAAATCATCATGGGTGGCTTAAATAAGCTTTGTAGAATACCACCAATAATTGAATAATTCTGTTGACGGCCAGAAGCAGTTTGAGCTTGTCAAGTGGGTCTATCTTGGTGGGAGTCGGTAAATGCCAGAAAGCTGATTCATCGTGTAGATACAGCAGAGAGTTGGCTCTAGGCGGAGCCACAAGTCCGACTCAATCCCCAGACCGCAGAAGCAGAAACATTACCACTCGGGCTCTTTTGTGTGCGATGGAAGCGTAGCAATAAGGAGGCCGATTACGTAAGGTTAAGATGGTACGGTGACATTGTGTGGCTTTTGTATGATTCAGTGCCTCTGTGCACTACATTAAGTCTCGTATCAACATCACGCTTTACTACATCCATTGAAAACTGTACACAATAATGACTACAGATGTACGCCTACCTGTGTCAGCTGGTCTTGGAGCTCTTTCTCCCTGCACTGGCCGTCCTCTCTCTGGGTTTGGTTGTCTTTAGTCGCCTGCTCCACACTCTTCTCCAGCTCTGACGGAAAACAAAAGGACCACATTTTATTATCAGTTCTTCTCCCAGAGTAAATGACTCAACAGTCCTTTGAGACGTTTAAAAAAAAGCATACCGTCTAATGTCCATAAACCTTTTCTCCAGCAGAGATATAAGAGAAGTCTGATATTTTACCTTGCATGATCTTTGCTGTTCGCCGGTTCTCGTCCTCAGTTATGTCAAGCTTTTGTCTCTGAAACAATTAAACAGCAGCTTCACTACAAACTAAACACTTCCATAGTAACATTCTTTCACCTTGAGCTAGCCAGAGAGAGATGACTATGTCCAGAAAACATGTGCGTTTCGTGCATAAAAACGCTGTTTCTCTCAACAGCGTCATTTTCATGATGCCCGGGAGCAAACTTGTTCACGTAAACATGGGAAAACAATGACTGGGCATCTCTACGGGTACAAGCATTACACTCTTGAATGAATGTCACATAATGGTACCCATGTACTGCAGAAACAATAGATGATCAGATATTTCAATACTCTATGCAACATTGAAGCAAAAATTGATTGACATTATTAATTTGTCATTAATATGTCATGATTTTCTTGCTTTGTTGTGTGTGTGTGTGTGTGTGTGTGTGTGTGTGTGTGTGTGTGTGTGTGTGTGTGTGTGTGTGTGTGTGTGTGTGTGTGTGTGTGTGCTCACCAGGCTAGTTAGCTGCTGTTCTAGAGAGCCCTTATCTTGCTGCACAGACTGAAGCTCCTTCTGTTTGCTCTCCAGGTCGACACTCAGCTCACTGATCTGTGGGGGACATACAGAACATACAGTAGGGGACAGGGAGACCCGTACACAAGTGCATCTGAGTAGAGCTATAAATTATGCATTATGGTGGTAGGTTAAACAAACCACACATATCAAGGGCTTTGCCCTATTTAGAAAAAGGGCTTAAGGGAGGGCTGTAAATAGAAATTTGCTACCAACAATCGTACCATCGTGGCATAAATTACATGACCACGACACGGATGAATAATGCATTTTACAAGCTAACACTATTGTGCAGTAATGGCATAGTACTGGCTCAGCAGAGTTACAAATCTTTCACGGTCTGTGATACCCTCTACCAACCTTTTTCTCCTGAGATTGTGCCTGGGCCTTGAGGTTGCCGAGCTGCTGCTGGGACAGGGACACGGCATCCTCGGTTTGCTGGGAGGCTCTGAGCCTGAGCTGTAGATCCGCTACCTCCCTCTCTAACTCCATGATCCTGGACCGCTCAGACACTGTGGCCACCTACAGGGAAGATGCAGAAAGGAAGCATGAAGGCAAGAGGGAGAAGGACTGAGAGGATAATAGACACTACACCTGGGTCAAATAGGAATTGCAAATAATTACTAGCAACTGATTTAACCTGCTTGGAGTACGAAATGGGTGGGACTCAACTGCATCAGAACAATTCAAACAGGGTTGGTAAAGTTGTACACTCCCTGTCAAAAGTTTTAGAACACCTCCATTTTTCCGTTTTTTATTGAAATTTAAGCAATTCAAGTCCAGTGAATAACCTGAAATGGTACAAAGGTAAGCGGGAAACTGCTAGAGGTTAAAAAAAAACAGAAAAATCGTGTAAATTTCAGATCCAAGGTGTCAGTGAGTACAGTTTCGTACACCATCAAAAGGCACTTGGAAACTGGCGGAAACGCTGACAGGAAGAGGTCTGGCAGACCCAAAGCCACAACAGTTTCTGAGAATCAACAGCTTGTGTGATAGGCGGCTCACAGGACAACAGCTTCCATCACTGCTTCACACTGGTGGAAGTAAGCAAGTCTCACTTTCAACTGTGAAGAGAAGACTTGGAGCTGCAGGGTTGACAGGTCGAGTGGCAGTAAGATTGCTAAGATGGCAAAATAAGAAAAGCAGGCCTGCCTGGGCCATGAAGCACTGCCAGTGGACTACTGAAGACTGGAAGAAGGTCTTATGGACCGATGAATCAAAATTGGAAAAAAGGCAGGGTGGTCTAAAACGTTTGACCGGTAGTGTATGTTGGTCGTCAACTGAGCTTAACAATTGTTGCCGAGAATGGTTGCTCAATTGTGAATAAATTAACTATGTCTAAGGTAAGACTTGCTCTCTACTAATACTAAATATAATGATCTCCTCTCTTACACATAAATCAGCTGTTGCAATTAAAGCAGCAATTACTGACTGTACCAGACACTTGAAATCAAAGTGAGGATACTGTGTGAAGGCAGTCCATCTTTTCACATCACCTGGCTGTTCAATCCTAATGATTGTCCAATCTTAATAAAAATAGTGGTGGTTCATGGTTCACCCTTTCTAAATGGACAAAGAAATAATTTTACGACACAAATAACTGGATGTAACTGATAAAGATCAAAAGTTTTAATGAATTAAATTAATGAATCTGATGACGACATTGTTTACTGCCCTTAAAAAGGAAAATTCCACCAGATATTCCTACACTGTTATAAATCATCAATGTGTGATGTTCAATGCATTAGAGTTATTTTGTAAACGAACTGCAGGTATTTTCTAGTTAATCATAAAGTAAATTATGCAGAAGTATAAGTGTGAATATAACTAGTCTTTCTTATTTTTATTACCTTGGACTGTGGACTTAGATTAGCCATGTTGGGCACACTTGCACATTATTTGTACTGTCAGGTGGGAGATATCGGAGCCTTCAAAAAGTTCCCATATTTTCCTATTCACCACTAGGAGGTTGATGTGAACTTTTTTTCCCCAGTTAGAAGCTCGTATTTACGGTAACTCCCATATGACATGAATGCATCATCAGCGGGGCACAGAGTCCTGCTGGTTTTCATTCCATCTAATCAGAGTCTGAGTTAGACCTGGGACACCAAGTGAATGCAATTGACCAGCTGGTAGGCTTGAAAACCAGCAGGGCTCTGGGCCACAAGGACCTGGACTGAGAATCACTGCTCTAGACTAATAGAGGGGCTCATTTAAAAAAAACCTGTACTCCCAGCACTCAGTAAGAATAACTGGCAGCAAGAGCACAGCTCTTTACAGTCACATCCTCAATTTCTCGCTAAGCATTTAACACAGTCGGGTGGACCCCGACTACAGATGATATACTAAATTGACTTGTGAATGTTGAAACCTGCACCCAAACCATGTGTCAAACTCCACCCATCTGGTACATAGGAAGGCTCAAACAAACCCAATTGTTTTAGATACTCTTGATTCCTGAGGAGGAATTCCAACTGTTCGCGTGCACCACTCCACAGGGAGACCAGAGCACAGTGGCAGCCACCAAACAGAGAACCTGGTGCTAGTAGGGATTCAGCATCAGGACACGTCTGGCAGAAGCTTGTTCGCATGGGAATTCAAACCATGGACCTTCTGGCTAAAGGACAGTCTTCCAGGCCACCCTACTGATCTCTGGCAAATTAATTTTCACCAGAGGTCTGTTAAGGTGGTGGTTCTCTCTTTACCGTCCTCTCCATTGAGGTGGATGTATTAATGTATTCAAAATGGTACTTGATAAATATGTGCATTCACTAGCACTAAAAAAGACAGGCAACATAAGTCCCATGGTTCTCTTTGTGTTTGCTTGATTTATCCAAATCTCACTTCACATCAATGGACTTGAACATCATTTTTAGTTTCAGGGGTCCCACAACTCTGCACTGGTGTCTGGTACACAGTTGTGACAGGTAAGACTTGAATAAAAGGAGTTCAGGATGCAGCTCGCACTCTGTCTCAAAAAAAGCTCAAGACCCAGTGAGATGTTAATGTCCCTATGTCAAGGCTAGTCATGGAAAAAGTCATTAGGGGAGCAACTTGTGGTTTACCTGGTTCGCCTTCAATGTATGTTGCATTATCACTATCATTATGAAACCTACTGGGGAAAGCGCATCACGCAGTCCTACTGTGGGACTGGGACAGATTTCCAGCATTACCCTAGTGTCCTCTAAATCCCTCTGGAGTTTTTCAGCTTTGGTCTTTTCAAAGAGCAGGCTCTGCTCAAGCTCCTTTATGTGGGCATGCTCCAGTCGGGTCTGCGTCTGTTAGTAAGAGAGAGCAAGAGGAAGAGAAGGAGAACATATACCAATGCAACACTGACATGCCAGCTTTGTGCCACAGACAGGAAGAGGAAAGAAGACAACATGACATGACTTGAAAGAGAAAGACCAGAAAGTAAGAAAACACTGATGGGGAACGGTGTCTCAATTATATCAAAAGCCATGAGCAATGAAATAGACCCAAGCCAAATCAGACTGATTGGTAAGTCATTTGCTCAGTCTGTTCTGGAGACTCTCAGGAGCTATTGCAGTAGAGTTGGATCATCTCATTCTGCCTCCCAGATTCCTCAAATATTTGCCGCCTGACAGGATATCACAAACAATGACACCATTGCTCTTCTATTGACACCCACTTGCTTCCATTCCAATGCCCAGGGCAGAAATATAGATGGAAGCCTTCTGACATCAATTTCTCCGAAGGGTGAAGAAGACGTAGACAACACAGGCAGGAGAATGAGATGAAAGCAAATGAAAAGTCTTGTGGCAAGGCAGGCTCTCGAGGAAGACAGGCAACTGGACCAAAAGATGAAGTGAGAATGGGAATGCAGCAAATGGGTAGAAAAATGTTGCAGAATAAGAGTAAATGAATTAAGCGTGAATGAGTTAATAAGAGAGACAAGTGTGTTTGAAAAGACAAGTGATGATTCAAAGGATGCAAGAAAAACAAAAAGCTTGGCTAGAAAGATTGATTAAACCAGCAGTAAGGCGTAAAGCTGATCAGTGGCGAGTCATTTAGCATTTTAGAGTCGTTTCATTTGGTATTAAACAAAATGAGAACTGAGAGAATAAATAATTGGAAATTAAAGCAGAACCTAAATAAATCCAAATTGAGATCAAGTGACATACAGCAGGGCTTGAGGTCGACCGATTTATTGGTTTGGCTGAGTAGAGCTTTTATAAATCATCAGTAATGAGTGGATGTGAGTACTAATGATGCTCTACGGCACTGAAAATCAATCACAGCATTCACTGGCACTGTTCACCGGAGCAGTCTCTCAATGGAGCAGTCTCTCAATGGAGCAGTCTCTCAATGCATGGAGGTCTGCATGGAGCACTTTTGAACTTTGAACGACATAGTAGTTTTTAGTGGGGGAAGTCAAGGCAGCCATACTTTACAACTGAAACCTTCATTCTAAAGGTTTGGTAACATATTTCTGCATTTAGAATTGATATCAAATAAAATGTAAATATATGTAATTCTAGCTATCAAATCATAATTTGTACTATTTTGAGAACAATTCTACCTGTAATAATACGTAATAATACAGAATATGGCTGTTTTTCAAAAAGTGATACTGCCCCCTCTGGACACTATACAAAAGTGCATTTTAAAAAAAACTTACTGTTGTAAGACCAGTAGGTAGAAAATCCTTCAACCTCCATCAACCTTAAACGATTTATTTTAGTTTGTGTTTCACTTGTACGCTTCTTAACTGAACCCAGGTTAGAGGGTCTGTCACCAGGCTGAGTTCACCACTCATTTGGGGCTTAGAGAACTTTTTTGAAACATCTCATATGTTGATAATTAGGTAAAGAAAGAAAAATAAGTTCAATGACTATTCACCAAATTTGAAAAAAATGATGGGACCCTGATAAAAAAAAAATTTTTTATCATTCCATTTTGTTTAATTTGCTCAAACTGTTCAAAGTTTCACTGTGTAAAAAAATGAGAGCTGATGAATTACAGCCTTTTTTTTCTACTCTAAAAATCTGTGTTGTCTTCAAAAATACATAATCGGTCGACCTCTGCTTAAGTTTCCAAGATGGGCCAGAGAAGACAAAGATAGAGAGAGAGACAGAGAGAGACACAGATAGAGATAGAGACAGAGATAGAGAGAGAGAGAGAGAGAAAGAGACAGAGAGAGACACAGAGAGAGACAGAGAGATAGAGACATGCATGTGTGTTTGAATGAGAATCAGACTACTAAACTATTGTTTACCTCAAGGTCTCCTTTGGTGATGCATGCCTCCTCTACACGAAATTGCAGATCCTCCACTTTCCTGTCAAATGGGTAACAGTAAGAACAGGATAACAGTAATATTCCTTCAATCTTGTCTCGACGAAAATAATAGTATCTGTGCACATTTGATGGTGAGCCATAGAAAACTGTTCTAAACCTGTTCTAACTAACTGTAGTCCATCGTATCCGTGTTCAGACTACGGGTTAACCCAGAGCACCCACCTCTTCTCCTCCTCCAGCTGATTGAGCAGCTCCACCTTGTCTCGATCTGCTGCTTCAACCAGGGAACGTAACTGATCCAGCTTTGCCTCCATCTCCACAGCATACTGACACACACAAAACACAATTTCATATTATATAGTATATTCATGATATGATAAGTATAATTATTAAATATTACAATTCATAATCTTTCAGTAGTAGTAGTATATGTATTATTATTATTATTATTATTATTATTAATAATGGATGCAATTTAATATTATAATAATAATCTTTATTTATATAGCACATAAATATAAATTGATATTACAGAAAGTAGACAACTTGAGGTAAGAATTTGATATATATAAAACTTCATAACTACAGTCTGCCAGGGTGTAGCCTACCACACAGTACATATGTTGCTCAGTGATAGCCTTGTGTAGACTTGTCAGACCTGATCCTGTCCCTTCCTCAACAGGGTCAGCTCCTGTTGCACCTCTCCTGCGTGGCTGGTGGCCTTTGCAACCTCACATCGCTCCAAGTCCCTCTCGGCTAGCAGCTGTTCGATGTGCTGCTGCTTCTCCTTCAGAGCCTCCTGCAGCGCTGTGGTGCCGGAGATCTTCCGGGCGTACCGAGAGGACGTCTCCGTCAGCTGGATGGAGACACATTTACATGTATAGATACAGGTATGGATCACAGTAAGCTACAGCAAGATTATTTCCCCAACAGCATTGCGTGTGTCTTACCAGTCCTGCTCGGCTTGGTTTGCCGCCGACAGAGGAGGTGACAGAGCTGAGCGAGCTAATAGAGGAGGCACTGGGGCTCCTCTTGAGGGTGGACCTCCTCCGTGAGCCCTTCGCCTTGGTAGGGGTGGTGCAGGGGAAGCCAATACGTGTCACCTTGTGGACCGGAGCAAAAAGACCATACCTGGGCATGCACTGGAAGTATCTGAGAAGGAAAAGGGAAAGAGGAAGTGCACCATATAGTCAGGTACCGTCTGAAACCTCAACATGACCACTGATGAAAAAAAAAGTGCAGTAAAACTTCACATCGTCCTCGCTAGCTGACATTACATGCCCCAGTTCATGTCTTACCTGGTCCCTGCAACAGCGCCATCATTCTTGCCGAGCGGTTCATCTAGCTCCACTCCACACCACTCTCCCTTGGCAAATTCTGTCTCTCCCAGAAACCGTACAACTCCTGCCTTGGTGCCCCCCACCTACACGCACAAACCCAATGAAGAAATGACTGTAAGGCAGCAGAATTATTCAGTGTGACTGCATTGATGAAATGCTGCTCAAAAGCCAACTGTTAATGTTTTGAGTTAGTGCAATTACCAGCACACGGTCTCCCAGCCGCAGCTCCCTTCTGTTCTTCTTGACTGAGTCGGTCTCTGAAAGGTTAGACACCGACTCGCTGGCTGTGAGCGTTCGGGTAAGTGTGCCACTTGTCTTTATGCCGGTGCCCTGAGCTGAACCAAGAATACAATCGAAACGAGCATGTCAACAAAGGATCTTGCTGGTTAGTTTCATTATTAATGTTTTATCTGCATTCTCGCTCATTTTTGCTACACATTACCAGTTGAGGTAGTGCTAACGGGTGCAGACTCGCTTGCTGCAGACGTTTCTTGTGCTGGGATGGCCTGCCCGCCGTTCGCCTCCTTCTCTGGAAGCACAGTCCTGGATAGTTTTGAAGGCCGTGTGAATATGCCCCTGCCATCTTCACACTGGAAGTACCTGACCCCTGCCACCGACCCGTCGTTCTTCCCAATTGGCTCGTCCAGCACAATGCCTGCCCACTGACCAGGGGCAAACTGTGTGCCCCCCACGAACTGCACATACCCAGGCTTGTTGCCATTGACCCAGACCCTCTCTCCTGTTTGAAAGTCCCCAGCTCCATCCTGGGTGGGGGAGGTCACAGCGCCAGGGGGCTTCTCTGGAGGAACCGGCTTTGGAGTACCTGGCACAACAATTAGGCTTTAGGACCACTATTCACTCCTTTTGACTGTCATCTAACAATAGCGAACATAGCATCTCTTCTTCTGCAGCAATATTGAAGTGAAAAAAGTCCCCCAAAAAAATGAAGAAAAAAGCAGTAGTTTCCTTTTAGGACTGTCTGTGGTCAATATGTGTGCAGACAAGCACATAAGATTAGTGAGTGTAACTGAGTCTGACCATTAATCACGATAACACAGAATTACTCATCATATCTTTCACAATTATTTTAAGTCATCTATTATTTTAATAGTTTGTTCTGCTTCTTACCAGAAGAAGGGGATGTCCTCGTTGGCACCCCAGCTGGACGGCCTATTTTGCTGGGAGGTTTGAGCCCACTGGGCTTGCCTGTACTCATGGCTCCTTGGTTGGGGAGCTGTGGGGTATCTGGCCTGATCAAGGTGGGGGACTAGGCCTTCCCCACCACCCAACAATGCCCCAACTTGATGGAATGAAGCTGAAAAACCAAACAAAGAAGTGCACTGAATTAACCCAAATAAAAAAGTTACAGTCTAAAATTACAGTCTTCCTATAATAACATTTAGAAGGATACTATACAAAATATCACACCTACAAATATAACTCCACACCTCTAAGTCCTAATGGGAATATTATAGGAATGTTATAGTGATACTAGAAGAGATGAAAGATACCATACACTATGATAAAGTCACTTTAAAGTCACTATTGGGCCATGTAGGAATATTACAGCAGTCCCATTGGAGATTAAAAAAAATACCATAAAACACAATATGGTTACTAGAAAACCACTATTGAGAACCCCAGACACACTATAAATTCATATAGGAATACAGGATGATTATAGTTATTTTTCATTAGGGAAATAAAAGAATCAGATCAAATGAAAGATTTCTCTGGCGACATAATTTCTATTCAGTAGACTACAGTAACAACAAGGTTCTCAGAGTGTTAGGACTAGGCTTTATGTTTACTATTTATACAGCGTCTCAATTCTTTATTATGCCCCTGATCACCTCTGAAATAGATTTACTGAATTAGTGTGATGCAAGACAAAACAATAATGAGACAATGCCAATACCAAGCTGATACAGACTTGTTTTCATCTTTAATAACTACACAGTTTATAAGGCATTTGTATGGATAGACTCCGCTTAGGATTAGTGTTATGACAAAAGCTACATTTTGACTTTTGTACCAAATACAGTTCCAAGTATTACCAAAGTAAAAATAAACATAGCTGGTAGCGGCAATGAGGCGGTCGGGAACAGCTTAGCAATTCAGCAACAGAATGTTTTGAATAGTTTGATACGGTCTCTATGAAGCTTTGTATTTTGCAGAGTAGAGTTCTGAAATGTTGGTAAATTTCACAGGCTTAGCAGGTTATAAATGTAGCTGTAGCTTTAGGATGATGGCATTGTACGGGGTCCTCATTCAGACAGCCCTACACATGGCTTCAAACAGAATAATGACTGATCTTTTAGAATTTGCTATTTACTAAATCTTGTCCACCATAGGAATGTGTGCTCTCTCCCCTCTTTTAAATCAGTGTACACCACTGAGTGTACCTCCTGCAAACTGTCCATTACACTTTTTACGTTTATGGACAAAACCACCCTAGCAGATCTAATCACCAACAATGATGACTCCATGCACAGGAGAAGGGTGGGCCACCAACAACCTGGGGCTAAACAAGCTCAAACCTGTGGCGATGAGGACTGACCTCCTAAGGAATCCACCTGCTCATCACCCCCTAGAGATCAGTGGCTCAACTGTGATAGCTGAACCGTTCATGTTCCTGGTGTCAACCATTACCTCCACCCTCAAATGGGAGGAAAACATTTCCTGCTCAATCACGGAAGCCCAACAAAGTCTGTTCTCGCTGCTGCAAGCTCAATGTCTCACAGCAATTGTACAGGCCAATAATCAAAAGCATCTTCACATCCTCCACCTCAGTGTGATTCTCCTCCCCCTCCTATTCCAAGAATACATTTCACACTGCTGTCACATGCCATCCATGAAGTAGCTGCATGATGCCAGAGTGAAAAAAGAGCATGAAGGATTGCTGCTGACCACCTGAAAAGCCGGACAGCCCCCCCTTCCAAAAACGTACCTTCTTGCTGAGAGCTGTTACTTACTCAACAAAGCCACCTATGGTTACACCCTGATTTCCTCGAGGTCCTCTAATAATCACTTAGTGAGGTAGACTGAGGAAGACAAACATTACATGTTTCACAATGCTGTTTTCAGCTCTTGCAGCTTTTTTAGTGTAGATGTGGGGTTGTAATAACAGGTTGTCTGTAATATTTTCGGGTTCGTGTTTTATTTGACAGCCAACACTGCGCATTTATAAAAATAAATAAATAAATATAAATTTAAAAAAGAAAGGTTTTTCACATTACATGCACTATAGTGTAATGATTACACTATAGCAGAATAACAGTGATGAATCAGACTGATCCAATGCAATAACCAAGTAAAATAAGGCTAGTAAGCTGAGTCCCCACGCTCTTCCCCCGCCCAGTCAGCACTGCCAGACCAAAACAACATCGAGCACACCTAGAGCTGTCAAAAACGACGTCGTGTAGCCAGTGGCTGATAGCATCACAGACTAGCATTGATTTGTCTTCAGCCTTACATGACCATGTCATTACAAAAGCAGCCTTTTTCGATATCTCAGATTGCGTGCATTACTTTATATGACAAATTGATGAGACTGGCCCATGTTGTTTCTATCTGGGCTTATTCTACTTGCTGCAATAAGGTGTAACTCAACCACAAGCATATTGTAAATTTAATTTCAGCTTGCAATGATCGAACGTGCTATATGGCAGTCATTTAAAATACTTTACAACTGCTTAAACTTGCCCTTTGGCATATTTGCTCCCAGGTACTAGTCAGAGACCCAGTCTGTAGCTCCCAGTCCCTGCTGGAATTCGCTCCTGGCTGCGAAAGCTAGCTAGCTAGAGATTAGCGAGATAGCATAACTGAGCCTAACGTTAGGCAACTAGCGAGCGACCCGGGGAATACAACAGCAGAATAAGAGCAAACGAGCGTAAGAAAAGTTTCTGTAGTAGCTTACATGGTCTTTTTGGTGAAATGGTTTTCTGTTACCGATGCCGTGAATAAGTGCAGCGTACCTTGCGCCGTTAGATTTATCCAGCGGCTCTTCCCTGCCCAGCCCAGCCTGACAGACTCTGACGTCATCTTGGAAACTTATGCTACCCTCAAGCACTCCTCATAAACTCCTACATCCAAGAATCGAAGTTGTAAATACGATTTGTTGCGCAGTGAAGCGCTTTAGGTCAGAAATTCTAACAATTGGTGGCTGTTCTTTTTTCATCTTTGTGCCGCTCGGGCACAGAGCTGCTTTGTGCCATAATGAAGAGCTTCAGGTATATAAATGGTGTGTGATTGTTTTATTAAAACCAAGCATGTGTGACAGTTAAAATTCAAACTAAGAGTGAAAATTGAAACACATAACAATGTAATAATTATGTACACAGAATGACAAACAATAACATCTATGAATTAATTACAGTGCTTTTACCATCACTTGTTAACACGGCTTCCATGCACTCTGCTCCCTAAAGACTGCGTCTCAGATCAGAACATAACAGTACAGAAAATTCTTTCTTTACCAGTACTGTTTACCACTTTGCAGAGTGGTTTATGTGCGTTTAACTCGTAAAGCCAATATTTCCGATAGCACATGAAGGCATCAGTCGGAACTTCTGTCTGGCTGAGCCACAACGATGTACTGTAGTGCTGAACAACAAGCACACTAATTATACTATGAATGGTGATTTTTCTTCTAGTGACAGAAAAAGACGGTCTGTGATGGTAACAGTGGTTGAATGGTCTTCTATAGCCTTCTTGGCTACTTTAAGCGATTATATCAATATATATAATTAGTATATTATATTATTATATTAATTAAATCAGTCTATCAAATAAATCAATTGAATTTAAAATGCTCTCTTCTGAAGTTAATACATTCCTCCAGGGCAAATTATCCATTGCAATGAAGTCTCCAAATCAGGGATCAAGAGATTTTTTATTTTTTATTTTTTTATGTCAAAAACTAGACACTCACAGTAAGTTCCATGATGATAAAATGACCTTGTGATGGTTATGACCTATTCAATTTATCTATGTATTAACATATTAATATTAATATAATTCAATCACAGTAAATTTTATGACTCATAATTGCTTTAATTACAAACTACACAATACACTCACAAGGAATTATACTTGTTACATCAATACAACTAGATAACACTACATTTACACAGTTGCACATTACCATTTTACTAATCATAATGATAATCATGCTTATAGTTTATGATAAACAATAATTATATAAAAAATTATGCTTGCAACAGTCTAATAATATGCATTGTGCTTTAATGTAACTAGGTAACATTTATGATAGAGCCTTTATTACACTGGGTACATGACACTTGAGCTTGCAAGGTATACACTACCTGGCTTCATATCCTTCTGGTGTCAATGGTGGAAATGCCATTCTTATTGGATGCTTCCGGCCCGTTGTCTTCTTTCCTTCTCAGCAGTTTGTTTAGGACTTTATGGAAGCTACCACTGAAGGTCGGGCTGGAGAAGTAATACACAATAGGGTTGAGGACACTGTTGAAGTATGTGAAACACACCGAGGTGTAGAATGCCAGGTTGGCCTCCCCAAAGTACTTGCATTCATTGTACCATGCCTTGAGGACCCATACAGCAATGCGTGATATAGTGCTCGGGAAGAAACAGATAATGAAGATGAAAGCCACAGCTAAAATAAACTGAACAGCCCGTTTGATTTTCCCCCGTCTGTCCACAGTCCTGCTTTTCAGCTGCCACGTAATGCGGATTGTGCAGAAGGCAACAATCGCAGAGGGCAGGAGGAACTGAATGACATAAAAAGTGTTGTGCCAGGTGAAGAGGGGACTGAAACCCATGCAGATGTTGAAACTCTCACACTGGGTGTGGTTGTTGCGGTAGAAGAAATGCTCATTGGCAAGCAGGTATCCAGTGGCAAGAATAATCAGGCCCCACAGGCCGAGGGAGACCAGCAGGGCATAGCCCAGCCCCATGCGGTTTATACGGTTTAGTGGGTGGACAATCTTGAAGTAGCGGTCAATGGCCACGGCAGTGAGGAAGAAGATTCCTGCGGCGCGGTTGGCTGCCAACAGGAACAGCAGGATCCGACACAGACCGTCACCGTAGAGCCAGTCTTTCCCACGCCTGTAGTAGTCGGCCCTGAAAGGCAGGCAGAAGAGCACGACGGAGTCCGCGACGGCCAGGTGCGTCAGATACACAGAGCTGGGCTTCCAGGTGTCCATGTGGAAGATGAACATCCACAGGGCCACGAAGTTCCCCACCAGTCCGAACATGAACTCTAGGACCAGGATCGGAGGCAGAACCCGGTCCAGGATGGGAGACTCGAAGGCGCAGCAGTTATCCGGCTGAGTGAGATTCATGGTTTGAACCGTCGGCCGAGCATAAGTACATCTAAGTACGCCTCTGCTGCTCTTTACAGTGTCAACAGAGATATGCTGTACCAGGTGACTCCTTTAGTGGGGGATTCTGTGTTTGTGCTCATGCCAACGATAGCACGACAAACATATTAATTCATATAGTTACACACAAGTGGACTGAGCATCTGTGCACTAAGTGTTATCTTTGGGGAAGTGGTTTTGACCCAGAGGAATAAGGATGCCTGTCTAGGGAGTGTGCCTTTGTTATAAAACTATTATGCTTGGGAATAAGCTTACCCATAGGTATTGAGTGGCACGGAAGGGTCCCTGAAAAACAACTAACCCGAGGCCATGAAACAGTCTCGTACAGGGGAGCAATACAATTAGTTTTTAAACCTTTGAACAAATCAATCCTTTTCAGTTCCTTGAAAAATAAAGATACGCTCATTCAATAAAACTTGTGTACAGGCGAATGAGATTGAAATTTATTAGCCTACAGTTTTGCTTGAGTGAAGAACATTTGGGAGGAATTCACATCATACCACACCTTTGGCAAATGAGAAAAGCAGCTATTGATAACTAAAAATGCCAAGTGAGTGGCCAAGTCCACAGTTTTTATATACAGTAAATAAAATAGATATAAAATGACTTTTAATGTCAATGTGTACATTTGGCCAGGTTGTTGTTATAGGTCACATCCATTTCAGTAAAAGTGCATATTGGGTCTTCACTTCTTGACTTCTCCCAGGTCATCAATGCTGTCAGTCATCCACCTGCAATACAGAGCGAGAGACTGATTTCAATGTGTCTGTGTGGGTGTATGGGCTCACAGTGATTGTTTCTAATGCTAAGAACATCAGAAATCCAAATGGTACAAATAATTCAAAATGATGCACCAACATGAACAACCAACCAAAACAATAGGGAGCTGGATACCTAATAACAAATGACTGATGAATTATTTCATCAGAGAAAGAAGTAGTGATCACATACCCTTCTGATGGCATTTGAGAAACTCACTTCATACAATGAAGTACACACGAACATAATTCATTTACATGTCCTTTTCAAACATTTTTTAAGTGTAATTTTGAATTATCTGTCCCAAAAGAGTGGGTACAAAAAAAATAAAATAAGTGTAACTGAACCAAAAAAATAAGTCAACAAGATGAATTCTTTTAACATTTTCAGCAGTTTACACGACTTCAGACAGCTTACCTCAGGCCACTTCTCTTGAATTACATCAATTATGTCGTCTGTAAAATCTCCCTGAATGATTATTTCATCCTCTGCTGTAACTGAAGCGCCACAAGAGAATTTCTGGGCGAAGAATCGCTGAGCCTCTTTAAGATCGATGTCTGTAAAGTAAAAGGTCAGACAGAGATTGATGTTAAGAATAAAACCCATTTGGTATCTGCTCTTTTTCAGTATAATAAAAAAGGCACTATACATTCAGCCTTACCAAATGTTGCCAAGCCACACACCCGTGTGACATATTTCTTCTTGGCTCTTGGGATTTTTGCTATTGTAACTTTCTGCGGCACGGTCTTCTTTTTCTGTTTAATCTGGCCTCTTCCACCTGAAGAAAGTAAAGCATTTTATTTATTACAACAAGTCAGAAAATCTCATTAATGATGAGGTTGGTACACATGTGGAAACTAAATGTTACCATATAATCAAACAATCACACAGGTAGCTTCACCTGTAGAGCTACCAAATATAACAGATAGTATAGAAGCCCTTCCTTCACCAGGTAAGTCAGCAATGAATCTTCTTATGTATTAATATCTAGGAATAATAATTGGGTGCATAATTAACATCTTACAGTAAACAAAAACAAATCTGATTCTGAATCATTTTCATGCTAACATTTAACCAACCTCTTTTCTGTTTCTTTTTCTCCTCCTCCTCGCCTATAGGGGGAGCCTCTCCGGTGCCAGTTTCCTGCTTGGGTGCATTCCCCCCAGTGCCAGAAGAAAAGAAGTAAAAGAGTGGTAAGTACAGCGCCATCCATTAATATGGCATCCAGAGGGTATTTCCTAAGCCAGTCACATGGATTTTACCATTTGGCTGATTGCTAGGACGTCTTTTGTGTTGCACCTTTTATACCCTCCCAGCTAGATGGTCAGTGTCCTTAAAACTCCATATTCTGCTCTCATAAATAACCATTTAGACAATCGTGAAGAGAAAACAATGAATTTTTTGGTTCGGTCAGTTTGGTTTTTGGTTCTGTAGTTAAAACATGCAAAAAAATATATATATATTTAAAACAAACTTTTCTCCTTATACTGACATCACCCCAGCTCTTGGGGTCATCACAGCTTTAGGAACAACTAAACTAATGTTCCCTTTACAATACACAGCATTGTGGGGCCCTTGTCCCTGGGTGTTTTCACCCATAATCTGTACTAATACCATTGTGCTGTCATGTATCCATTCGGATCAGCTGGAGAGAGTAGGAAACTGATTGGTCACAGCAAAACTCATCTCTATACACAAAGATGCAGCACTCTAAAAAGTAGTCAACATGGAGAGTTTATCAACACACTTGAACATTGATGATGTTTTGGACTGATATCATTGCTCACAGCTACAACAAACAAAATATTTAACATGCCGCAACTGTAGTTATTCTAGTGTTTAAAGCAAGGCAATTGGGCAAACCATTCAAAAGTTATTGATGGCTGAGTCAAGTGTGTTCATTTACACACTATTGGCAAGATGGAACCAAGGAAATCTGTCTGGATAAAATGTCTAAATGGTACTCACCTACAGTCATCCTGGCAAATACATCTGGAAAGTTCTTCTCAAGCCACTGCCTGCATTTGGCTGGCTCAGGCATGTACTCACAGTACTGTAGATACAGTAGATTCAATTACAACTTAAATATTTCAAAAGGTATATTTTATGTGTACTTTAGTAAACTGGGCCATAGACATGCAGTAAATTTATTTGATGTGATGCTTACCTCTGTAGGCAAGGAGCACACTACAGAAAGGGAAAAAATAAAAAGTATTACAAAAACAAATACAGAACAATTGTCAATGGCATCAACATAAAACTTGTAAAGATACAAAAACTGAGTGAAAATGTATCATACCTCCACAGTAGAGAACTTTAAATGGGTACTTTGAATCAGAGACAGCTGTCCCATGGTCGAATTTGTTGTCTGGAGAACTCGATTCCATTTGTTCAGTAGTAGCCATGACAAACGATCTAGACAGGAAAATTAAATACTCCAGTCAGTTCAACAGTCAAGGATGGCTCAAACGTAGAAACTAAAACCGTCACTCTTCCACATCAAATTATAACCACCAAGTGCTGCAGCAGCTTGAGGGTTGCCCACTACCCTGCCCTCGGATCGTCAGAAAGCTGATATGTCATCATCATTCCTTGATTCAAAGGCCCTTCTGGGCTCGCTTGCCCTGTCAACACAGCGGTCGTTCCCTTACAGTAAATCCAGACCAAGTAGGAGTAAATAACGCTACAAGATACACAAAATTGCCATTTGAATATGTACACATATTTTACAATACATTCCCACAGAGGCTAATGTACAGCTGCAAGTGACTTAGATCAATGAGTAGTTTGCTTCGAACAAGTCAGTACAACAGCTAGCGTTAGCTGGCTAAGACATGCGGCTGTTTTAGTTGCGCGATTCAACAGACCGCTTACTATACTCGCTATGATTCATATGACTGAAATATTATTCATATCGCTGATACTGATGCTACTATGCCGTGTTGAAAATTTCGCCCGAAAGCAGTTTCAGTGGTTTCATTCATCAGGTTACTTAGCAAGCTGTCACCTCCACAGCTAGCGGCAAAGCGTTAACTAACGGTAGCAACGCAAGTAGCGAGCATTAAGCTAGCCAGCTAGCTAATTTACCGCAGCCTAAAGTGCTTTTGCTGGCCAACTGAATACAAAGAGAAGAAATGCTAAATCACGTACCCCTCGAAAGATTTTCTAATATTTTTGTCTGTTCAACAAAGTCGTTCGCATTATTAAGGTTATTCCGACTTCTGCAAAATCACTCAAATTGAATAAGGTTTAGTTGTGATAGTTTGAGCACACCTCTTCAAGTAGCGCTTCTTCTTCGCGATTTTTTGTTTTATTTTAAAGGGCCTGGTGCCCACGCTTATGTACACTACCGCCACCTACTGCTTCGGAGAGAACTACAGACATAACTGACTACAACCAACATTGTTTATTTCAGAATCAGATTCAAATTTATTGGCCAAGTACATTTGCACATACAAGGAATGCACATTAATGCATTAAAAACAGACAGACACAGCAATCCAATAAAGAAACTGAAGCAGTCGACCAATATATAGCCTATATACAATGAAAGAAAGAAATAAGTGCTGCCTCCTGTCTGTCAGTGATCCACCCACAGATGGAGTCAGGCACATGCAGCTGAAAGAGTTTGTCCTGGAGGAGGGCTGGTATGATGGTGTTGAATGCAGAGTTGAAGTCCACGAATAGGATCCTGGCATAATTGCCAGGGGAGTCCAGGTGCAGGAGAATGAAGTGGTGGGCCATGTTGACTGCATTGTCTACAGATCTGTTAGGCTCTGTAGGCGAACTGCAGTGGGTCCAGGAGGACATCTGTGATGGATTTGAGGTGTGAAAGCACAAGGCGCTCAAAGGTCTTCATGACCACAGAGGTCAGGGCGACAGGTAGACCGTAGTCATTGTAAAATCCTATTTAATCTGATCTGCTCTAGACATAACACAATGACCTGCTTTTTCCTCTTCCTAGCAATACTTCTTATGTTAAACGTACTCGCTATTTGAGATAAATTCTCTTCATCTCTCCAGCTCAGTGTTCTTGCAATTAATTTTTTCCTCCATATTATTTGATTTTGCCTCTGCTTAGCTGGGCTCAACTTCACCAAAATTACCAAATCAAGTTCCACCAACTCTTTATGAAATTCCAACTCTAGTATAATATAGTATACTACTGTTTTGCTTGATTGATGACCATATAGTCCCAACTCAGGTCATTTTCTATTAAACCAAAATGGAATTTGTTTAAGCAATCTGTCTCTACACCTCCTCCTGTTGACTGAGCCGCAGCTGAAAAGTTAATCAATGAAACCATCAGTTCAGCATTGTTTCTTATAAAACGCCACAGATGCATCATCAGGATTTATTAGTAGATTGTCTGATTCCCATCGGTTCCAATCCGCCATCTTAATTATGTGCCACACTTCTCCAATGGAGGTTTATCTCCAAATGGTATTGTCTTCTCCTGCTGTACCATCCCTCAAGTCAGAGCCTGTTTTCTTGTAGTGAATCAGGTGCTAAAATATGACTTATTTTCATTAGTATGAACACTCTATGCACCCTATGATATTGTTTCCGCACTATTTAAACCAGCCTGATGGGGCACTGTCATCCACTGTATAGAGGCCGAGGGGCTAGACACGTACAGGTCTAATTAAGTTTCTGAACACATTGTAGTAAAGTGTCAGATTACACTAAAAAATACTACTAAAATAACCCTACCAGTCCACCACCTCTTGTGTTTTTGATTTGACTTTCTGATGATAGAAATGTCATGTTAATCATGTCATTCATCAAATAGATAGATAGATAGATAGATGTACTTTATTAATCCCAAGCTGGGAAATTGCAGTGCAGCAGCAGCATTACACACAGAGACAATAACAACAAACAACAACACAATGAATAAAAAATAAAAATAAAAATAAAATAAAATGTATGAATGTATGAATGAAAACATTTTTATTTGCTCAATTGCTGGAGGGTTTGGTAATTGTGTATAAAAGAATGAGAACCAGAATGAGTGCAAAAATGATATTGATAAAAAAAAATTAAAAAAAAGATATAATGATAAAAGCATAAACCATATATTTATGAAAAATGTTTAGAATGCAAAGCCTGCTTAATATTGTAGTGTATTTTAATTGAAATATCAAAACGTGGTGTTTCTTCTTAGCATTCAGTATTTTAATATTTCTATTAATATTATAATTCCTATATAATATTCCTATATTACTATGCTTTAGCTCACCTATATTAGGTTATAAATACAATATTTCTGTATATGCTCTGAAAACCCTCCACTGTGTCCGCCATAGGTTTTATGTTGAAAAATCCATTGACACGATCCTAAAATCTAGGCTGAGTATTTCAAGGTTGAGTCAAGTCAGAAATTAATTTCGCTGACATGGAATTCTTGAACACGGCGGTTACCATAGATTGTCTCTGGGTGAGAAATTCTAGTTCTTTATTTAGTTCTGTTTCTTTGAGATTTCGATAAAAAATATTTTGAAAAAGAATTGTAGGACCCAATGCCAGTCCACACAGTTCCTCGAGGTGGTGACGTAATCATCTAAACCGGACACACAACATTTTCCTTGTTTGTAGTCAAAGTTTTCGGTCACTAAGTTACTGTTTGAATCTTAGAGCATCCCATCCAAATGGAAGACTTGGAAATTCATCAGCCTGTTTTCCCTGGTCATCTGGTAAACACATAATGATGGCACAGCTATCAGACACAGAAGTTAGTGGTAAACAAATCCACTCTGATTTTGTTTCAGACTCTTCAATTGATCCCTGGCACAGTACTCCAGTGAAAAAGGTCAGTAACAGTAGCTTTGTCCATAACAGCAGTTGTTTGAAGGCAATGATATAAATGCATTAATAATGTTGTGATTATGACTTTTCAGAACAATGGTTCTGCTCCTCTGGGTGCCAACCACTTTTCCATCCCACCTAACAATGCGATGGGCAGGATGGCAAGACAGATGGCCAAAACCCCACCCCTCCCCACAGACACCCAATGTCTTCCCATCGTACAGGACAGGTGAGATATATATTCTCTTTGGTTCCATCTTTGTATTAATTGCTGAAAAAGACTGTTTGTGTGTATTTGCTCTTTTTTGGTTTTTTAAATGGACAAATTGTCTGTGTCTCTGGCGTGTTTCGTAAAAAGTTTGCGGTGACTGATATGGAGGGCGCCACCATGCAGAGGCAGAGGAGGGAGCTGCAGTTGCTGATTGCTGAGTTGAAGGACCGGGACAGGGAGCTCAACGCCATGGCTGCCTCCCACCATAAGCAGCTCCAGGCCTGGGAACAAGACCGCCAGAGAGCGCTTGCCTTGGAGCAGAGGTGCGCCCGTTTGGATGGTAAGGACACGCATACTGCTAGGCTATATTCCAGGATAACATACTGATTCAGTGTCTTTAGCACAGGCTGTCATATTGTAATGCTGTCACAGGTTAATGCTTAGGTACGAATATCCACCACGAGTTCCTTACTGAGTACTTTATTCATACAACACATTCCCTAAAATACAACGTAGCAACCTCTTTTGGATGGCGTGTCAGTTTACAGATCACAAACGTGAGCGTGGCAGAAACGGCAACATAGGGCTGCAAACTTCAGACCCTCCATGCCGACTTCCCCTTCAATACAACAGAAGAACACTGCATTCACTGATCCACACAATCCATCCCCAAAAGTATACAACAATGCAACAAAACAATCACGTCAAATGCACAGAAACAACCTCTAAAACACATCACCTCTAAAATACATACCAGATATCACTCTCTAAATGCAGGCAGAGCAGCCCCCGCACCCCGAACTTCACAGCGTCCGTCCCTCTACAGTACAAACACACACCGTTACCACACAATCACCCCTGCACACCCCTGACCACACATACCGATCCGCACACATACCGTTTCTCATGCCGCAGCCTCAGCTCCCCCGACAAACCGCCTAGCCTCACGCCAACTTATCTAAGTGAGCCAGAGTTCCCCCACCTGAACTTGGCGCGTCCCTATATCGTCACCCATGCGCCCCAGGTTACCATAATACTGTTGCTAGGCGCGCAGCCACTATCACAGCTGCGACACCTCACAATATCATACATGTACATGGTATATATTTTGGTTATGATGTTTGATTTTTTTAAAAATTTTATTTCTGCCTAGATGAGCTGCAGAAGCGTAACGAGATGATCAGAGCCTTGACTAAACGTGTCCGAATGGTGGAAACCAGGGAGAAGGAGGTCCAAAAGGAGCTCAGGGTAACCCAACAGCACCTTCATAAACTTAGGCAGAAACAGCAGCACATCAGCCAAAAATGTGAAGACTTTGAGGTACTGGTCTAACGTTAACCTTCTTTCATGCTCTAATAACCAAATACCCGTGGTGACCTTATGTGCAATAGTAAGATGAATACAAAGGATTAATACCAGGACATCTCACCAAGGATATGGTGGTTTTGATATGCTAGCTTTTGCCTCGATAGGAGGTAATCCTTTTCCATTATTTAGATATTTGCAAGAAATCTTAACCGTCCCGTTGTCCGAGGGGGTCCCTTGGACCCGCTCCGCGCTCTGATCCGCCTTTTCGACGCTCCCTTTCGACGCTCGCTCTGAGCCGCCTTTTCGACGCTCCCCTTTCGACGCTCGCTCTGGACGCTCGCTCTGAGCCGCCTTTTCAACGCTCGCTCTGAGCCGCCTTTTCGACGCTCACTCTGGACGCTCCCTTTTCAACACTCGCTCTGAGCCGCCTTTTCGACGCTCCCCTTTCGACGCTCCCTCTGGACGCTCGCTCTCTGGACGCTCGCTCTGAGCCGCCTTTTCGACGCTCGCTCTGGACGCTCGCTCTGAGCCGCCTTTTCGACGCTCCCTTTTCGACGCTTGCTCTGAGCCGCCTTTTCGACGCTCCCTTTCGATGCTCCCTTTTCGACGCTTGCTCTGGACGCTCCATTTCGACGCTCGCTCTGGACGCTCCCTTTTCGACGCTCGCTCTGAGCCGCCTTTTCGACACTCCCCTTTTGACGCTCGTTCTGGATGCTCAGCGGTACTAATCAGCGGTCGGTTTCCCGGTGTGCGTGCCCTGCCTATCACCGCATTTGTCCCGTCCTAGTGCGTGATACACGACCATGGCCGCACGTTCCTTCGCGGAGGAGCTCCTACGGTGGGGGTCCTCTTACCGGAGACGCCAATCAGACTCACAAGAGGATGTCGACGAGGAAGAGGATGTTGATGATGAAACGTACCAGGCTAAAAACGGAACAATAACATGGTCATCGACGGCGTACGTTAGACAGCGCCCGGCTCGGAGACGCCTCGATGACACGACCCCGGGGCCCACGGCGTTCGCCGTTCCCCAAGTCGGAGACGTAGCCTCCGTGTTCCACTTGTTCGTCACTCAGGAGATAGAAAAGATCATCCTGGATATGACGAACCTGCAGGGGGTTCGCCTGTACAGAGACGACTGGAGAGAGATGGACGAGACCGACCTACGGGCCTACATTACATTACATTATAGTCATTTAGCAGACGCTTTTATCCAAAGCGACTTACAATAAGTGCATTCAACAAAGGTAGGTAAGGAAACTACTAGTCACCAGAAATCATAAGTGCATTTCCTTCCTAAACAAGCAACTAAGAGCATAACTAGTGTTAATGTAAGAGTGCAATAAGTTAGCAACCTACTTATCTTAACAAATGAGACAAATAGAGAATCGAATAAAACAAGAGCTAAGACAAATAAGTGTATCCAAGAGCCAGTAAACAAGAGCTAAGACAAATAAGTGTATCCAAGAGCCAGTAAACAAGAGCTCAGGCACATAAGTGACGTCAAGTAGTCAAGGCTAGGAGGAAGGGTCAGGGTAGTGTCTCCTGAAGAGGTGGGTTTTCAGCCTGCGGCAAAGATGGGCAGCGACTCTGCTGTCCTGACATCAGTGGGGAGTTCATTCCACCACTGCGGGGCCAGGACAGAGAAAAGCCGTGACCGTGTAGATCGGCCGCAGGGCCCTCTGAGCGACGGGGCAACCAGTCGCCTTGAGGCAGCAGAACGAAGTGGTCGGGCGGGGGTGTAGGGCTTGACCATAGCCTGGAGGTAAGACGGAGCAGTTCCTTTCACTGCCCTGTAGGCTAGCACCAGGGTCTTGAACTGGATGCGAGCTGCTACAGGGAGCCAGTGTAGAGAACGGAGAAGGGTTGTTGTATGGGAGAACTTGGGGCGGTTGAACACAAGTCGAGCCGCAGCTTTCTGGACAAGCTCCAGAGGTCTGATGGCCGACGCCGGGGCACCAGCAAGGAGGGAGTTGCAGTAGTCCAGGCGGGAGATAACAAGAGCCTGGATGAGCACCTGCGCTGCCTTGTCAGTGAGGAAGGGGCGAATCCTCCTGATGTTGTAGAGGAGGAATCTGCAGGAGCGTGTCACTGATGCGATGTTTGCCGAGAACGACAGTTGGTCGTCCAGGGTCACACCCAGATTCCTCGCAGTCCGAGTTGGCGTCACCACAACATCATCAATGGTGATGGCCAGGTCTCGGTGCGGACAGCCCTTCCCTGGGAGGAACACCAGCTCAGTCTTGTCCAGGTTGAGCTTCAGGTGGTGCATCGACATCCACTCCGAGATGTCTGCCAGACATGCAGCAATGCGTGCCTCCACTCGGGTGTCCGAAGGGGGAAATGACAGGATCAGCTGGGTGTCATCTGCGTAGCAATGGTAGGAAAAGTCATGGGAGTGGATAACAGAACCGAGAGATGTTGTGTGGGGCTACTTATCCTAGCGGGCGTGTACAGGTCCCGAGGCGAGGCCGCCGCTAGCCTGTGGGACGTGGAGAGTGGAAGGGCCATCTTCCGCACCACGATGCCGCTCAAAGTCTTTCACGTGTACTCGAGAATGCTGCGTTTCGACGACCGCGAGACCAGACCGGCGAGACGCGCTGCGGACAAACTGGCGGCTATTAGAGAGGTCGGGGAAAAGTGGGCGACACTCGAATGAATCGTCCGATCACACGAATCCTCCGGCGGGGTTAAATCCTCCGACAGAGCTGAATCGTCCGGCTGGATGAATCCTCCGACGGGGCTAAATCCTCCAACGGGGCTAAATCCTCCAGTCGAATGAAACGTCCAATCACACAAATCCTCCGACGGGGCTAAATCCTCCCACGGAGCTAAATCCTTGAGTCGAATGAAACGTCCAATCACACAAATCCTCCGACGGGGCTAAATCCTCCGACGGGGCTAAATCCTCCAGTCGAATGAAACGTCCAATCACACAAATCCTCCGACGGGGCTAAATCCTCCGACGGGGCTAAATCCTTGACTCGAATGAAACGTCCAATCACACAAATCCTCCAACGCGGCTAAATCCTCCAGTCGAATGAAACGTCCAATCACACAAATCCTCCGACGGGGCTAAATCCTCCGACGGAGCTAAATCCTCGAGTCGAATGAAACGTCCAATTACACAAATCCTCCGACGGGGCTAAATCCTCCGGTCGAATGAAACGTCCAATCACACGAATCCTCCGACGGAGCTAAATCCTCCAGTCGAATGAATCGTCCCATCACACGAATCCTCCGACGGAGCTAAATCCTCCGTTCGAATGAAACGTCCAATCACACAAATCCTCCGACGGAGCTAAATCCTCCGGTCGAATGAATCGTCCAATCACACAAATCCTCCGACGGGTCTAAATCCTCCGGTCGAATGAAACGTCCAATCACACGGATCCTCCGACGGAGCTAAATCCTCCGGTCGAATGAATCGTCCCATCACACGAATCCTCCGACGGAGCTAAATCCTCCGGTCGAATGAAACGTCCAATCACACAAATCCTCCGACGGAGCTAAATCCTCCGGTCGAATGAAACGTCCAATCACACGAATCCTCCGACGGGGCTAAATCCTCCGACGGGGCTAAATCCTCCGGTCGAATGAAACGTCCAATCACACGAATCCTCCGACGGAGCTAAATCCTCCGGTCGAATGAATCGTCCGATCACACGAATCCTCCGACGGGGTTAAATCCTCCGACAGAGCTGAATCGTCCGGCCGGATGAATACTCCGACGGGGCTAAATCCTCCGACGGAGCTAAATCCTCCAGTCGAATGAATCGTCCGATCACACGAATCCTCCGACGGGGCTAAATCCTCCGACAGAGTTGAATCGTCCGGCTGGATGAATCCTCCGACGGGGCAAAATCCTCCGACAGGGCTAAATCCTCCGACGGAGCTAAATCCTCCGGTCGAATGAAACGTCCGATCACACGAATCCTCCGACAGAGCTGCATCGTCCGGCTGGATGAATCCTCCGACGGAGCTAAATCCTCCGATCGAATGAATCATCCGATCACACGAATCCTCCGACGGAGCTAAATCCTCCGGTCGAATGAATCATCCGATCACACAAATCCTCCGACGGAGCTAAATCCTCCGATGGAGCTGAATCGTCCGACTGGATGAATCATCCGATGAGCTCATTTCGGCCCAATCCCAATCCTTATTTGTACCCCTATGGCTTCGGCCTACCTTCTAAAAATATCTCCCTAAGTATTGGGATCGCACTTCGACGCTGATACGTCATCGATAAGCAGATGGGACGAGTTTGTTGTCGGAGATTACTATGGCAACAATGGTATTATCACAGTGACATTTGCCGTTCATCTGATGGAGATAGAAAAGCATGGACGCTCGCGATTCGTTCACAACTTATACGTTTCACGCTACCAATCGATCAAACAAGTCATCAAATAAAAAAGCCCACTGCTTCATTACCAGTCCACTTCATGACAGAATAGCGTTAGCGGTGCTCTGTAGTCTAGCAAGCCGCTCCTAACGTTACCCTGCCAGTCTGCACTGATATTAGAGGAGCCGTAACAAGTGCAGCAACTTCGCTGCTGGACTTTAGTTATATTTCATCATATACCATCAAAGGGGGAAATGCGACATGTAAATATGTCAAAATGCGGGACTGTCATGCACAAATCAGCCTAAAACAATGTTGTAACGTAACTAACTAACGAAGTAGAGACATCGGCATATTAGCGATTTTTTTGTTATGCTTTTTATAAAGAAACGGTCCATAATACATTGAAACGACATTAAACTAAGATAATACCACGGTTGGAATATTTTTTAACTCTTTATTAACGAAGAAAATACTACATTTGTGGTTCACTTCGGATGGTAGCGTAGCGGTCCCCAAGATCTTCCTGTTACTTCCAGAGATTCGCAGGGCATTCTGGGTAGCCCTTGGTTTGAAGTGTGCCTCTGAAAAATCTCCGTTTGAAGGGCTACAAACCCCTTCGGCTTGGCCCTCCGCCTTCGAAAATAGAGTATTGGGACAGCCCTACCCCTTCACGTGAACGCGCAAAACGGAGGGGTAGGGCCAAGGGGTACGGTTTAGGGGTGTATTGGGATTGGCCCTTCACCTACCAATGTTACTTAGATGGGCCTGTTTAAAGACAGAACGTGTGGGTCACGGTAAGGTATTGCCTGATATACTTTGTATTGATGTGCTTGTATTACACCAAAGGCAACTGCAATTCTGTAATTATAACCTTTTTTTAATCATTGTCTAGTTAATTGAATAAACTAGACACTAGTGGAATGGAATAAACTCCTCCAGATCATACACCACAAGGGCACTCTTGTGTATAGGGACATTTATTCAAGTCATCCAAAGGTATTTACACATACAAAGTACCTATAACATTCATTCAAGTCATCCAAAGGTATTTACACATACAAAGTACCTATAATATTCATTCAAGTCATCCAAAGGTATTTACACATACAAAATACCTATAACATTTTAGACCGTCTCTTATAGTTCACAAGCATACCACCACCACCACCACATAGAAACATGTAACCGATCCCAGCTGAGAGTGCAGTGCACCAAGCTATTAGTATAGTTATAGACGTCCACAGGGCCACGTCACTGGCAAAGCCTGAAAGCCACCCTCCAAAGGTAACTGCTAGCTGTGATCTCATCGTATCGCTTCTCAAACTCTTCTAGACTAAGCGTGACATTTTCCAGGTCTTCTTTCACATCGATGAGTTTTACAGTGGTGTTTATGGCCTGCAATACCTCCAGCTCAGGTATTCCGAGAGCACCGGTTTTCAATAGATCTGAGAAAGACACAGGTCCGTCTGATACTGTATATGTGGTCTAGAAAACGGTTTAAGTGGAGGAGACTCTATCTCGACTTCAGCCAAGCCCTCCATCCAAGTAACTTTCTTATCTTGGTAACAAATGCCTCGGTGACAAGGGACGCATACTGTCTTACACTCATTTGGGTCCTTGACACACCTGAGGTACCTATCGTGTAACTCAGGCTTGTGACAGTACTTGCCGTGACATTCTGACGGCTCGTAATATCTACCATCCATCAACCACACGTAGTCGGGCCAGCAGGGTACGCCGTCCGTGCTCATCTTGGGCATGGGTATGATCCCTCTGACCACGGTCTTCTCAACGGTCCCCAGGACGGAGTGTACTATGAAAAGCTTTCTGTCTTTGTACAGGGCCGTACCGACGGTCGGGAACTCGGATAGGCCAGGGTGCTCCCGCATAACAGCCATGCCACTGGGACAACTCCCTGACCGCTTTGACGCTATCTGCCTCAGACAGTTTTCCACTCCTCTGGCCATAAACTTGCTATACATGGCGGCCTGCATCATCTGATTGGTGACGCTCTGCATCTGAGCGTACCACATTTGATAGCTGGCCATGACCGAGAACTTGGTGTTGGTGTCACGTAAAGCCGCCTCCATGTTTCTCATCATAGCGTCCCTCATCATGGCGAAGTTACTGTTGACGATCTCGTTGTTCTTCTTTATCTTCTTCTCCTGTTCGTCAATTCTACCGTTGACCAGGGCTATATTGGTGTTGAGTTTGTTGCTCACTTCGACTAATTTATTCGACACCGAGACAAATGAGTTCTTAAGGGTGTCCATTTGCTCCTCCAAACCATCCAGCCTATTGGAAACTTGCCACGCTAGCCCCAATGCCGCACCCCCTGTCACTAACCCTAAAAACCTCTTCTGTCTGACCCGGGCTCCCTGTGGCCTGTCCAGCCATGGGAAGGGTGCGTTTTCGGGTAGCTCGTACATCCTAGCCTTTTGCTCCTGCACAGCTAACTCCTCGAGGCCTTCCCTCATCAGATCTCCTGCCCTGCGAGCGTCGTTTATTATCTCGTGCGCTGAGTTGCAGAGCCTCCCGTAGTCCTGCCGACAACTGTTGTCGCCTCCGCATATGGCAATCAGACAGGGTCGCAGAGCGCTCACGTCGTAATTCACACAGCTGACGTTCAGGTTGATGTAGTCTATGCCCGGTGTGAAGTTAGACACGAAATACAAGGCCTCGGGTGGCTTCACTATCACCCCGTATTCGGATTCAACCATAGGTTTATCAAGCGTGTAACCATCGTCCACCACTATCACGTTCATGTTGTGAGTACTCTCCCCGGTATTATAGGCGGTACACAGCTTGTTGACAGGAGGCGTGTACTCCACGAGGTGTTCTGAATCTAGGATTCCTATCATGTAGTGGTTACGGTCCGTCATAGGGATGAGAGTGTTGACGTTGATTGCAATCTGAGGAGGCTTCTCGGAAACGGTGGCCTTTCTACTGGGCTCTCCCGGGGTACACGACTCGAGTTTGTACAAATCCGTTATGTAGATTTTATCGTAGCTGGTGCTGTACAGCTCTTTGTGGGGCTCCTTGAATATACCCAACGCTCCGTGAACCGCTACGAGTCCGGGGCATACGATATTGTTACTCAGGCCTATGTTGTACTCGGGGTCCAAACAGTTTTTTGAACCGGAGGCTGGATCCTTGTATTGGTTTTCGGGGATGTTGACGGTGATATCATCCGCCAACCTTTGCAGAGCCTCCCATAGTCCTCAGGAAATTGATTGAGTTTGACAAGGAGTTCATCTGGGGAGACAATCTAATCTTCAACGCCGAAGTGGACCATTCCGAGTCTGGTTCACGCTAGTTGACGAAATCCTCAGGTTTCACGACGACTAGATTCACGATGTCCTCGATCAACACAACACCCTTGGTGGGTCAGGGGACCAGGTTGGGACCCGTGTTCTGTATGAAAGACTAGTGTGCATTTGTTAAAATGTCACCCGAGGACACGAAGAGAGCCGTGATAAACACGACCACCATGACTCTAGTTGATTACGTCGATAGACACGATTACCCGGAGGAAGCTCTGTGTTCAGACCAGTCTCTATTCGTGCCGATTTTCTGCAAAGAGTGTTACGGTGGGGGCGTGGTTATGGCACTGAGCTAGACACGCGTCTTTTTGTGAGCTCCTGGCAATTTAACTACATTTCTGTACATTATCCTTTAAAAGTTACGGATACGGACGCAATTTGATAGTAGTAACTCGCTAGGGTGCGCATACATCAACCTGATGTCGAAAAAGATAAAGAAAAGCAAAAGCTCTTGCCCTGCCGTCGAAGACTACGAGATGGAGGCTAGCAGTAGCCCTGCTAGTAGTTGTGCTGGCTCGACTGGCAATATTAGTACTACCCCTCAGCCAGACATGTCGGCCGTTGAAATGGCTAATAACCTGGAGGTTATTCAGAAACTGGACTTGATTAGAAGTGATTTTGCTACTAAGATTGACGGAGTTCTGAAAGCAGTCCAAGACGTGCAAAGAGATGTGCGAGACTTCTCGGTTCGAATGGACGAGGCAGAGGAACGCATTAGCAACGTCGAGGACACGCTTAACTCAGAGAAAGGCAAGACTGAAACGCTGGTGAAACAGGTGGCTCTCCTTACAAACAAGATTGACGAGCTCGAAAACCGTTCGCGGAGATCCAACCTTAGACTGGTTAACTTGCCCGAAAAGGTGGAAAAGAACGACGCAATCGCCTTTCTGGAGAAATGGTTACCCGAAGCATTGGGTCCCGCTACCTTTCCTACACCACCGGTCATCGAAAGAGCACACAGGCTTCGCGGTAGAGCACAGCCGGGACGAACATCTCCCCCTAGAGTCCTCATCATGAAGTTTCTGAATTTCCAAGACGCAGTCCGAGTCATGAGAGCGGCCAGGGCCAAGGGCAGGGTGAAGTGCGGCGAACAAGATGTCATGTTCTTTCCGGACATATCAGCGGAGCTGCACCGACAGAGGAGACGTTTCGACGGGGTGAAACAACAACTGAGGTCGCTGAACATCCGCTACGGAATAATCTACCCAGCTAAGCTCCGAATGACGATCGATGGACAATCACGGGAGTTTGACTGCCCTGCAGAAGCTGAAAAGTTTGTTCGGGGTTTACAGCGCACAGAAGACGCACAAAAGATATAAGGGGAACTGAATGTCGCTGCCTTTTGTCTGTCGTGCAACTACTGACACTACTGTTGAACTACTAGCCTTGTAGCTAACGCTGATTGATTGATAGATGAGCTTACATCATACGGTAAGCCTACAGTTCCTGCATCGGTATCGTTGCTTCCCTATTGCCTACAGATTTGCCTACTAATTTAATTAGCATATAGTATAATAGCCAGTTTGGCTACATCACTCATTGAGGTGTGCATTTCTTTATCAACGGCCCTAAGGGCTCATAACTTGGTTATCATCGTGGTGGTTTGATACAGTGTGGTTCCATAGCCTACTACAGGACTAGTTGGTCAGGCTACTTTTCTATGCGTATCTGTGGTGATATAATTTTTTTTATTTCATGTGGTCTCTTGCTAGGGGACACAGAAGTTTAGGTCTGTTTTTTGGTAGACTAGTTAGTTTAGTTTAGGAAACTGCTCCCTTGCGTGCACTGGATCAGTTTGTGCGCCTTTCTACACCCCAAGGTAAGGGGGAGGGTGTGAGGGTACGAGAGGCTGTCCTGTTCTGGATGACAGCCCTGGGGTTTTGTTTATGGCAGAAATTCGTTTTGTTATATGTTTGTTTGTATGTCTCGCAATCTATCTCAGTACAACAGTATACTTTTGATGTCACTCTCACACAAAGTAGCGGGTTAATTTACAGTATGGGGATGATAATCTGGTGTACAATGTTTTTCAACAAGATAATATAGGAATAGACATGAGTACACCAATTAAGAACCTAAAGTTCACATCTTGGAATGTGAGGGGGATGGTTAAATTGACTAAGTTGAAACAGGTTATTACTAGGCTTAAGCAGCTAGATTCTTTGGTTGTTTTTATTCAGGAAACTCATCTGCAGAGAGTTGACCTACTTAAGGTTCAAAGGAGATGGCCAGGCCAGGTACTTGCATCATGCTTCTCTTCCCACTCCAGAGGGGTTATAGTGTTGATTCATAAATCGGTACCATTTCACGTACATAATACTATTTCTGATGCAGCTGGGAGGTATTTGGTGATACAGGGCACCCTTTTGAGTGAAAACATTATTTTGGTGAATGTCTATGGCCCCAATGTCGATAATCCCTCTTTCTTTGAGGATCTATTTTTACTGATTGCCTCCCTTCCAGGTAAATTAGTGATGGCAGGTGATTTTAATTGCGCGTTAAACCCGGTACTTGATCGGTCCTCAGGGTTGGATTCCTCTCATTCTCATAGTAGGAAGAAAATTCAACAGTTTATGAAAGACCTGAATCTGTGTGACCCTTGGAGGATTCAAAACCCACTCAAAAAAGAATATTCATGTTTTTCAGCATCATTTAAAACTTATTCCCGAATAGATTATTTTTTAATTTCTGCTTCTCTTTTACCCAATATAGATGGCTGCATATATGATAGTATTGTTTTATCAGATCACTCACCCACTTCTCTGTTCTACAAGGATGCGCAGTTAATTAAAGGTTCCTATAGATGGAGCCTTCACCCTAAATGGTTGCAAGTCTCTGACTTCATGAAGTTTGTAGGGGAGCAAATAGATTTTTACTTTACAATGAATACAGATCAAACATCTGCAGTTATTAGATGGGAGGCCTTCAAAGCATATATTAGAGGACAAATGATTAGTTTCACTAGCTCCAAATCTAATAAATTTAAGCAGAAAATGAATGAGTTGGATGCAGAAATCAGAGAATTAGAGAGTGTGGCTAGTCTAGATGATTCTGTGCAAACAAAACAAAAATTATTTGCCCTTAAGGCTGAATATGAGGAGCTCTCCACACTAAAAGCTGAAAACAGTCTAATAAGGCTTAAGCAAACGTTTTATGACCAAGGTGAAAAACCTGGTAAGTTGCTTGCGTGGCAAATTAAGAAACTTGATTCAGAAAAGGCCATTAATGCTATTAAGGATGAATATGGGAAAACAACTATAGACCCACTTGAAATTAACCTGTCTTTTGTTTCATTTTATAAAGCCCTGTACCATTCAGGCTACCCAGCTGACTCAATACAGCAGAATAGTTTTCTGGATAGTCTTGACATTCCCCACATCTCAGTAGAAGCTAGGCTTGAGACGGATAAAGATCTGGATCTTGAAGAGATTTCTAGTGCTATTCTTAACATGAAAGGTGGGAAAACATCAGGACCCGACGGGCTCCCGATAGATATTTATAAGGCGTTTAAAGGAAAACTGATAGTTCCTCTGCTTGATATGTATAGGGAATCTTTAGAACAGGGCTACCTTCCCCCTTCATTAAGAAGTGCCCTGATCACTCTTATATTAAAGCCAGGTAAACCATCGACAGAGTGTAGCTCCTACAGGCCAATCTCACTTTTGAACTCTGATGCAAAGATCATAGCTAAAGCCTTAGCCATGAGACTTGAGAAGATCCTGCCATCCATTATTCACTTGGATCAAAATGGCTTTGTCAGAGATAGACAAGGATTCCACAACGTGAGGAGGGTGCTTAATATAATCCACGCATGTGAAGGGTCCCGTGATACTGCCATAGTGTCGCTTGACGCAGAGAAGGCGTTCGACAGAGTCGAATGGCCCTATCTGTTGGAGGTGCTGAAGCGTTTTGGGTTTGGGGAATACTTTTGTAAATGGATGGAAATATTGTTTATTGACTCTTTAGCAGAAGTATCCACAAATAAATTGATCTCTCTGCCGTTTAAACTGTTTCGTGGCTCAAGACAAGGTTCGCCGATTTCGCCTTTACTTTTTGTATTAGCCATGGAACCTTTAGCAATAGCCATTAGATCACACCCTTCAATATGTGGTATTAAGACAGGAGACCTAGTGCATCATATTGCATTATACGCTGATGATACAGTGGTTTTTCTTTCAAATCTTGATAAATCAATACCATCCCTTTTAGAGTTAATCAGTCAATTTGGTAACTTCTCTGGTTTTAAAGTGAATAAAGACAAATCATCTATTATGTTTCTAAATGACCAAGAGAGAATGAATCCACCTATACCGCACCCATTTGTAGATGCTGTGGAAGGCTTTACTTATTTGGGTATTAAAATAACTCCAAAGATAAGTTCCCTTAGTCCAACGAATTATAACCCCCTATTAGCCAAAGTGACAGAAGATGTTAAAAGATGGACGTCATTACCCCTGTCTATTATGGGGAGAATAAATATAATTAAGATGAATATTTTACCCAAATTTTTGTATGTATTCCAATCAATTCCATTAGCACCGCCCAAACCATTTTTCCCAGAAGTCAGTAGGTTGCTTTCAAATTTTGTTTGGAACAATAGGAAGCCCAGAATTAGACTGTCTCTTTTATACTTGCCGTATGATAGAGGGGGGTTACAGCTTCCAAACTTACAGTGGTACTACTGGGCTGCCCAGCTGAGAGCCGCAATGTTTTGGTTTTCTAGAGAGGTAGCCCTGCCCTGGTTACAAATCGAATTGCTGTCCTCAAAGGGGTTGACATTAGACAGTTTTTTATACTCGGCTCCTCTTAAGGAGTTAAGGAAGGCCACAGTTAATCCCTTTGTGAGAAACACTATCATTGTCTGGTATGATGTACATAAATATCTGGGTGACCTCCCAGCATTGTCTTGTTTTTCACCAATTTGGGGCAATGAACACTTTAGCCCAGCTACAAGAGATTTGGGATTTAAGTCCTGGTTAAGTAAAGGCATAACAAAGTTACAGGATCTATATAAGGATAATATTCTCATGTCGTTTGACGAGATGAAAGACAAGTTTGGTGTTCCTCAGAAATATTTCTTTAAATACTTACAACTTAGAAGTTTCATTAGGGCTCGCCTACAGGACTCAATGCAACAACCTACAAGGTCAACTCTTGAGATATTTTCCACAAAAAATTGTTTTGGCAAAGGTCAGGTTTCTCAACTATATAATATACTAGTGGGAAACCATAAAGACAGCTCTGATAGTAGGAGACAGGAGTGGATACAAGATTTACAAGAGGACATTTCAGATGATGATTGGAGTTTAATTTGTTCAAAGGCACAAACGCAAACAATTAACACTCGACTGAGATTAATACAATATAATTGGATAATGAGAACGTACGTAACCCCTGTGAAGTTACATAAATTTGATCCTAACATTCCGGACTTATGTTATAAGTGCAAGACCCATCAAGGGACTTTGGTACATTGTCTATGGGACTGTGAGGAGATTCAGATATTTTGGAGCTCAGTGATGGGCTATATTTCTCAGATTACCTCTTCTCCATTACCTCGTAGTCCTAAACTGTGTATTTTTAGTATGTATCCTGACGACTGTCCATTGCCTGCTAGAGAAAGAAAAATGGTTGACTTATGTCTATTACAAGCTAGGCGCTCGATTGCTTTGTGCTGGAGGAATGTTAGTTGCCCCTCTCTTGGCTTTTGGCTGAAAAATTTAACATCTAGTTTGGTTCTGGAGAAACTCACCTACATAGTTAGAAAGAAAGCAGCTGAGTTCTACAAAATATGGGAGATGTTTCTGGAGTTTGTTAAGAATGGTGACATTGAAGAGGCATTGGATGTGTGAAACCATGTGAAATAATTGGATCTGTGACTGCTGTTTTGTGTTTGTGAGTGCTTGTTGTTTTTTGTTTATTTTGTTTGCTACTATTTGACCTATAGGTGATTTATTTATTTATCTATTTTTATTTTTACATATATATTTTTTTTTATTTTCTCTTTGTATATCGGTGGCCTTGCTAACTTTGCTATTGGTTTGTTATTGATGATTGCCAACGATTTGACTAAATATTTGAAATCACCTCTATCAATATGTTTTCTGCCATTGTGTTTTTTTGTTTGTTTGGGGAGGGGTTAAATATGTATGAGTACTGTACCTACTTTGTGTTCAACAAATAAAAGCAATAAATACATGTTTAAAAAAAAAAAAAAAAGAGTGTTACGGTACCAACAAGGATGACTACACCACCGCGCTGGCTAATATAGTCGCGTCTGGGAGTAAGACATTCCTCGTGGGAATGTGTAGCTTGTTTGGTATAGCGCAGGGTGAGGTGTACCCAGAGTCACGGAAGGGTTTCATACTGGGGAATGACGTGTCGTACTCTGGGGCGTGTCACCCTCAACCTGGTAAGGTTGTGTTTTTACACAAAGTCAAGAAGGACATCGGGCGAGTCAAGTGTTACTGGCATGTCCACAGTAGGTCTGTAGACAAAACGTTCCTATACTGCTGTGTCTCGTGTGATGACGAGTATACAAACGGCGTAGTGAAGCCTGAGATGAGCATGGGCTTCAGCTTAGGCGCGGTGGGAGATAACAACATTGGTCCCATGACAGAGGAGTGTAGTTTAGTTTCTGTGCCCATGAGACCGGGTTGCTTTTGCACTCCATATAAGTGTGCGAGCAAACAGGTCAAAGGTGAGCAGGAACTGGGTGACATCTCTGTGTTGATGAACGAACTACGTGAACTTACAAAACAGATCACAAAGCGCGACAACAGCGGCTCAAGTGATGAGAGTTGTGAACTGGCCACGATGGACACGGACGACGTGAGTGTAACACCCTTGACGGTCAACAAGCAGCAGTTGCCATCGTCCGTACAGCAGCAACCCAACACGGTTGTCACGAAAAAACAACAAGCTGGATACTCGGCGCCTTTGGGTGGAGGAGCCCCCCCAAAGACTTCGACAACTGTGGCAGATTTCATCTCGGCGGTTGTCACTAAGATGTAATGACGGTACCCCGAGGAGAGACTGTTGTGTTGACAGTGTGCCTGGTGTACAACCTCATTGGTTTTATTATGCAAGTTGATGTATCATGTGTACAGAAATAAAACCCGCGAAATCTCTACACGTGTTTCTAAGAATTAGTCATGATAATAGCTGTACAAGGAATTGCTACGATTACGGACAAACTGTTTAAGTTTCAGTAAGCGAGCCACTAACGATACAGTTGCTATCACAAGTTTACACTCTATCACCGAGAATCTACCGCCGCTCACTATGTTCTCGCAAAAGTCGCTCTGTTTCATGCTCAATGAACAAGCTGTTACAGTCCCCAAAGCAGACCCACACCAGACGGTGACCAGTCGGAGACACCTGGTGGTAGACGACTGCTCCGCTAATGACGTGGTGTCATCTTGGTCAAACTGTCATAAGGGACAATGGAACAACCTAAGCCTGGGTAATCTCGCCTTTAAATGGGTACCCTCTCAACTGATCGCGTTGACTACCAAACACAATCCTCAGGTTGGGGATGTGTGCATGAGACTCATGCCTATCACCAGTACAACTGAGGAGTACGCGTCGACCGTGGACCTGTACAACACGTACATCGCAAAGGGGAGCTATTTGATGGCCAAGAGGTGTATAAACAGCTTTGTTGGCACGGAGGAGCTGTACATCCCAGCGGTCCCTATCCAGACATTTGTTTCTGAGTGGAACAAATCACTCCGGCGGTTCCACGACATGATCAGGTGTGAGGATTGGATGACAATCAGACCCCGCATCAGCGTCGCCTGGCTGTGGTTTCAACCGTCACGGATCTTGCTCTCATAAACGTACCCGTTCAGTGACCATCTGTGGTTTGTGTTACATTCTATCATATCAAAGCCAGTCCTGGTAAAGCAAGTCATACAGTTGGTCGGCTCCATCGCGTCAACATCGGGTACGGTGTATCACACAGGCGAAGTCGAGACGCCCACGGTCTCGAGTGGGGATACACGCGTTGTAAAATTGTATCTGATAGTGAAATCCGTACCCAACACGGGCAACAATGTCACCACCTTGAGAGCCGAAGCGGGTGCGACTTTAGGTCTCATCTGGGCTGCTAACGAAGAGGAACTACATGACCACCTGCGGAACAGCGGCAATTGCTACTACGTGCATATAGGCACGGAGGCCGGGACCGTCTTCACGTGCAATGGGTTTTGCGAGTGGCGCTATTATAACCACAGCGTGTTCAATAGGATGATTTCAATTGGACAACGCACCATGTCACTGTTTAGGAACACGATACTAGCCGGCGACACAGGAGACTCAGCTAGAGTTGTAAACCGCGCATAGCCTGACCTAGGTTTTGGTTCGGTGATATAAATTAAAGATAATTCTCAGTGTGTAACTCACGGTAACCCACAGACATGTTGCCTAGAAAGTGCATACCCGATCAGGACTTGATCTTATGCGCCTCTCTAAACAAGACTATGATGACTACAAACGTTCACCCCCTGTACCTATCTCCCGTCGTATGCTGGCTCAATCGGACCTGTGTGCAAGTGCACCATGTCAAGGGTGCATTTTTCAACATACTCAAAGTTATCTCCAGTGCACTAGTTCTCACCACACTGTTTGTGCACATAATCAGATTGTGGAATGTTTTCACATGGGGTTTATTGGGAACCCTTTGGTCTCTGATGGTGTGCATCACCTTGACCGTAGGTTCTGTTCTGACCATTCTGAGCTCGGAGAGACGATGTGGTTGCACTGACACCAGCGGGATCGTTGACCCGATGGCGACCGTGTCCACTTGCCAGAAACTCACAGTTTCAGTTTCTAGTCACCTACATTTACACCTGGCTATACTACACATTTTGCAGCCGCACGGAAGTCGTCGTCTCGTGGATCGAATGCTCTGGCATGTGCAGCGTCTCCTCGTGCTAACACGCGCCCCCCTTCCGATTTCATCACATGCACCGAGTCCAAGGCTGTTCTCTCCGTGAGAGTTTCGATCCTCTGGTCACGTTCCGCATCTAGTGACTTCCTGAGTTCTAAGATTTCACGTTTCAAGTTTGCTATCATCTTTATGTGAGAACAGTCATTACACTGACTGGGCAATGACTTTTCTAGAGTCCTTTTTCTGCACAGAGCTAAAACATAAATACAAAAGTGTCATAACAGCACAAGGGTATCAACCATAAACCCAATCGGTTGACACGGGTCGTATATGGTGTCTTTACGAGGTCCCAGATTACTGTACCACATTTTAGCAGCAAACACGGTGACCATGGCTACCGTGGAGCAAACAACCAGGGTTCGTTCATTGTAGAACATTCTCATGTTAATGTAACACTGTGTCTTTATCCTGGTATAAAGCCACGGTTGAGGGTGATACACCATGAACAAGGACCTCGTGTCTACTCATCCACCTTCAATAACCTGTTTTGGGTGCCTCTTCGTACCACCTTTGAGATACGCCATGATGAACATGGTTTATCATTAACTGAGATTGCTGAGAAGCGACGAGCTGAATATACCAAGTCAGGAAAGTGAGGATGAGGTAGACGAAATGGACATCCCTTGAGCTCTTTGGTCACAGTGAAAGCTCGGTTATCGCATGCAACAGGACCGATGAGTATTCCGGAGTAACACATGATCACACATTTACTTACTTCACTTTCCGGAGCTACACATGATCACACATTTACTTACTGCACTAGTCAAGTATAATAACCGGGGGTTGTACACATTTTACAACATGGTAACAATGTTGACCACGCTTAGTATCCTGTTGCTCTATGTAGACGGTGCCGTTGTGCGTCCACGAGCAGACTATGTTACAATCACAGGACCTCAGTACGTAGTGAAGGGTGATTCTGGAGTGGAGTTTACATGTGCCACAAACATAAATGTGTATATGGAGCTACTGCGGGGAGATGTCATGTTGGCGTACAAGACAGGTGATGATGACCCGCATGTTTACCTAGCACCAAATGTGTCCACTGACAACGCCACCAAACCGGAGTTGACTTTGATCGGACGCGATAGTATGAAAATTACGATCAACAAGCTCACTCTCCAGGATCAAGGTGATTACATGTGCTCGGTGTTGGGGGTTAGGGCCGTGATGACTTTAAACGTGACAACGAAAAACTACAGACGCTTCAAGGTCGGTATGTTGGTGATGAGCGTGTTATGTGTCACGATGCTCGTCTTCGCGGTGTTGAGTCTCCAGTTTAAGACCTGTCACGAATCCGAGGGTGTGCTAAAAACACCTTGGTTCGTGGGTACCGCCACACTACCTATCAACCAACCAACCTACTGTGAGGACAATGCGACCCTGTTGTGTGCGAAGTGTGACAAGTGCTAGACAAGTCTGATCTGACCCTATATGTTTCACCTATTATGAAATGAATAAAACGTGTACATTTAAACCATGTCACCATGTTCTATTTATGACAGCGGATTACATAGACCGGAGTTATACGATTCAGACAGAGGAGTAGCTTTACTGTAGTGTTAAACTAATGTGTAAGAAAGTAAGCTCGCTGTGTACATAGCGAGCGAGGGGACTGGCGGTACACGTAACCAGAGAGGATTACCTTCATTGAACAGTGCTGTGGATCAGAAATGATTCAGAGACAGGTCACAATGATATAGTTTATTGTACACAACACATACTGCAACCCTACCATGGTTTGTTATTATTATTACCAACCACATCTGCTCAATGCGTATTACACTTCGTTGGCAGCGTCGATAAGACCGGGATTCTCACAATCAAAGACGGCTACACCGTCTCGCATGGAGAACCCGTATTCAGGCCCGGGTGTTGGTCGGTTCAGGCTCCACAGTTCACAGACGT
The DNA here is from genome assembly GCA_034670385.1 of Hoplostethus mediterraneus. NCBI lineage: Eukaryota > Metazoa > Chordata > Actinopteri > Trachichthyiformes > Trachichthyidae > Hoplostethus > Hoplostethus mediterraneus. The sequence goes on along the minus strand of JAXDDW010000068.1, from coordinate 1,496,084 downwards.
ACTTTATGGTCTTGATCAGTAATTCACAATTCACTTCGGTCCAGTACCTAGACTGGATCCTAACTGGGACCTTCGTGAGACTGGCCAGTCTCATACCCATGGTGTGATAATCGTGAAGAGAAGCACCGTGGATATTTCGGAGTAGAGTCTTCAGATCTTGACACCACACGGAAAACGACTTGTGGTTGGTTACTGCTCCACTCATCAATCTCTTAATCCCCAGTCCCATTGGAATTATGTTATAGTCGGTCCCACACAGCGCCATAAAAAACAGCTTTTCCATTCGCTCTGTTTCGTCTCGGATCACATCCTCTTTAATGCGCATGAAAAAGTGACGACCTGCCCGGGTCAACCTCAGAAAACGCCCGTGACTACCTATGGTTACCATACCGGTCATGTATGCGTTACTCAACCGCTTGATGCCACTCATCACTTTTTTTTGTTCTTTGACCAGGACCTCCTTGTGGTCCGGCTCATTGTCTGGGTCTACGTTGAGCTCTAGCCTCACAGTAATGCCCTCGCGACCACAAGCCGTCAACATGGCCACGATATCAGAGTCTCCGGTGCACATGGTCACATTACCTTTTAGACCGTTGGACAACTCCACGAGTAATGTATCGGCCTCTGTACTCTTGCACCGTAGACACGTCTCGTAATACAGACGCTTGTACAGTCTCGGGGTCCGCGAAAGTTGCCACGAATACACCCTCGACCCCCTCAGGTCTGTCTATCGAGCCGTCGACGTAACTGGGGGCCACATCGGGTATCTCACATTCGGGTGTGATCGTGTCCTCGAGTGAGGTGTTCTCGATCACGCTGTCGACCTGACACTGGCAATCCAGGTATTTCTGGTGGAACGACACCAGGTTAGTGTCGACCGAGTGAGTTCTTGGCTCTAGAAGCTCGTCCTCACAGGAGTCTGACTTCGCTCCAGTCACTAGGAAAAACGTGTTTTTCATACCCATATCAGCCAACAGCTTCAGCATGTTGTACTCTATGGCGCACAGATTACGCTTACAGAACTCTATGTGAGGCACAGAGGCGCGGTTTAGTCTGTTCTCCCTCACGGCCAGCTTCTGAGCTCTCGCGCCGTCTTTTACAAGCACTACACAATCACTACCCGTGATTTCCGAGGCGTAGACATGCACCAGGGTTCTGGCCATGTTCACAATGGATGCCTGCGAATCACCCTCGATGTAGTCTCTCTCCTTTATCTTGTGGATGACCATGAGATGATCTATCAGAATCCAATCCTGTTGCTGGGGCGGCCTGTCGATCAATTCGAGTGGCGCCAGGTGAGGGTTTGCGAGCATCGTGTGGATAGCATTGTGTCTTAACCCCATTTTGGTCAGCCTTGTGTTATTCGAGATGATCGAGTCAGCGAATCTAGTCAGCGGGTGATAAAATGAAGGCTAGTCCGTACAACTCACGGGCTCTAGTTGGGATCGCTATATATATGGAATCATATATATTATATTATATTAGACCCCGGTCACGCCACAAGGTCGTGTGGTCAAGAATGTCATTGTTCCTAGTCTTGATCTCCAGCAGTGCGACGGTACCCTTTACGGTGTCATGGGACACCAGGTCTACCTCGGTGTAGGAATTTGTAGGACATAAGGGATGTGCAGTGTCGGATTTCGCTACTGTGTTATTGGTACCATTGTCGAATTCAAGTTAGTTGATAACTCATTTCTAGGTCTCCATGAAATTCATAACATCTATCCTGCTACTGACCAGAGAGTCAGGCCATCTGACCGGCTCCTGATCAGAGATTCACTGGTGAGGATGTCATTCTCAGGGGTTTCGTTAGCCCCGCTGCAGTGTCTCATTTGTATATGAGAATAACTAACAAGGATCCACATTCATGGGGCCCATATTATTTTATTATAGTTGGCAGTGATAGATAACAACCTCGAGCCACAATGTTTGCTGTGTATGTGCATAAAGAACAAAATGTATCTTTGTTGTGTGAATAAACAACACCGATCCATGGTCACAGAGTCTGTATATTTTATTATGCCAGGTAAATAACAAAAGGAACACATGTAGCGTAGTAATACCGACATACATATCCATAATAACTGTCAGTGTTACAGATGCTATGACAGGGGTTCAGATAGAATCAGTCCCGGGAATCAGATAGTGTATACATAAATAATAAGAGAAATAGCCACACACTGAGTCGTATTCATACACGTCACGGCTGTAGTACAAACACCGAACTATTGCAAATAGGGCAGTGGTAGACCGCGTCCAGGCACTCATTCTTGAAGAAGGCATAGATGCAGCAGCCCGGTACACATCTATCCAAGCACAGAGAGATTATGTTATTGCATTCATTATTACTGACATGAAAACGATGTCATGGGTGATAAAAACAGTGTAAGAGTCCCAAACGCACCCCAAGAGTAAGGATACTGCAGTTACCGCCATAGCGAATAACCCAAACGTATGACGGATCACAGGTGTTTCATATGTTTGACACCTAGGACAAAAGACTAACAGATGAGTGTATTAACTTAATGAAATGTAAATGTTAACGGAATGCCTAAGGTGAAGAAGGTGTATGGAACGCGGTTAAGGATGACTAAATTCATCCCCATTGGGAGAGGGCTGTGTTTATTGGAATTAATTAACAGAATGTGTAACCTGATGAATGGTGAACTATTTTATAAATATTGCTTATTATATGTTACAGGTAGATGATACATGCATGGTAAATCATCTACCTGTAACATATATGTAAGTCTAAATAAAATTAAAACTCCGCCACAAGAACGTTTGAAGTTGTAGACATATAACTGGAGTCCAATAAAAGGAAATTCCCTCATCTCAGTAATTTGTTTTATTTTGTTATGTTACACAAGTCTCGTATAATGTCATGTTGTAGACATATAACTGGAGTCCAATAAAAGGAAATTCCCTCATCTCAGTAATTCGTTTTATTTTGTTATGTTACACAAGTCTCGTATAATGTCATGTTGTATACATTGCATTTCTCCGAAAGCACACCCATTCAGGTTTGCATAACGTCTGAACAACAGTGCTACTATTATTAATATTCCAGATGGTGTAACTTGGGTTACGGGGCGATCTAAAGTTGCGAGTTGAGCATTTCCGATGCTAAAAGGTGGGTCCAATGATGTCTTTGTGAGCGTACATAAAAGAAGCACAGTACTCTGGGCAATGATGTTTGGTAAAGTTGTACATTTTGTAATAGCCGAGTAGTTGGTGGTGTGTGATTAGTTCCAATTTGTTGAATTCCCCGTGGAAGGCTAGTTTACAGAAGGCTGTCTCATCTGGCGTGCTGCAGAATAACGGCACTCCAACCAGTGAACAGAGTCTTTTCCAAACCTTGACTCTGTTATCGGGGGTGCTATCTGGAAGCAAAACTACACAGGTGTCCTTAACAATAGCCTCCGTAACCAGGGTAGAGTTGTGTTTTGCCCAGCGAGTCCAGACCTTACAAACGCCTCTGAACAAATTTTTTGAGTTTATGGCAGCGTCTACCAAGTCCTTGAGTGTGCTGATGCAACATATCATAGTTGTTGTTTCGTCCAAGGTTGGTTGCCACCCATGAAGGATCCCGTGAAGGAGTTCATGATCCTTCAGCATCTTAACAGGTTGATGCTTCCGCTCGTACAACTTTCTCAATGTGTAGTCTGGATACTCGCCGTCTATCAACATCACATTGTTCATGTTGTTCATATCGTTTGTATTTTGAGCCGGTCCCTGTTAGTTCAGGTCTGTTGTAGATGTGATCCGATGTCAACCCCGGTAGAGTGAATATATCTCTGCTGGAGAACTCTGCTCACTTTATACCCAAAGCACAATCAGAGTCGGTCGGATGTTCGGAGTCGGTCGGAGGTTTAGAGTCGGTCGGATGTTCGGAGTCGGTCGGAGGTTTAGAGTATGATAAAATGTAGGTTATTTCATACAACCCAGACCACTGATAAGCATTCATTCACATTGAGAGAAGGCTGCATTTATTTGAATGAATAAACAGAATGTGAAACCTCATGAATGGTAAAACTGTGTAATGACTAATAATAAAAGCTACCCACCACGCTCATCATCACCCTCCTCCAGGGATGTCCCATGGGTTTGCATACTATCAAGACTGTCAGTGGACGTCACACTTGATTGTGATGAGCGTAAAGCATAATGTGATGAGCATAAAGAATAATTCCAGTCCACATCAGACATGGTTATGAAGGAAAAGTACTCAAAAGAGACCGAAGTCAGGAAATCCGTTGATACAGAAGAGACGATGTGTACGTGCAAGAGGAACGGTGGCTGTGTAAAAGAGAAGATGTGTCCTATCCCACACTAACAATGAGCCGATGCCCGTGGTAGCTGCACATCGCTGTTCACTCACTCTATTATATACACACCAGCACCTCACATACCATCCCCCTTCCAACTGGGAAACCCAGATCTACTCATGTGACACACAACACAAGTAGTAATAATAATTACCACGGTCTATGCCCAAGTGATACAAATTCCATTTCGGAACTCCTGTATAAACAGGAACCTTATCAGTATGCACGGGTAACAACACCTAACACCGAGATAATGTGTGGTACATGTGTGGTACATCGTGAGGCCCAGCATATATTACAAGCCCATGAGTACAAAGTGGGCTATAAGTACATTACTGTTTAACCCTCCTGGTGTCTTTGGGTCAAAATGACCCGTTACTGAGTTTAAAAGCAGAGACAGATCCCCTACAATACATTTTTCAACTTGAAATGTGATGATGTTTCCTAGATTGGCCCCAACATTAGAAAGTGAAATGTTGCCTTTATTCATATTCCATGTAAGCTGTACAAAAAAACGTACTAACATTGTCTTCGGCGAACGATAACCGCACCAGGTTTCAGCGACCCCATAGCCCCAGCTCCAGTTTGTGTCCATGTCCAAAGACACCAGATTATACCCTCGATGTCTACACTACATAAAGGTTAAGGTTAAGCTCGCTCACACACCCGCTGACCATCGAAGCAGGTCTCCTTCTCGTATCCCATGTATTTAACGACCATAGTCAATAAACCATCCAATGCTTTCGCGCAAGCAGTCACACTCAGGAGAAAGCGAGCAACAAAGCCACCGGTTACGCTGACGACAAGTGATACTGTGAAGGTGAGATACACCAATGGCCTTCTGGTACACCTGCCTCCTGGTGAAGAACAGGACCCTGACAGAGCACGAGCGGAGAAGCCTGAGCCTTGTCAAAATGAAATGTGATAGTTCCACCGAAGGCGATGTGATCACGGTAGGACCTCGTGATAGCCCCCTAACCAGGCCCATGTACATAAAGTTGACACATCACCACCATCTCGATGCTATATTAGCCATGACCGCATGCTACTGTAGCAGGATGTACTCATTGGTCCTGGTGACTTTCAGCTGCGTTGCGGTCTCAGCCAATCACTGCGGGAGAAGGCTGAATAAAGGCGGGCCGAGAGCACCTGTCTCCCTCTGCTTGCTGAGGGCTGGGTCACGTTGCTTCCTGGTGTCAGTCACTTCCGCTTCCGTGTGATGGCAGGTAGGCTGTCGGCAGCGGCTGCAGTTTCTCGCATGTTGCCCATCCAGTGCAAATGTTTATTTTGTTTTATAGAAATTTGCTTGGGTGTTGCTGTCGGCTGCTCACCACTGCGTATGCCGCTCGCTGTTCGTTGCTGGTAGGTGCGCTGCTCCCACGCGTCCCCCCGCTCCACGCCGTGTTGTCCGGGACGGCCTGACCGGTATGTAGTGCAGTGGCCTTAGCTTCCTCCTCCAGCCATTTGTAAATTACTTATGTTGTGTTTGTTATTATTATTATAGGGCTAAAGACGACCGTGTAACGGCGCAGCGCCGGCTAACGAGACCACTGCTGCTTTGCAAGCCTGGAAACTGCTTTGCAAGCCTGGAAACTGCTTTGCAAACCTTGAAACTGCTTTGCAAGCCCTGAAACTGCTTTGCTTCCAGACTGCTTGCTTTGCTTGGCTAAGTGTTTGTGTCGTTGCCTGGGCGAAGCTGTGGCTCAGTAACGCCAGTTGTTTTATTCAGCCACGTCTTAATGTGTGTGTGTGTGTGTGTGTGTGTGAGAACAGTGCGGGAACTTAATTTTGTTCCTTTGACATGTGTGTTTGTTTTTGTTTTGTCCCTTATGGTATATTCGGTATATTCTTTTGTAGTACTGATTTTGTTGCAACTCATAAATAGGATTATTCTGTTAGTTTTGTGTTTATTTTGGTTATTGTGGGTTGCATTTCATTTGTGATTATGTAGATTTTTTGGTTAATTTGTTAGTGTTTCATTATAGATTTTTGTAAATTTAATTCTGATCTCTTTTGTGATTAAGTACGATTCTGTTATTATTTTCATTCTCAACCTGTTCTCTGGTTTTCCCCATTCAGGTGCTGAGCCTACGGTGGTGGATCGGTGTCCCGGTGGTGGTGTCCCCTTTATATTGTGTTTGCACTTTGACTTTTGTTTCACTTTTTATTATTTGCTTCACGTGTGGTGTTCCTGGGATCCCCCTTTCCTTTGGACCCATCCGTCACAGTAGGTCTCAGCCCTGATTGGTTCCTTCCTTTTCTTTATTCCCCCATGTGAGTGATTTTACTGACAGAATTTTAACTGAACAGTGACCTAGCTAAATAAAATATTTTTGTACTATCGAACTGTCGTCTCTGCCTTAGTTGCGAAACGGACCTGAGTGCCTTCCCGTTGGGGTAGTCCATTTAAAGAAGTCCCTGGGTGAAATTCCCAGGGTGGCGTTGTCTGGCAACAATAAATTAAATTCATCAATACTGCCTTGAAGCATCCCATGCTCGTGTCGCCACAATCTGGCGTTGTCGGCAGGATAAATTAAATTCATCAATACTGCCTTGAAGCATCCCATGCTCGTGTCGCCACACTACATTGACCCGACAGTGGAAAGTTTGCAAGATTACCCCGTGAGACACGTGCATCTCGCAGCTGTAGCAGACGGGGGGGCAACGACGGTGGTCCTGGACAGAAACAAAATGAACAAAACCGAGACTCCTTCCGATTACAGTCGCTCACCAGAGATTGCGACAGTGGAGACTCTGCTCCACTGTAACTCGACAACAGGACAAACATCATGATAAACCAAAGAACATTTTAATGTGTCAGTCTGTGGTCTTTGTGGTGATGTGTGTAGAATGTATTCTCGCTGAAACGACATGGTGTAATCTACTCTCATCACAGATCAACCCTTGTTATGATAAGACAAGTGTTAACGTACTGTGGTAGAATTTACGTATGTTACCTTTAGCATTCTTGTTTATCCCTTAGTACTGTTATCCCCTATGTTTTATAGTTGCTTAAGCTCATTAGGCCTTAGTGTATGCACTTGTTGGGTCACACATGGTGCCGAGGTGTTTGGGTGCATGTATCGTAGTTGGGAGGACAGGATGTGCCTAAAGTGTACCCAGATATATGTTTCGTCTAGCCTTGTGACCTCACTAGTTGCGTCAATGCTTTTAGTACCTTCCCCTAGTAGATAGCGCTTTTGCATATTCATCCCCTTTATTGTTTCCTTTAGCTATATAAACTTTGCCCTGATGCTTCTATAGCGGAGATCCGTACACTCATCCATGTGACGCATCTCTCCTGAGCTCAGTATTGTCTTGTATTGTCCTGTATTGTCTTGTTCTCTGTTTTATAATAAATGTGCTCATGTAATTCATGATTGTACTAAAAAGAACTTCTGTCTCGATCTAATTTTATACAACAAATTGGCGTCACGAACAGGATCTCAATACAGGCAGTCACGAAAAGGGGTGAGTCTCAATTATGACCCCCACGTAAGAGTGCCTTGACGAGATCCAAACGAACCCGTAAACTTAAACCGATTCGGAAACAAAACTTCAGACTGGAGGCGGTACATTGGATTAACTGATAAGTCGTTTATAAACAAGAAACTAAAGCTAAAAACTAGTATTGGTTGAATTTTTAAACGTTTACAGTGCACTACAAGTTGTGGTGCGGATGCGCGCGATAAGTGTGGTGTTGCCACGCTCAATACACCGCTGAAAGTCAACAAAGGTTGTGAAAAAATCTATGTATTGAGCACAATTATTGAAGTGTTTATTGTAAAAAAGTCATCTTGAAATGTTGCCTGAATGCATGTGTGTCTAATCAACCTTGAAGGTAAGTGAAAAAGGGAAAGTGTGTCTTCCAGGCCCTGACTAGTCCCTCCAGGTAACAGAGATACCTCTCCGTGGGAGAGACAGTGAGCGGAGGAGGCGAAGGTCAGAGCGGGCCAGGACCTCACAGTCAGCATAACAGCAGCAGACACAGAGGACAACAGGAGTGAAAGATAAGACACACAGACATTCTTAAGACAACCACAGCAGCGCAAAGGTAAGAAAACTGTTTTTCTTTTCCAGTAAAGTGTTTGCTTGTAAACTCGCAAAATGGGCAGTGCATTTTCAACAACGACACCTGAGAACCAGCAACTTTATAAATGTAGTAAAGCCATGGTCTACTTGCTGCTGTCCACTGACGCTGGTCATGTTTGTCTGTGTGAGCGCGTGTGTGTGTATGGGTGTGTGTGGGTGAGTCTCCTATCTGTTCCAGGCTGCAGCCCAGCAGAGTTGGCGTCTGCGTGGTCCCGCCTCCTAGGACGATGCTGACTGAGCGGGCGTTGCGTTCTCCTATCTGGGCAGAGTTGGCGTCTGCATGGTCCCCTAGTCCTATGATGACGTCGACTGAGTTGCCGTTGCTGTGATGCCCCATCAGATGTGGATGTCCCACCAAAATGAACTTTCATATATTGTGTATACTCTGTTTGCCCAAACACGGCATCTATTGCACGCCCAACCGTCCTGGTAGGGGGATCCCTCTCTGAGTAGCCCCTCCCAAGGTTTCTCCCACTTTTCCAATAAGGTTTTTGTGGGAGTTTTTCCTTGTCCTCTGTGAGGGTCTAAGGCTGGGGGATGTCGTGTACTAATCATTTATTATTTTCACATGTTGGGCATTGTGAAGCCCTTAGGGACTGTAACGGTGATTAAGGGCTATACAAATAAATGTGATTTGATTTGATTTGATAAGCTGTAGACTTAAAGAAATGCAAAAATGGAGCACAAGCCTCGTTCCCGAGGGTTCCGCAGCTGAGATTGTGGCCAAAGAAAAAGATCTCATCTTTGCTGTACCGTTTACATATGATATGTGTAACTGGACAGGGGAGAAATGGTCACTAGGCGGATCATTTGCCCGAAAAAAACTTCAACTGCTAACAGACAACATCGAGGGTGGTCAGGGAGATCCAAATTGGGATTATGATTATATGGAAAAATGTCTGAAAGAATGGCGTGTTGTCGCTAAACGACACCCGCCCCCAAAACAACACAACACATCACAAAACCAAGTAAATGACTCAGAGACTAGATCCCCTGAAACCACCCGACCTCCTAAAGGTAAAATAACGGATACGTTGCAAAACTGGTCTCCTCAGGTGCCTATGGCGATAGAAAAAATCGCCTACAACTGCTCATTCAGCACGATACCTCAGGTCATAACAGCGGTAGACCTGACAGATAAGACCATGGCCTGTTTGGGGCTGGATGCCCTTGGTTCCGCGACATCACAGGCCCGGGTACTTATGTATGCTTGGGCTAAGAACCAATCTGGGTTAACGGTCCCCAAACTGTGTGAAATGTTAAGATGTGGTGGTTTGGAAATGGAAGGATTGTTTACCCCAAAAGCTAACGACGGGGGGGTCAGAAGGTTTACTAAGAAAACAGTAGAAAAGTTGTATCGTCCCCTGCCTGCCCGTGATGAATGGGTAGAGACGTTGGCTACAGTAACAGCGATAACACAGGCCAACCAACAATACTTCCCCCAGTCTCCAAGAATAATGATAGAAGACGTGCCCATAGCTAAGACATGGACACCAATTGAAGTTAAACAAATGCTAGCTAATGCCCCATCCCCAGTACAGAGGCCTGTAGCTTCTCTCAACTTGTTGGCTCGAGGTCAATGGACTAAACGAGACAAATCTAAGGATAAATGTCACTTTTGCAATAAATTGGGGCACTGGGCTAGAGAGTGTAAAACTAAAAAGAGAAAAGAAAATAATGCGAATCAGCAGAAAAAGGGGGGAAGACCAGTATCTTTCTCTCCCTCCGCCTTCACTGCCGTCAGCCCCTCCCGCGCATTCAATGAGTTATCCCCAGCAATAGGGAGGCCATGAGGAGGAACACGATCAGTTTCACCAGTTGACACGAATTAGACTTTCAAAATCCCCGAGAAAAGATCCCACTCTTGATGTATGTGTTGAAGGTAAAAGGATACATATGCTTGTTGGTGCCACATTGTCAGCCACTCAGATGCATGAAGTTGATTTGCAGATTACAGTAACAACGGTGGGGGTCGAGGGAAGGCCCATGACTGAAACACTAACCACTATCTAAACCTACAGCTTTGAAAGTAGGGGAAAGTGAACTGCAGCACCGGTTTTTCTGACAGAAAACTCAGTTATCTTTATTGGGTAGAGATGCTTTGTGTAAGTTGAATGCTGTAATTTATTGCACCCCTGATGGATTGTTTTTGGATTTACAAGAGGAAAGTGTTATGAGTTCCTCTCAGAGTCTAACATCATTGCATTGTCCAAACATTCTCCTAGTTTGACTACTAAACTGTTATCTATGTCCCATCTCACTTCATTGCATTGTACCGCATTGTATGGCTCTGTTCCTGTATCTGACGCATACGCTAATTTGATAGCCCCTTGTTTGACCCAGGCAGACACTTTGAGCACACCAGCTACTAAGGTTATAGGTGCTCAAGGCTGCGCAGCTGGTGTTTCCACCCAGTTATTGTTATTCCTCTGTATACAGAATAAACGCGCTTTCTATCAAATGTCCAAGTCACTCCCCCATGTGTCCTTGGCTGTTACCACAGGCTGTCAGCCTCATGATTTAGGCCCCATGTATGTTTATCTTTAACAGATGACACTTTTGCAAGAAAAGTCGACCCCTTGTGGGATCCTTGGGTTACTACCCGGCGACTGTTTTAATGTTATTTGTGGGCGCTCCACAATAATCACGTAGGTTTTGTCGCTTCAGCTCCACCTCACGTGGTGACACTGAAAAAAACCAAACAAACAAAAAACTCTATAGTTTAGTTCCATGTATTCGGCAATATTCCTTGTCTACTGCTGCCATTTCCGGTATCAGGCCTGTCATTGAATCTTTGTTGGAACAGGGAGTTCTAGTTGAAACAAACAGTCCATGTAACACCCCTATTCTTCCGGTCCCTAAACCAGGTTGTGCAGATGAGTGGCGCTTTGTTCAGGATCTGAGGGCAGTGAACGACATCGTGGTCCCTATGACCCCTCTTGTGGCAGATACCAACTCTATTCTGGCAAGTTTGCCTGCTGACTCCACTCATTACACTGTTGTTGATCTGTGTGCAGCATACTTTTCCATCCCGTTAGATGAAGACAGTAGATACCTCTTTGCCTTCACCTATAACTGTAAGCAGTACACCTGGACACGCCTGCCTCAAGGTTACACAGAGAGCCCCACAGTCTATTCTATTGCTGTTAAGCGTGACTTGGATGCATTGACTCTCCCAGGTGGGAGCACATTGTTGCATTATGCTGATGATCTGTTGATTGCCCCTCCCTCAAAGGAAGCCTGTGAAGCTGACTCCATCGCTCTGCTTATCCATCTGGCAGAGAAGGGACAAAGCCTCCCTGGCGAAGTTGCTGTTTTGTCTTCCCTCTGTTGCTTATCTGGGATACCGTCTCTCCCAAGGCTCTAGACTCCTCTCTCCTGACAGAGTCAAGGCTATTTGTGCAGCCACCCCTCCTCGCACTAAGACTGAAATGTTGTCTTTTCTGGGAATGACTAACTATTGCAGACATTGGATCTATGATTACAGATCAATGGACTCTGTCCTACGTGCTTCGACCACGGCAGATGCCCCCAAAGCCATCGAGTGGACCCCTGAAATGCATGATGCATTCACAAAGCTCAAACAGGCCCTGATGTCAGCACCAACGCTTGGGTTGCCAGACTACAATCAGCCATTCCATCTCTATGTGCACGAAGCCAGTGGGTTTGTCAATGCCATCCTTGTCCAAAAAACATGGTTCCCATTACAGGCCTGTTGCCTACTACTCTCATAAGCTCTCTCCTGTAGTTTGTGGTATGCCAGCGTGTCTCAGATCTATTGCTGCTGTTGCTGAAATGATCGAAAAGTCAGCCAAAGAAGAGCCATTGTTCTGGCTCATGACTGTGTTGTCTTTGCCCCACACTCGGTGGTACACTTGTTACAATCTGCTGCCACTCAGCATTTCACTGCCTCCAGACGTTCTGGATACGAAGCCATCATTCTTTCTGCACCTCACATAACTGTAAAAAGAGCGCCTCCCATTAACCCAGCCACACTTCTTCCCAACAGCTCTGATGAGTCTTCAGACGCTGACCTGCATGACTGTGAGATGGTGATAGATGTAACCACATCACCACGCCCAGATCTCAAACAAACACCAATTATTAATTCTGACTTTGTTCTGTACACAGATGGATCCTCTTTTTGTCTTTCTGACAGCGATTATCGTTCCGGTTATGCTATAGTTTCAGATTCCGAGGTGATCGAGGCCCACGCCCTCCCTCCAGGCACGTTCTGCTCAAGCGGCAGAGTTGTATGCGTTAACCAGAGCTTGCATTCTTGCTAAAGGTAAAACCGCCACGATTTTCACAGATTCCAGATACGTTTTCGGTGTTACACATGATTTTGGCATGCTGTGGAAGCTCCGTGGTTTCATCACATCGTCTGGTAAGCCCATAGAAATAACATGCTCATCAAAAATCTTCTTGCAGCTATTCTGCTCCCTTCAGAATTAGCCATTGTCAAATGTGCTGCTCACACTGGTGCTACTGATCCTGTGTCAAAAGGTAATGCAATGGCAGATGCTGCTGCCAAACAAGCTGCACTGCTCTTCCTCTATGGTCCTCCAAGGCCTAGCAAAACAAACTCCTTCCGCACAGCCACACCCTTCTCTTAATGATGTCGCAGTCCTGCAAGATTGTGCTGAGACCAATGAGAAGGCTTTATGGTCACGCAAAGGTTGTTTACAATCGGAGTCAGGCTTGTGGCTCCACCCTGATGGAGTGAGACTGGTTTGTCCTAAATCTCTCCTCCATGTGTTGGCACGTGCCACGCACGGTCCTGCACATGTAGGAAAAGGGGGGATAACCCATACGGTAAGAACACAATGGTTTTGCCCCTGGAATCACAGCAGCAGCAGAGTCAAAACATGTCTCATTTCCTCTGGTACTCTATGTCATCAGATCATCCCCAAACACAACAACAGGTCTCAGCCCGCCCTTGCCACCACACAGAACTACTCTAATTTGGACAAGTGAACACCTAACAGACTTTGTACTGGGTTTAGGTCGTACTTTAATCTAAGAGTAGCCCTACCAGTTCCTAGCTCTGACCCCACCCACGAGTTTAAACCCGGTGATTTTGTGTTGATGAAATCACTAGGAAATGTCAGTCTCTCCTAGGTGGAAATGTCAGTCTCTCCTAGGTGGAAATGTCAGTCTCTCCTAGGTGGAAAGGCCCATTCCAGGTGTTGCTGACAAGGAATCGTCATCGCCATCTCCCTCTTCATGATCGGCGTAGCCCTCATCATCTGGGCTATAGAAGGAGGAGCCGTCCCCAGGCCGGACAACAGCAGCCGCATCCACGAGCACACATGCTCACTTACTGTCTCTGCACACACCTACACTGATAATCTCACACACACCGATGTCAGTGCCCAGCCAAACGGCACCACCGAGGGACGAGATCGACACCCCTGACGCGGACTCATTGCGGCATGTTCGACGCCGCCAACAAAGATGCACCACACATGTACACATTGCCATGTTTTTCCCGTTGACAGGTGTAAGATTGATATGTGAACAATCCCAGATGGGTTTTGACCCCATAGAACCAGCAGTTATATGGTTGTGGTCATCATTGCTTAAACCAGAAACGCATACAGTTTAAAGATCGAAATGACACACACCAGGAGATTCTCATTAAAGATAATTTTTCCACCGATAGGTTCAGCCCAAGTTATTGTTAGTGTTTCACCAAAGACCAGATCGATACAAATCCCGACTGTAACAATAATCCACCTAATTATGCCGCTTTTGGCACCAAACCATGTAGTTTTTATCAAACGAATTCCCCATCCGTGCCACTCGAATTACGTAAATCAAGATCAGTACTCCGCGTCCAACGATCAACTACAGGCGTGCATAACCTAGCAATGCAGATAATGTATGATTACGCGTTGAACCAGAAGCAAAATTCATGCTGGATCTGTCAGCACATGCCACCGTCGTCTCACGCACCAATGATAAAGCCTATTCCCTTTACCTATGCCGATTGGCAGCAGTTAAACTGGACTGGCCTTATGTCAGAGATCCCAGATTCTGACTCAGATTGTTACACCCCTACCTCTGTTATTTATGAACTAACCAAGGTGCCTAATTGTCTACAGCACCCCGACACTACAGGTGTAAATCTCGGTAATAATAATTGTTCCTCTGTCCTCACATTCAACTTTACCAGCGCGTCTCCTCTCCCTGAACAAGTCTATCTTGTTTGCAGCCCACAAGCCTATAGCTGTGTCCCGAAGAATGCACATGGCACGTGTTACCTAGCTTACTTAACTCCCTTGGTTAGACCAGCTACCTCAACCGAAATTGCTGCTTTGTACACTCCCTTACACCGCAAGAAAAGAACTCTCACCACTTTTCAAAGAGTGGTCGGCGTACTAATCCCAGGGTATGGGGTGTACTCATCCCATGTTGAAATCACAGCGTTAGAAAAATACATGAATGTTTCCACCGTCACTATCTCCGCGCTGTCCAATGAACTCTCTGAAATCCGCGCTATGACACTCCAGAATAGAATGCAAGTCTTTTTTTGAAGTCCTTTTTGATATTTGGCAAGTCTTAAAATCACTGAAATACTGATTAGATGGGTGCGCTTCCTGATTCCAGCGTTCCCTTATTACACCTTATAAACTACCTCCTGGAGAGTATTGATAACCTGCCTCTTTGAGATTACAATCTTCTAGTATGATTCTTGTGTGTTACAATGCATTTTCAAACAGTATTGATCATGTGAAAATGTGCATAACCGACTTTTGATTTTCAGGATTGTTATTCATTTTACATTTTTAATTTTAATCATTATAATCACTATGTGCTGTGCTGTTTTAATCATAGAAATGAGTTCCCCACCCTGTTTAATGGTTAATATCTCCAGCTAAGGTTAACATTTTAGCTGTACGATTGTATGTGATACCTGATGGTATCAAAGGGGGGAACTGTGGTAGAATTTACGTATGTTACCTTTAGCATTCTTGTTTATCCCTTAGTACTGTTATCCCCTATGTTTTATAGTTGCTTAAGCTCATTAGGCCTTAGTGTATGCACTTGTTGGGTCACACATGGTGCCGAGGTGTTTGGGTGCATGTATCGTAGTTGGGAGGACAGGATGTGCCTAAAGTGTACCCAGATATATGTTTCGTCTAGCCTTGTGACCTCACTAGTTGCGTCAATGCTTTTAGTACCTTCCCCTAGTAGATAGCGCTTTTGCATATTCATCCCCTTTATTGTTTCCTTTAGCTATATAAACTTTGCCCTGATGCTTCTATAGCGGAGATCCGTACACTCATCCATGTGACGCATCTCTCCTGAGCTCAGTATTGTCTTGTATTGTCCTGTATTGTCTTGTTCTCTGTTTTATAATAAATGTGCTCATGTAATTCATGATTGTACTAAAAAGAACTTCTGTCTCGATCTAATTTTATACAACACGTACAACAGCACAGCTGCGGCAGATCGTGATTGTGTGGAGCATTACTTAACGGGAGAGGGAGATACTCGATTGATCGGAGGAAGGAGTCGGTCGGAGGGCTGGACTAAGTGTTTACCATTTAAATAGCCCTAAGTAGGACTTGTGTAAAGGAATAGTCTTGAGTAGTAGCAGCCTCCCAATAACTAAGCATGTTCGGTAGACCTGTGATATACCATAACTTCAAGCGCGATGAAGTTAAGGACTGGAGCGGAGAGGCTCATCGTAAGCATGCTGAACTGATCGAAGACCTTCCGGAGTTCTCGCTCACAGTAAAGGGATGTCTGTCCGGTTGGGGTAAATACACCACTTCCATGACTGTCACAGGAGACTTCCCTGAATTGCAGAGGAGCGTAGACCGTGTGCAGAACTATTACGACTGCGAGTTCACTAATCTGAACCTGTGCGCGAGGCGAAACAGTCTCGGTTATCACGCCACTTGGCTGGATGAACTCAACCGGTCACCCCATGGCCAACTGGTCATGGAATCCAGACCAGTATCCCCTGGTGAGATGTCCTTCGTTGTGTCGGTGAATCAAGAGTTCCAAGCCCAGACTAAGCTGGAAATCGACAGTTGCACTGAGGATACGGAGCGTGTATTCCGTGAGGGTGCATTCGTAGAGGTGCGAGTAGAGGGAAGTCGCGAGCGGGATAAAATCTGGCAGCTGTTGAAATCACAAGCTTACTACGTACTTTGTCTCACTTGCAAGCGACTGGACTATTATAACCTCAGACCACTGCCGCAGCGAAATCGTGAAAGTGGTTTGTCTCTTAAGAGGTACGAGATAAGAACGTTGTGGGAGATGCCGCCGCTAAATCGTGAAAGTGGTTTTGCCTCTTTAAGAGGTACGAGAGGAGAGGGGAGTCTCGGGCATTAGGAAATCTAGGCTGAGAGGGAATGAGAATAAGCACATGGTCGTTGGAGCGGCCCATAATTAGCACTATGAAAGAGATCATTGTGATTGATTCCAAATAAAAATTAAACCTCTGACATTGTTCTAGTGTCATTATTTCAGTGTCCGTAATAATTATGCATACGGAGGGCAGCCCAGCCTGCGGAAGGAGGGTTAGGGTTAGGGCTGTGGACTCGTTGTGTTTTGGTGCATGTACTTCCATCTTCCTCCAGCAGATGCCGCTTTTCCTTCGTATACCAAGACGTAGGTGGCCTGTGACGCCAGATCTAGCTACGCCTGGAAGATGAAAGTGTACACCGGGAAGCCCGTCGCTGGCGGGCCCCCGGAGAAGAACCAGGGGATGCGGGTCGTGCTCGATGTCACCGAGGGCCTTAGGGATCGCAACGTCACGTGCGACAATTTCTTCACCTCTTTCGAACTGGGCCAACGGCTACTGCGCAGGGATCTCACCGTGGTGGGCACGATTCGAAGGAACAGGACCGAGCTCCCGCCAGCGCTGCTGGCGTCAAAGGGGAGAGACGTCTTCTTGTCCAGGTTCGCCTTCACGCGCACCGCCACGCTAGTGTCCTACCGCCCCAAGAGAACCGGCAAACCTGTGTTGCTTCTGAGCACGCTGCATGCCGACGCCGAGGTGAGCGATCGCGATGACAGGAAGCCGACGGTCGTGCTGGACTACAATCGCAACAAAGGGGGCGTGGACAACCTAGACAAGTTGATCGCCACGTACAGCTGCAGGAGGATGACCGCATGCTGGCCCCTGGTGGTGTTCCACAACATCGTAGACGTATCCGCATACAACGCCTTTGTGATATGGAGAGAGACGCATCCGGATTGGATGCCCGGCAAGCGGAACGGCAGGAGGGTGTTCCTCGCGCTGCTGGGAAAGGCGCTCGTCACTCCGCTCATCCGGAGGAGGGAGCGTCTCCCCTCGGACGGAAGCCGCCGCCTCCATCGTCAGAGCTATTCGGAGGGACGGGGAGGCGGGCGATCCACCCGGGGGTCGCGGCCCGCGTCTCGTACCTGGCGGCAAGAGGAAGAGGTGTAGGATCTGCCCTCCCAACAAGGACCGTAAAACGCGAGCCGTGTGCTGTCGCTGTAGCGCCTACATCTGCAACCAATGCGCCCGAGCCTACTGCCCCGCGTGCACAGAGGTAGGGTTCGGTCACGCCGGTGTCCGTGGCTTACCGTGACCGGAGCGTGTTATATGTACCACGCCCACGGTCATTCAAAGTTGTCTCTGTGAGTGTCAGGACACACACACACACACTTTGTCCGTGTGGAAATAAACGAGAGCAGGGAGTTCGAAGACTCAACTGCACCGGGAACCGCCTCCACTGATTACTGTTGTTTATAGGACAACAGGACGTGTATTGTAGAGGGGGGGGTATATGTGTGAAAATAAACACAAAACAGATGAAAGGACAGTCTACTCACTGTCTTCTATGATTCTCGCAAGAGTTTTATTTTGCAGCACAGCTGAAAATGCGTAAATGGACAAAAGCACAACACCGTATAACAGCCATACCACTTGTACACTAGTTGTTGTTCGTGACACAGGGATGGCTGATAGCATGACAACACTTGCAAACCCGCTGATGAGTGGCGAGGTGTAGAATCAGGGGTGGAGGATGTCACATGACAGACGACAGGTGCTCCGCACCTAAACAGTACCTCTCGGACTAGGCGGCAGGACAGCGGGAGGGTTAAATATCTCAAATACTCACAAAAAACATCTTATTTAATAGTTAATTTTTGGTGATGGTCCTGAAATTGGGACGCGATATGCTTCTCTCAGAAGTCACTAGAAATAATTTCCCCAGACCTCCCTAGTTTAAATGGCAACATAAATTTAGGCATTGTCCTTTTGAAATATTTTAAGCAGTAGAACTCTATGAAGTGCTGCTACATTTCACAATGACAGTTTGATCAACAACACCCTGCAAATGTCTTTTGAAAATGATGTCCTAAAAAGTGTAGGAATCCTTATTCTACTTTTAGCGAAGGAATCAGCTCTTCATCAGAGGTTCAAAAGTTCACTGCTGTATTTTTTGTACAGAATAATTCCTAAAGATATGTTTCATTTTAAAGTTATCGGTGCTTTCAGCTCATCTCAGTTATTAAGTTGAGCATCTCTGTTGCTGTGTTTGTCCTATAGGAGAAGAACCAAAGCCTCAACTCTACTGTCATGGCTCTGTCCACTCAGGTTGGCTCTCTGCAGGTCAGGGAGGAAGAACTGAGCTCCATGCTCAAACTCAAGGTACACTTGACTTATTTCTCTGTATGATAGCCTTGTATTTACGGCAGCTACTGATAACGGGGCATTACGCGCTGTTACATCTATGTACAATTGTGTGTGTGTGTGTGTTGAACTCACACAGGGCGTGTGTGAAGCGTCAGTGCAGTAGTACTGAGGTAGTAGTGTGTGTAGTTAGTGCTTGTAGCTAGTGCATGTTGCATGCTGCTTCTGCTTGCTACTTTCTGCTTTCAGCTACCGCCGCCGGCTAGCCCCTGATACGGGTGAAAGGAGGAGCCGAGTGCGTAAGTCTCCTCCTGCCGGTACACAGCCTCTCCACCGCCAAGACTCCTGCAGTGCCTCCTCGTGGCCACCCACGGTAACTGGGTACCTCGCGGTCCCAGGCGAAACTGCAGGGGCATCTCGGAGCAGCAGTGGGCCCCAGAGACGCGGCGTGCAGGCCCACCGGTGCGTGGACACGCCCTGACGCCCGTCAACCCTGCCCCAACTATGGGTAAATAGCCCCACTGCCTTGTGGGTTAGCCTACTTAGGCGAAGGCTAAGGGAGCAACCCTGACAGAAAAGCAATGCGTTGGCGGTGCGCAACAGGCGGGCCTTAAAAAACCAAGGACCCGACAACCTCCTGCAGCCATGGTGAGGGACTGGTCGTCATGGGTTTACCCACGCCACCGGGCTTACTTCATCATGGTGAAGATAGTGCTACTGGGAAGAGCGCGCCCCCTATGGCACTTTAAAAACGTCCTTGCGCAGGTATCCACCTCTGACCACGGTGGTCCTTACCTTCCTGGACATCTGGTTGAAGTCTGGCGGCGACGGGGTGTTTGGCAACGGGAGCAGGTATGAATGCACTGGGAGCTCCTAGCTGAAACCCTGCACGTCAGCAACACAGGGCTATTATGGTCGCTAATAGCTGGGGTGGCAGCTGTTTTCGGCAGACCCCTGTGTGTTTGAGCAGCCCTATTTAGGACAGCACTGCTCACCCCAACTTGGGGAGGGGCCTAGAAAAGGTGGCCTAAAAATTGCCCACTCATCTTTCGCCTGAACAGGTTACCGCGCCTGTTTGGTATTCCACCTCTGCGGTCGAAATAATAAAAAGAAAACGTGCAACCTAAAACTGGCAACATGGAATGTAAGGACTCTTCTGGATCCGCATGGCGGCTCTGATAGACCCCATAGGAGAACAGCTCTGGTTGCTGCTGAGCTGCGTCGCTACAACATCGACATCGCTGCTCTGAGTGAGACCAGACTCCTAGATGAAGGCTCCCTGACAGAGGAAGGGATGGGCTACACTTTCTTCTGGAGGGGCTACCCCTCAGGAGGACAACATCTGCATGGTGTGGGACTGGCCATCAAAAACACACTTCTACCAAGACTCAGTGAAACGCCTGTTGGCATTAGTGAGAGACTAATGACACTCCGTATCCCTCTGGTTAGGAATCGCTTTGCTACACTTCTTAGTGCTTATGCACCAACCCTGCCATCAGAGAGTGAGGCCAAGGATTCCTTCTACCAATCACTAGACGAAGCTCTTCGCCGGATCCCCAAGAATGACAAGATCTTCTTACTTGGGGATTTTAACGCCAGAGTGGGTCAGAACAACAATATATGGAGTGGAGTACTTGGCAGACATGGAGTTGGCCAGGTTAATGCAAACGGAATGAGATTACTCACTCTCTGCTCTGAGCATAACCTGACCATAACCAACACCATCTTCCAGCAGAAGACCAAATACAAAACATCATGGATGCACCCTCGCTCTAAACACTGGCACCTGATAGATTATATCATTGTGAGGCGTAGTGACATCAGAGACGTCCACATCACGCGTGCCATGAGAAGTGCAGAATGCTGGACAGATCACCGTCTGATTTTGACTAAGGCCCACATGCAAGTGCGCCCCCCCTTGCGGCTACAAGGGCCCAAAAGGAGGCGACTAGATTGCTCTCGTCTGGCAAATCCTGATGCAAGAAATGACTTTCGTCGCTCCCTGGCTGAGAAACTAGGGGGGGTGGAGTTTTCCTTGAGTTCACCTGAGAACACCATGGACCAGAGGTGGAACTATATCAGCTCAGCTCTCTGTGAGGCAGCAGCCCAAACGATCGGCTATAAGAGCAAGAACCACCAAGACTGGTTTGATGACAACTCGGACACCATCCATGACTTGCTGGAGGACAAGCAAGAGCACATCAGGCAACCTTGAGGAACCCCGCATCCAGTAGCATCAGGCAGCAGTGGCAGAGAGCTCGACGGGAGGTACAAAGGGCTACTCGGATTATGCAGAATGAGTGGTGGACAAAAAAGGCACACGAAATCCAGGCCTTTGCTGATAAAAATGACATGCATAACTTTTACAATGCTGTCAAGAAAATCTATGGCCCAACAAATCGCTGCATCACTCCCCTGAAAACAGCAGACGGTTTGACAATCCTGAAGGATCAGCCTAGCATCCTGCTGAGATGGGCTGAACACTTTGGTACCCTGCTTAATCAGGACTCTAATGCAGACCCCACTGTTCTCGACGACCTGCCTACACTTCCTCCGATGCAAGACTTAGACCAGCCCCCAACCTTCCTGGAGGTCCTATCAGCTACCCGCTCCCTCAAAAACAACAAGTCCCCTGGTAATGATAACATCCCTGCCGAGCTGTTGAAACAAGGAGGCTACCTATGTACAAGAGCACTGCACAAGTACATCACCAAGGTCTGGGCCGATGGCAACGTCCCACAACAATGGAGAGATGCCACTATTGTCACCATTTATAAGAACAAGGGTGACAAGGCTGTCTGCGGCAACAGTAGGGGTATTTCGCTCCTTGCTGTTGCTGGCAAGGTCCTGGCGAAGGTGATGCTTCAGAGGCTGATTAACAACATCACAGAATCAGTACTGCCTGAGTCGCAATGCGGTTTCAGGAAGAGCAGGAGCACAGTGGACATGGTTTTCACAGCTCGACAGCTGCAGGAGAAATGCCGAGAACAACATCAGGACCTGTTCATGGCCTTTGTCGATCTCTTCAAAGCTTTCGACACTGTCCAGAGAGAACTCCTATGGGAAGTCCTTCTCAAGTTTGGCTGCCCCAGCAAGTTTGTTAACATCCTCCGCCAATTTCATGATGGAATGACTGCTCGGGTGACAATAGGAGGACAAGAGTCTTCCTCCTTCCCCGTACATACAGGGGTGAGGCAGGGGTGCGTACTAGCACCAGTGCTTTTTAACATGTTTCTGCAATGTGTCACCCAGCTTCTCCACAAGGAGATTGAGGACAGCAGCGGCGTGGCAGTGGACTGCCGTCTAGATGGCAACCTTTTTAACATAAGGAGGCTCCAGGCAACTACCAAACTGCAAAGGGAGAGAGTCATTGAGCTACAGTATGCAGATGACTGTGCTCTTGTATCTCATAGCCCACAAGATCTCCAGTCTGTTCTTACTGCTGCGGTGAGAGCGTACAGCAGGATGGGACTGACTGTAAACACCATCAAAACAGAGGTCGTATGCCAATGGAGTACCAACATCCCATCTACACCACCTACCTTCACTGCTGCTGGTGAACAACTGTCTGTTGTTTCATCTTTCAAATACCTGGGGAGCATCCTCACTGAAGACAACACCATTGACAGTGAGGTCCAAAACAGGATCAAGCAGGCATCAGCTGCTTTTGGGAGACTCCGGCGTCGGGTCTTCCAGAATAAAAATCTTCATCTCCACACAAAGGTCTCTGTCTATCAAGCCATCTGCATCACCACCCTCCTCTACTGCTGCGAATCCTGGGTGACTTACAGCCGCCACATCAGGGCCCTGGAGCAGTTCCACATACGCTGCCTCCAGCGCATCCTGGGAATCACCTGGCACGATCGTGTGCCTCATTCTGAAATACTCTCTAAAACCAACTGTAGGAGTATTGAGGCAACTATCACCCAGCACCAGCTACGATGGCTGGGCCATGTAGTAAGAATGCCCCCACATCGGCTGCCTCGCAGGGTGTTATATGGCCAACTACATCATGGTCGACGCTCTGCTGGAGGGCAAAAGAAACGCTACAAAGACCAGCTGAAGAACGCGCTGAAGAAGTGCAGAATCAGACCTGAGGCTCTGGAGGATGCTGCTGCTGACCGTAACACCTGGCGTCAGCAATGCCTGGACGGGACCCGTGTGATGGAGGAGGATAGGACAGCCGGGAGACAGGAGAGGAGACTCAGGAGGAATACACCTGCAGCCTCTGCTGCCACTACCACAACCTATACATGTCCTACCTGCAATAGGACGTGTGGATCCAGGATAGGACTATACAGCCATCAAAGGACTCACCGTTAGAAGTGGACGTCATCATCGGACTTTGATGGACAACCGAAAGCAAGCATATGGCCGACCTCACGGGACGCCTACAAGACCTGGAGACCTCGCTGAAGGAGAGTCGCTCACGGGAAAACCGGCTCCTGAGAGATGTGGAGGAAAATAAACGAGAGGCCAGACTTGAGAACACACATCTAAAAGGTGCATTATTATTGAATATATAGAACTACAACTTGCAGTGTTAACTAAAGAAGCACAATGATTTGAGCAAGAGATTTTATTTTTATTTATTTCTGCCTAGATGAGCTGCAGAAGCGTAACGAGGTGATCAGAGCCTCGACTGAATGTGTCCGAATGGTGGAAACCAGGGAGAAGGAGGTCCAAAAGGAGCTCAGGGTAACCCAACAGCACCTTCATGAACTTGGGCAGAAACAGCAGCACATCAGGCAAAAATGTGAAGACTTTGAGGTACTGGTCTACACTGTAAAAAAATATATATATATTTTACAGGAAATATTCTATATAAATATACAGATTTTTCCCTTTTTTCCATAAAACAATGACATGCCTGTAGATTAACAAGTATTTGCTGTAATTTAAAATGGTACCCCTAAAATTACAGATAATTAACCATCATTTAAGATTACATGAATATTGTTTTTTAATGGCAATTTATCCTATTTGCACAGATCTGTCCCATTTTTTACAGATTTATTCCTTTTTCCTATAAAACAATGAAATGCATGTAGATTAACAGATATTTGCCCTTAAAATTACTAATAATTAACCATAATTTAATATTACATGAATATAATGTTTTTTTAATAGCAATGTATTGTATTTTTTACAGAGTGAAATGCAATTTTATGGATTTTTACCTTTTTTATGTAAAACAATGAAATGCCTGTAGATTCAGATATTTGCTGTAATTTAATGTTTTACCCTTAATGCCTATAATGTCAACAAGTCGCCATTACAAATTTTTAAGAAATTAGACAGGACTGCATATTTATAACAGATTGTATTCATTTTTATTCATTTTCCTTCAGAAATGTTGCCAGACAGAATGGCAGTTGCATGTAAACACAAAAAGAATTAAACAAACAGTTTACCAAAAACATTGGGCACTGGGCCTCTATCAGAAGTAGGCTGTGAAGCCTTCAAAAATGTTGGCGGACAGGATGGCAATTCCATAAACATTTCCACAAACATTAATTGCTTAGTATTTGAATCACTACTCCAAAAACATTAATTGGGCTAGTCTATCAAAAGTGCTCAGTATATAAATCAGTACTCCAAAAACATTTGGCTTATCAAACGTTAATTACAAAAACATTGGGCATCGGGCCACTATCAAAAGTGCTGTCCACAGTGAAGCCTTCAGAAATGTTGGCGGACACTGGACAGTATGGCACTTCCATATTTAAACACATTTTATCATTATCCCAAAAACATTAATTGAGCTACTATCTATGAAAAATTGTCTAAACAGTACTCCAAAAATATTAGGCATTGAGCCACAATCTATCAAAAGTGCTGTGTCTAAGCACTGGCCACCGTAATAACGTAATGTCATTTGCAGAGCACCAATAATAATAATATAGTATAATAATAATAACTATAAGAATAATTTGAATAATTGTATAATTTGTGTTGAATAAAACGGCGCTGATGCGTCGACAGGATTACCGTGCCTAGTTTGCTAACTTAAGCCAAATTAGCTAATTTAGCTAGCTGCAGGCATGCTAGCTAGACACAGAGATCAACTCACAGGGTTACCAAGAATAATTTGTGTTGAATAAAACAGCGCTGATGCGTTGACAGGGTAACCGTACCTAGTTTGCTAATTTAAGCCAAATTAGCTAATTTAGCTAGCTGCAGGCATGCTAGCTAGACACAGAGATCAACTCACAGGGTTACCAAGAATAATTTGTGTTGAATAAAACGGCGCTGTTGCGTCGACAGGGTTACCGTACCTAGTTTGCTAACTTAAGCCAAATTAGCTAATTTAGCTAGCTGCAGGCATGCTAGCTAGACACAGAGATCAACTCACAGGGTTACCAAGAATAATTTGTGTTGAATAAAACGGCGCTGTTGCGTCGACAGGGTTACCGTACCTAGTTTGCTAACTTAAGCCAAATTAGCTAATTTAGCTAGCTGCAGGCATGCTAGCTAGACACAGAGATCAACTCACAGGGTTACCAAGAATAATTTGTGTTGAATAAAACGGCGCTGTTGCGTCGACAGGGTTACCATAACTAGTTTGCTATCTTAAGCCAAATTAGCTAACTTAGCTAGCTGCAGGCATGCTAGCTAGACACAGAGATCAACTCACTTGTCACTTGTCAGCAAAAACACAATTTCCTATGAAATGAATAAAGCCAAGAGAAGGTTGGTTGTCAACCGTGTTGCCCACGTGTGACAAGTCAACACTTACTTAAGGTAGCTGCAAGTTCATCGACACTGGAGCCTGGAATGGCGAGGTGGCCACTGTTCCACGAGACATCTCACAAGCTACTACACAGCAGCAAGCAGGAGGGGGTGGGGCTATTCGGACGTTAGGACTGTATGGTTCGAACACTAAAAAGATGGGTTCAAAAAGATTTGTGCGTTCATTTTTGCCCATCACTAGAGCTCATATTGTTTATCTCAGCAGGTCAGATGAGGCTACGTGCGTGAGCTAGATGAATAGCAGAATATAGCAGACTAGAACTCTGCCTAAGCACACACACATGCATAAACACACACAGACTTGACTATTAGTCCCCCTACAGTTACATTCACCCAATTTGATCTGGCTAAGCACATTCACATCAGAAACACAGGAATGTCAGTGATGTGTTTCTATCAGTGTAAACTGGCACCATGATACTATGGATGTCAGTTGGTCTATCAGGGTAGCAGCTAACATTCTGTAAGCAAGCCTGTTTGATGAGTACCCTGAGTAGGCTACTCATGCCCAAACCATAAAGTTCATAATTCATCATGTCATGATAATGAATTACTCTTCTCAGTGATTTAAGCATTCCATCCATACAGTATCATGGTGCTATTACACAGACAGACTTGGTCCTAGGTTTGATCCCCGCAGGGGGCTGTCATCCAGACCTTTCTGTGTGGAGTTTGCATGTTCTCCCTGTGCTCACCCAGGTTCCCTCCAATAGAACCCCAATCAAAAACATGCAGAAGAACAGTTCGCTCTACAGTCCTGCCCCTGACCAAGACAGGACTGAGCACTTGGCCTTGGTCCCCGGGCACCGGTAATGAGGGCTGCCCACTTCTCCCGGCTGACCGAGGAGGAAAGCCAGGGCCCACATTTGAAATGGCAAATGTGGCCTTACTATTGTTGAACAGTAGCCACTTTAGATAAAGATGCAGCACAATTGGTACTGTCCAATCTGAATGTGAGCCTGAAGTGGCCCACATTATAGGCTACATGGCAAAAATGACCAAGATGATAATGACCTGATTATGATAAAGGGGTAGTCCACTATTTTGGGGTTTAGACCGTATTTGTGGTCTGTCTACCATGAACCTGAGTGATGGAGATCATAATTTCACTGATCGTTCCGGTGTTGAGCTTTCTACAGTTTTTCCGCCCAAATGTGTTTTTCCATCATGGGAATCACAGGGTGTATTCTTACCGGTCTCAATATGCTGTCCTGTGAATTGTATCGCAATCGGAATACTTTTACGTGCCAGCATGGCTTCTATAACGTACAATGTCCACCCTGTCGTTAGATAATTACGTTGTCCAAGCCATGCCAAGCATGTAAAAAATATTCCGATTGCGATACATTAGACTGTAAACTGTAGAAAGCTCAACACTGGAACGATCAGTGAAATTATGATGATGACATTAAAGACAGTCACTGTCTACAGTGAGAAGTTCAGCAATTTCAATTTACATTGTCCCATATCAGGGATGGCTAATGGCCTAACCACTGCAGTCAACACCTTGGACCTGGCTGGCCTTGAGCTAGGCAGAACAAAGTCAAGAAGAGGGGGAAACGGCTTTGCAAAGGACTGACTCACTCCATGCAGTTAAATAAAAGTCTGAAGACAAATGTTGTAACTTGTATGGAATTATGGCAATGTTGGCAAATGAGTGTTGCTGTGGGCAGAGGCTTAAGCCTAAACTAACAGGTCATGTAACACTGCAACACAGTGAAGTGGAAAATGTCATTGTCATGTGTGCACAGTTGGCATTTGGGCATAAGAGTGGTTCTAAAGGAAAGGTCAAGGATAAACCTATAGGTATTAATACAACTTTACCATACATTAATTTTTTATTCACACACTGCAATGAAAACACCATTTGACCAATTAATTAAATATAACAGCCTACAAATATCACTAAATACACACATTTATTTTCTTTCTTTTAAAACAAGTAATCTTTTCCTATAGTTGCTGTGTTCCACGCTGAAACAATTGCTATTGGCCGTCTCACCGTGTTGCTATGAGCATGATTGGTTAATCTGACTGTCATCCAGGAAATTGGCCAATGACAACTGTGCGCGCCTCTCACGGTCAAATTTGAAAATACGTCCGTTTGAGTGGGTGTGCTGTTGCTGCGTAGCCACACTGCTACTCGGTGGGTCTGTAATGGCTGTTACGTGGATGATTACCTGTATTATTTTACATCTGCCTGCCAAATTCTTATTTTGAGCGAATTGAGTTGTGTAACGTCAATGGAGAACAAAAGACTGGACTATGGACATGGAGGAAGCGTCACACGGGATCTGTTTGGTCTCCTAAGTAATGTAACATGGGTAAGAAAACATTTTCCCTGTTATTTTCTGTAACAACCTAACGTAACGTTATGTTTTGTGTTCATATCCTATCCTGGGCTTATGTAGCCCAGTCTAAAAATATTTCAACTGTAGGAACTGAATGCTTTGGTAAATAATTATTTTCTAGGGCTTAAAATCCATACTGATTTTCCATTATATCCTTCATACTTGTGCTCGTATGGCCGTTAAGTTGGCATTAAATTTCATTCTGAGTGGTATTAAAAAGGGCTTAAAAATTCTTAAATTTAACTTGTAGAATGGGGTACCCTGTAGTTAAGTAAATTAGCTACAGGTAGCTTTCCCAGCTAGCAAAACGTAGTATTGTCATGGCATTAATGTTACAGTTGTGTGTTTCTGAGTTAATCTAATTTTAGGCCTAGCTATAACGTAATTGCCACGTTCAGCACTGGTGGAGGCGAATGAATTTGAGAGGTAACAATGTTTACATGCTTGTATTATGATGTTAGCAGTTTTGGTGAGTGGTGACATTGCTACTGCCTTCCTCTGTTTAAATCAGTAATGGACCAAATCTGAAAATATTAATTGAAAAATTATAATGTAGCCTAATTTACATTTATGATCGCATCGTGTGTGTGCCTGTGAGAGAGAGACTGGTATGCTCTAAGGCTACATCCACACTAATACGTTTTAAAACTAAAGCTATCTCCGTCCACAACAAGCGTTTTAGCACCGTTTCAGAAATGATCTCTCTATTCTATTCTATTCTATTCTATTCACTGATACTTCTTATTCTAATTCCAGAGACACACCCAGAGATGCTCATCAAGGCAAGGTGATGATTGTCAGAGGGAAAAGTAAGTAATAAAAACCAAAACACTACAGGTTGTTCCTCAGAGGATGAATGTGAATGTTTTCTATGTGATTATTGGAATATAAATCATACTGTTTGTCCCATTCAATCATCTGGTTTTCCTTAACTAGTTGAGAAATTAGTAAAACAAAGGAATTTGACCTATTCTGTCTTTGTCCAGTCAGATAGTCTTTGCAAAAGGGAAAATGCAGCCTCTGCCGAGATCCAGAACTGCCTGGTGTGTTGCTGTGATGCATTATGGGGTTGTTAGTTTCAACAACTTCACTTCAGGCCTTCATTCAGCCTTGCAGGTAGCATCCTTTCCCCCTTCTCACACACATCCAAACACACATATTGACACATGGTATAAACAGATTAATTTACTCAATGGTGTTAAATATTTTCAGTTTGATCTGAAGTTAATGTAAACATTGGTGTGTGTGTAGGGTAGATGGCAGATATAAACCACCCCAAGAAATTAAATATACATAGTTGGCAAACAGTGCCACCATGTACAATGAATGGTGGTATGGTAAATTAACAGTCACTGCATCTGTAAACGCATTGTAGCACAACTACAATAAGCATACACATTTGACTGTTGAGTACTGTTGTATTTATTTGATAAGAAAAATAAATTATATATATATATTAAAGGTATGGTGTGCAGTTACTGATTTCTCAACAGTATGGAAGTTATTAATTAATGAGAACCATGTCCAATATTCCAAGGTAACAGCTCTGAGATATAATTGACAATATTTTTCACTGTGTCCAACTGTATTTCACACAGCAAAGGACCCACAGCAGTGCGTCAGCTGTGAGATCATGAGAAGGCTGAAGAACCAGGAGTGAGAAGATAGTGGTACAGAATTAAACCCATGGACAGGTAGGCAAACAGAGGCAAGACATACAGAGATTGGATTTGTTCTTACTAATTTGTTTCATGAAACCAAGTTCAAATTCAATTCAAATTTTATTTGTATAGTACCATCTCATACAAAAGCAGTTCATAGTGCTTTACATGAAAAGTAGAAGTAGTAAAATCAGAAGTAATAGCATCAGTAGTAGTAGCAGAAGTAGTAATAGTTGAAGTATTAGCAGAAGTAGCGGTTCTGAATGAATATGTAGACATATTTCATGTCCAGATTTGTGTTTTCTATTCATTCATCCATCCATCAGTAAACCACAAACTGGTCTCTGGTTTCTGGACATTGTGAAAGACAGCCAGGGTCACATTTGACAGTCTCTGACTCAGACTATGCTCACCCTAACCTTGACTATAGCGCAAATGGTGTGAAAGTAGTTGAGCGCTTATGTTTTGTGTGGAAGAAGAGGAAATATTATTATAAATAAGTAAGTACGAGAACATATGTGTGCTTTGCTGAAGCAAGCAGACTCATTATTCCCTCTTCCGCCTAAAGCAATCAACGGCTTTTAAACTTTGAAAAATAATAGCATAGTCTGGAAGTTTTTATTACACTTTTACTTTTTCTGCAATTTAATTTAATTTGCAATTTTTTTGGCCCTATAGGAATGCATTATAAAAAGATAAGCTTCACTTTCGCTTTGACAATGGTTCTGTGTCTACAAGCCACTAGATGGAGTCCGAGACTGTCAAATGGGACCCTGGCTGTCTTTCACAATGTCCAGAGACTTTGAGGTTTACTGATGGATCAATGAATAGAAAACACAAAGCTGGACATGAAATATGTCTACATTTTGATTTGATGGAGAATGTTTCCATACAAATAATTATTACAACTAGTTATACGTTTAATACTTTCAATATGTTTAATACTTATATTTTTCAATACTATTACTACTACTAGAGCTGTAAATGCTACTACTATTTCTGCTAATACTACTACTACAACTTTTGTTACTACTACTGCTGTCACTACTCCTGCTACTACTACATCTACTTCTGCTAATACTTCAACTACTACTACTTCTGCTGCAGCTATTACTAACAGCCAGGGTCACATTTGACAGTCTCCGTCTCTCTCTGGGGGCTGTCAAATGTGACCCTGGCTGTCTTTGACAATGTCCACAGACCAGAGACTCAGTTTGTGGTTTACTGATGACTGAATAGAACACAAACCACTACTTCTGATAATACTTCAACTATTACTACTTCTGCTACTGGTGCTGGTGCTGCTATTACTGCTGCTTTTACTACTTCTACTGCTACAGTTCCTTAACACAGGATCTTCCTGATTGAATTTACTTTTTTTTAAAACATTTTGAAGCTGAAGCAAGCACACACATTTTCTTGAATACTTACATCAATGTGATATATGTTTTTCCTTTTTAATACATTTGCAAAAATGTCTTTGTCATTATGGGGTATTGAGTGTAGATTGATGAGGGAAAAAAATATTTAAATGATTTTAGCATAAGGCTGCAACATCACAAAATGTGAAAAAAGTGAAGGGTTCTGAATACTTTCTGAATGCACTGTATGTGTAGCTGCCTGTTTCTTTCTGAGAATTTTTTACATTCCCTTTTCCAACACTGATAACTGCTAATGATAAGAAACTTGTTTACATTTTTTAGATCAAGCATTGGAACAAGGAACAAGGTTTACGGGGGAGAACAGGCACCCAACAGAGAGACAAGCCCATCACTAGTAAGTATCAACTGCAGTATAAGATATTAATCCATTATAACCACTATTTATAAACCTTACATTGTGATTAATATATGTAGTATTAAGTATGATTTCGGTACAGACAATTTAAATACAGTTTGCTTGTTTAAAGTAATGGTAAAAAATGAAATCCTACTTTTTAAGGACTTTTCAGTGAATCTTAGTGTGTCCTTTTTTTCTCCCCCCACCCCCAGATGCACCAAGGATCCAGCTGATTACTGGCAATTTGGAGGAGGATTGTTCTTTATCTTGTCACTTCTGGTACAGATTCATTGACATTTTGTGGTATGTTTTGATTTTACTGATTAATACATTGTATAGTTAGGATTCTGAATTAAAAGACAATGTAATGTTTGTCCACATATATTATCAGAACTATACGTAGCCCCCAGGGGTCAGGAGAATATTGTGGAAAATATAAAACTGAATTGAAAAATACAAGCTAAAGAACAACAGACCACAACCCCCTCAGCTCAACAGCACAATTTGTTGTTTTCTCCACCTGTTTCAAAGGTGAAATCTTGACCTCATCATGATAGTAACCCTAACAGAAAAGATAGACACATGGAGAAATGCCATTTTTAGTTTTTCAATACCTCCTGGGGGGCTTTGAAGAACTGTTTGTGAATAATTGGTTGATATTGTAAATTTACATCTGAATACATTAAATAAAAGTGTTTTAGAATCAATAGTGGTGTGTACTTTATTTGTAATTAAGTTTCTAACCCCACTTTTTGAATTGAAACAGTGAAAATCTTGTAGATGCAGAAATTCCTTTTTGATTAAAAGTACATATTCTGTTTATACATCGTGTTTCTTGTTTTTTTTAACTTGGAAAACCCACAATCTTAAAGGTAATTACTGTAGATGGACTGGGCAGTTTTATAAATTTATGAAAAAATGCCCTCAATTTACAGAGATTAACCTCTGTCCACTGGCCAATGAACATTTTTAAATCTAGTAATACTCTAAAATGACTGATTGATACTGTGAATGTGCAGACATTTATCTTTGATTTTACGTACTTGTTGCATTTTTATACAATATTTGTTAGTTATTGTACATGACATTTTTATTTATTTACAGGAAATTACTGTAGATAGACTGGGTAATTTCATAAATGTACTAATAAATTACCTAAATTTACTGAGATTAACCTGTTTTCCACTGACCAATGAACATTTTTAAATCTAGTATTACTCTAAAATGACTGATTAATACTGTACTGTCAACAATAATATACTGTAATTTGATTATTCTTTACTGTAAAACCTGCACTGTAATTTTACAGTCTATTACATGTAATTTAATTTATTATAGTTATTTACTGTAATTTTACAGTATCCGTCTGGAAACTTTGCTGCCAGACTTTTTACCGTTTTTATTACCGTTTTTTTTTTTTTTTTTTACAGTGTAACGTTAACCTTCTTTCATGCTCTAATAACCAAATACCCGTGGTGACCTTATGTGCAATAGTAAGATGAATACAAAGGATTAATACCAGGACATCTCACCAAGGATATGGTGGTTTTCATATGCTAGCTTTTGCCTCGATAGGAGGTAATCCTTTTCCATTATTTAGATATTTGCGAGAAATCTTAAATATCTCAAATACTCACAAAAAACATCTTATTGAATAGGTAATTTTTGGTGATGGTCCTGAAATTGGGACGCGATATGCTTCTCTCAGAAGTCACTAGAAATAATTTCCCCAGACCTCCCTAGTTTAAATGGCATCCCCACATTTAGGCATTGTCCTTTTGAAATATTTTAAGCAGTAGAACTCTATGAAGTGCTGCTACATTTCACAATGACAGTTTGATCAACAACACCCTGCAAATGTCTTTTGAAAATGATGTCCTAAAAAGTGTAGGAATCCTTATTCTACTTTTAGCGAAGGAATCAGCTCTTCATCAGAGGTTCAAAAGTTCACTGCTGTATTTTTTGTACAGAATAATTCCTAAAGATATGTTTCATTTTAAAGTTATCGGTGCTTTCAGCTCATCTCAGTTATTAAGTTGAGCATCTCTGTTGCTGTGTTTGTCCTATAGGAGAAGAACCAAAGCCTCAACTCTACTGTCATGGCTCTGTCCACTCAGGTTGGCTCTCTGCAGGTCAGGGAGGAAGAACTGAGCTCCATGCTCAAACTCAAGGTACACTTGACTTATTTCTCTGTATGATAGCCTTGTATTTACGGCAGCTACTGATAACGGGGCATTACGCGCTGTTACATCTATGTACAATTGTGTGACATCATCGGTGATTGTTTTTCCCCATCAGGACAAAGATGTGACCGAGGCCACCACTCATATGGCCGACCTCACGGGACGCCTACAAGACCTGGAGACCTCGCTGAAGGAGAGTCGCTCACGGGAAAACCGGCTCCTGAGAGATGTGGAGGAAAATAAACGAGAGGCCGGACTTGAGAACACACATCTAAAAGGTGCATTATTATTGAATATATAGAACTACAACTTGCAGTGTTAACTAAAGAAGCACAATGATTTGAGCAAGAGATTTTATTTTTATTTATTTCTGCCTAGATGAGCTGCAGAAGCGTAACGAGGTGATCAGAGCCTCGACTGAATGTGTCCGAATGGTGGAAACCAGGGAGAAGGAGGTCCAAAAGGAGCTCAGGGTAACCCAACAGCACCTTCATGAACTTGGGCAGAAACAGCAGCACATCAGCCAAAAATGTGAAGACTTTGAGGTACTGGTCTAACGTTAACCTTCTTTCATGCTCTAATAACCAAATACCCGTGGTGACCTTATGTGCAATAGTAAGATGAATACAAAGGATTAATACCAGGACATCTCACCAAGGATATGGTGGTTTTCATATGCTAGCTTTTGCCTCGATAGGAGGTAATCCTTTTCCATTATTTAGATATTTGCGAGAAATCTTAAATATCTCAAATACTCACAAAAAACAT
This sequence comes from Hoplostethus mediterraneus, assembly GCA_034670385.1. Taxonomy (NCBI): domain Eukaryota; kingdom Metazoa; phylum Chordata; class Actinopteri; order Trachichthyiformes; family Trachichthyidae; genus Hoplostethus; species Hoplostethus mediterraneus. Next base: position 1,461,545 of record JAXDDW010000068.1, on the reverse strand, counting down.
CTTATTGAATAGGTAATTTTTGGTGATGGTCCTGAAATTGGGACGCGATATGCTTCTCTCAGAAGTCACTAGAAATAATTTCCCCAGACCTCCCTAGTTTAAATGGTATCCCCACATTTAGGCATTGTCCTTTTGAAATATTTTAAGCAGTAGAACTCTATGAAGTGCTGCTACATTTCACAATGACAGTTTGATCAACAACAAACTGCAAATGTCTTTTGAAAATGATGTCCTAAAAAGTGTAGGAATCCTTATTCTACTTTTAGCGAAGGAATCAGCTCTTCATCAGAGGTTCAAAAGTTCACTGCTGTATTTTTTGTACAGAATAATTCCTAAAGATATGTTTCATTTTAAAGTTATCGGTGCTTTCAGCTCATCTCAGTTATTAAGTTGAGCATCTCTGTTGCTGTGTTTGTCCTATAGGAGAAGAACCAAAGCATCAACTCTACTGTCATGGCTCTGTCCACTCAGGTTGGCTCTCTGCAGGTCAGGGAGGAAGAACTGAGCTCCATGCTCAAACTCAAGGTACACTTGACTTATTTCTCTGTATGATAGCCTTGTATTTACGGCAGCTACTGATAACGGGGCATTACGCGCTGTTACATCTATGTACAATTGTGTGACATCATCGGTGATTGTTTTTCCCCATTAGGACAAAGATGTGACCGAGGCCACCACTCATATGGCCGACCTCACGGGACGCCTACAAGACCTGGAGGCCTACATGTGAGAGATGTGGAGGAAAATAAACGAGAGGCCAGACTTGAGAACACACATCTAAAAGGTGCATTATTATTGAATATATAGAACTACAACTTGCAGTGTTAACTAAAGAAGCACAATGATTTGAGCAAGAGATGTACCCCTCTTCTCCTGTCCTGGTTGTAGAGGAGCTACAGCAGCAGGTGACGCAGAGCAGCGCCCAGAGAGAGAAGATCATCCGTCTGAAACTGGCCTTGTCAGGTACACCGTGCTCCAAACCGACACAACTTATATGACTGTAGGCGTTTACCAATGAAAGAAATGTTCTCATGTACTACATGGTACATTTCAAAAGGTGTCGTAATGATAGTGGTTGTCTGGGTATTTGAGGTATACAGTATATCCCCCATCTCGCTCCTCCTCCTGATTTAGATCTATACAACAACAGCTAGTTTTAGATAGTTTTAGCTGCAAGATAAGCTAGCCCTACCTCACTGTGTATCACCAGTGAGTAACCCTAACGTTTGTAATGATCCGTCCTGCCAGGGGAGGGAGATAACTGGATGGATGAGCTGCTGGTACTGGCTCGCTGCAAACAGGAATGCACAGAGTCTAAGCTCTACTATCTGCAGCAGGTATGTTGTCCTCTCCATAATGCCTCACTGTCCCAACAGTCTGTTTTCCCCAGCCTTACTACTACCACCGCATGGCTAGACAACAAAGAACAACCAAAGACAACCAAAGAACATAATATGAGAATAAAACACCTCTCTAGTTGGTATATCACAGGCTACGGAATACTTCCTTCCTCATTCCTCTTCCTCACACTGTTCCTGACGTCAGAGGTGCCCGTCTGGTTTCGCAGCATACCTCCGGGTGTGTTTTTGCTGTTTCTTCACCTCTGCTGTGTAGCTCTGGGTCCCTCATGCCCGATACTTGCTCAGACTGCACAATAATGACAAGAAATAAATATTACCCAGTACCAAATAATGGAAATATTTTGTTTTTGGTTTTTTGATTTGTCTCTGATATTTTGAAATGTAAAAATAATGCTGTGTATGTGTCTTTGAGGGGTGTGAGAATCAACAGAATGACCTTCAGCTGTTGCAGTTGATCCTGGAGAGCACCCGTGAAACTCTGAGGGAGAAGACCGGTCGGGGTTCGTTTGACAGGTGAATAGTGTGCAAGGAACATCTGGCTAGACGGAGTGGGAGGACGATGTAGAGCATGCTTTAAAAAAAAAAGTGATTATTCTGTTTCTGTGGCTGTAGCAAAGCTAGTGTGTTGGAACCAAGGAACAGTATGGAGGCAGATAGAGAAGAACAGCTCCTGTGCTGCCAGGTTATGAACCCCGTGCTAATAACAGAGCAACACAGAGGGCAGTGTATGTCTGGAGCATCTTCTGAAATCAGTGATGTAACCATGGCGACGTCCGAACTCACCTTGAGCCCCACCGCAACGTACATCTGCTCCCTCGGTCAAACAAGTGACGGACGGCAAGCAGGAAGATTTACCACATCACCCACGAATCACCGGGGTCAACGAGCGGAGAGGAGAGAACAGCAAGAGGCCGAGAGCATTGAGGAGGGCTCTTTGGGTTACAACTCGGCCCACGATTTTCCCTTCGTTCCTCAAGAAACCGCAGGGAAAACGATGATGTCACAGCATACAGGAAGTGGGTCGGAGCATAGAAAGACCTCCACTCCTAATTCAATTCAAGGACGAACAACGCCTACACCGTTTAAGACGGCTAGCAGCGAAATCACAGAGAGGAAAGGGGCGTCCGGCGTTTTCCAGACTACTAGTTGTAGAGATAGCGGTGTCACTGACAATAGTTGTGAGAGTGGCAGTACAGCCATCGGGCAGACGGGACCCCAATCCTGCAGGACCGCTAGCTGTGGCCACAGTAGCGAAGGAGCGGGGCTCGCAGAAGCATATTCCTTTGGGATGGCAAATTCTGGAAGTTGCACGAGCTGTAGTGTTGCAGAGTGCCCGATGGGGTCGAGCTACTTGAAGACGGCTGGTTGTAGATGCAGTTGTGCACAGAACGAGTGTGCTGGTGGGGCTGAAACACAGAGCGAGGTTGAGCCCAGTCGTAGTGGTCTTGATGACACAGGCACGGAGAGAGCCCCAGGATCAGGGATGGATCTAGTGGCTGAGGCCAAGACCTCCCCCGTGCTGCTACTGGAGATCAGCCCCCGAGCTCAGCAGAGCCCCGGCCACACCTGGTAGGAAAAGACATAGATTAGACCCACATCAGTGTCATACACCAACTCTTGTGTAAATAAGTTCACCTTCTTAGTACATGCATTAAATGGTTGCATCCATTGGTGCAGAAAATACATGAGTTGTCTCTGTTCGTTTTCCCAGCCAGGATGACTTAATATGCCAGGATGACCTGTCGCCTCCCTCGCTCAGTGTGAGGAATTGTGGGCCAGCAAACGGCATTGCCTCTCTACCAACGGCCAGTCGGCGAGGCACAGCCAACGGCAACCTGGGAGTCTTTTCCGCAGCCCCGACGGATGTAAGAGACTCTGAGAAGAACATGAAAAGAATAATCCAGATCCAGCTTTAGTCAGATAGGATTTTCTGAAAAGTCATCCATGTTTTCACAGTGTTGCTCAGAGCCTTCTTTCCCTCTCCTGTCAGGCTGACCGTGCCTTTTCCAGCTGTTCACTGCAGCGAGATGAGTTAGATGAGTCCAGGCAGGTAGTGGCCAGTTTAGAGCACACCACCCTGAGGCCCCTCAGCTCTCTGCAGAACAGCGACATCAGCCCCAACGTGAGCCAGGACAGTGGGACCGCTGAGCCCCATCACTGCCGTACATGCCAGACCTCCCCCCCTCGCTGCCGAACTACCCTGACACCCAGGGTAGTTGACTGTTCTGTCTCTTATCCCCCTTTTTGTTCTCCACATTTGCACCGGTGAGGCATGCCAACAGGGGTGTGACATGTTTTGAACAGTTCCTCCCTTCTCTTTGGGTGTGTGAAGGCATAACTGTGCTTTATTTATTTTTTTGCCAACAGGTCAGTGAAACTCCACCCAAAGCCGACTCTCCCGTCAGCACCGAAGAGCCACGCGGACAGCTAGACATTGACTAGAAGACATTTTTGACGAGGGACTTTCTGACGTCAATGTTTATTTATGTCCTAGACTATTTAGCACTGGAGTCAATGTTCAAGTTGGCACTTCCAGTTTCCAGCCAGAGACTGATGATAAAAATGATTTAAAAAAGTATTACACAGACTGTCAGGAGTTTTTAGCCTTTTTAAATTGGTGCCAGTTTCCTATTGGATGTATCTTCTAAATATCCACTGTAATAAAAGCTTGTAAATGCATCAGAGATGGACATTGTTTTTATCCTGCTCAAGATTTCTAAAGGCCATTTTGTCAAGAGTGGGTGAGACGTGAAACCAGTCCTACAGGGCTGTTGAGTGGTGTGTCCTTTTGTTGTCATTCCAGTTTCGCTGTCTACAAACTTCCTTCATGACTCAGAAAAGGAGGGTTGACGATAATAGTTTGCAACTTGTAACTTGGTACTCCTCACAGTACTTTTGATAAAATATTTATGTACAAACAAACAAAACAAAAACAAAAAACTGTCGATTTTCTTTTCTGCAATAATATTTTATCCTCAGTTAAGTTTATTTATACAGCCCCAAGCCTCTCAGGACTAGGTCAGGCTGAGATTGACAATCAGATTCATTTTTCACTCAATAATCAATCAGTTTTGACAATTAAGATGTTGAGGGAGGACTTAACAAAGTGGAGGACATAGCAAGCAAAGAAAAACTTTGGGTGGGGCAATTCAAAGAGGCATCCCCCACCAGACGGCTGGGCGTGCAATAGGTGACAGGACACAATATAGTGCAGGTCATATAGTTCTCTCTGTGTAGGTCAATCGAATAGGTCAGTATCGAAGAAATCACACCACTTAGAGCTATACGTGTTTAATGCTGTGTACTGATTTGCCGAGTTATTTCCCTGTGCGCCATTTACACTAAGTTGGTACGGGGCTGCTGTAGTCCCAGATACAGTCGCAGTTAAAGGTGCGATTTAGTTATTGCATACAACGAGGGAAAAGCGAATTTAAAGAGGAAGTCCATTTGGAGATGTGCGCACGGCGTGCGCGACGCACCTGTCTCTTTACACGGGCGACAGCATACAGGTAAACTCAGGCCGGAGGACTGAAGCAGGACCACTCTGCATTCATACGCCGTTTACTTTTGAGTGGATTATAAGAACAACATGAGTAAAGCGAAGAACAAAAGTGACAACAAGACTGAGAAAGCTTTGGCGGCGGAGAAGGAACAGTTTGGCAAACAGCAGGTAAGTCAGGAGTCTGAGGGGAAAAACTTGCGGGTTGATTCGTGGCGAAGTTGTGGTAATCCTCAGAGTGGCTATTCTCACAAAGAAATCGGCTCGTGGATGCCTCATTTTCTAGTTTTCTAGTACAGTATAACCGATCTAAACTGACAACCTAATAACAAAGTAAGATAAATTGTTTATTATGAGGCTAATTATTATTAAGTTGAACATTTAGGTACAAACTTTTAAACCTCAAGATCAGTATTTGCTTGATCTGAATCAAGTTTCCTTTATTTCTCACTGTGTTATTTTGTGTTGAGTATCTTATCTCCACTAACCAGTAGCATAATATTGACTGGTAGGGGAAGGTGTCCGGCCTGTAACCCTGATTGCTGTCCTCTCTTCTCATTCCTTTCAGCTCCATTGCATCAGCAAAACCATCACCTCTAGTGAAACACCGCTGAAAGAGAAATATGCACGCAGTATCTTTTTTTACATTTAATCAACTCATTGATTACCTGGTAGTTTCCATTGTGAGTGTTAGATCTGGCATAATGTAACTTGGAGTGTAATTTAGTGACAAACCACTTTCAAAAGCCTAAAAGATTTAAAATTACTTCAAGTTAGATTTAGGGGCAGTGTCATCTCTCTTCACAGATGGTTGCATACTATTTGAGCAATTGTTTACTGCAAAGTCTTTCTGCGTACTTTACACTAATCCCCATTGGTGGCCTACTATGCCTCCCGTTGGTTTGCTCTGCTTGTGTCTGCATTGGTGCATATCAGTTTTTATCTCAGTTTCCTTGACAACTGTGACGCCATCATCATGGGGACACATAAGGAGGGAGGAGCCACCACCTTCTGGTCCTACATCTTGAACCTGCCTCTGTCCAGCAACTCCATGGTCAGCTGGAAGTTCTGCTGCCTGCTGCACAAACTGCTGAGGGACGGACACCCAAATGTATGTGCTACACTGCTGTGAAATGAATACCGGCATCCCCTCTGTGTTCTTGCTAATCTCTTCTATTTTTCCTTTCCTCACTCGTGACGGCGTTGCCCCTGTTTCATCCTCTGATCTACAGGCTGTTAGAGATTCCCACAGATATTGCCGCAATGTCAAAGACATGGGGATTCTCTGGGTGAGTACTACAATGAAGACACAACTGTCACAACAGGAGAAAATCACTCTATCACTCTATACTCTACACTTAAGTCAAAGGTGCAAAACTCAATCGACCTAATTTCTTTCCCAGGGAAACCTGCATGATCGCTACGGTCACATTGTTGCCTTGTCTGCCAAATTCCTCTCCCTTAAAATGGAGTTTCATGCGAAGGTGAGGCCATACAAATAATTCACTAGTTCATACATGGTGATATATGACAAACTCTACACCATTTGGCAGCGATGAGCACACAATGTTTCGCTCACATCCAAACGTTCTCTTCCACAGCACAAGACAATCCCGGGTAACCTGGAAGCCAGCGATGAGACGGTGGAGAGAGAGGCAGGAAGTGACATGAACAAAGTGTAAGTTTCTACTCCTGATCCCAAAACTCCGACCTTGTTGTCGAGCAGCTACTTCTCTGGTACTCTGGTTTAGCACTGTCAAACTCAGGAACCTGGTTTCAATACATTGCAGGTTAGATATGACGCAGGAGCTGTTGGATTACATGGATGCTGGACTGAAGATGGCTGAGACAGGTCAGTCCATAGTCCATAACTACTGGTGATGATTTGTATTTTGTGATGTTGATCTACCTCTTTCAGTTTGTCTTTGTTGTTGTGTTTGTCCTCGTGACAGTCCTGCGTCAGCTGGATGCCAACGGGGCCAAGTCCACCACTCCGGCCGGGCAGTGCCGACTGGCGCCTCTGATACCCCTCATACTGGACTGCCAGCTATCTCTATCACTTTTCTGTAAAGCTGATGTTCAAACTTCACGGCCGTGAGTCACACACACACACACACACACACACACACACACACACACACACACACACACACACACACACACACACACACATATTGTATTAAATGCTACATCAATCATATCCTCTACTTCATAGGTATTTCAGCAGATGCTCTTCTTGGACATCGGGAGCGATTCCGTGATCTATTTAACAGGTACAGGTTTACTTATCCATCACAGGCTCTTATATCTCTCTAATATCTCTTTTATATCTCTTATATCTCTCATGGATCAGAGAGCTGTTAGTGATAACTGTCTGCTCTTCTTCAGTCTCAAACAGTTCTTTGACAGAGCCAGAGAAACAGAGTTCTTCAAAAGTGTCATCCAGATCCCAGATTTACCAGATGTAAGTTGTGCGTTTCCACACATGTCTGCTCATGCACGTGCATTCCTGCGTGCACTCCATTGTCCATATTCATGCATGTTTTTTGTTTGCTAACTACCCGCAGTCTCCTCCGAACTTCCTCCGTGCCGGTGCCCTGGCTGAATACAAGAAGCCGGTGGTGGTCATGCCCAATGAGGAGCGTCAGGAGGAAGAGGAGGTAGAGCCACAGCCAGAGCTCAGTGAAGTGCCGCAGATGCCACAGGTACAGTTCGATTTAAGTCAGTAGCACTTAAAGCACTTTTCATATGTACTGTTAATGCCAATTATGGTGTCATGGCAACTGTTTGCGTGGTGTGTCAGTACTTCTTGGTGAGCCAGACGGGAGTACCAGGAGCTGGGATGGAGCCGAGGGAGACGGAGACTGACATTCTGAGGAGGGAGCTGGAGGTGCTCAAACCAGAGCTGCAGCTCTTCAAGACTGAGGTAAGTGTGTGTGTGCGTGCAAGTGTGTGTGTGTGTGTGCATGCAAGTGTGTATTGTATGCCATCATTTTACCCATTCATAACTCCCCTGCTCCTCTTTTCTCAGGCTCAGAGGTGTGTGACGGAGCTGAAGTCTCAAGTGAACCACCTGGAAGCCGAGCTAGAGGAGCAGCGCACCCATAAGCAGATGGCGCTGGTGGACAACGAACACCTGCGGATGGAGGTGGAGGCTTTACGGTCTGCCAGTGTCGCCAATGCGGGGGCGCATGTCGGATACAAGGAGGCAGATAGTGAGTACGCGCTTCATCTGACACGTCGGGCACGTAAAAGTAGATGTAGAACCATACCATCGTTTCCCGTCCATCCTCTCTTCTCATCACAGGTAGAGCTCAGGCAGCAGAGCTTCGCTTTTCTCAACTCAAAGAGAGACACGCGGAGCTCGTTACCGGTCACGCCGGCCTAATGAAGAAGGTACAGTTACAGCCCTAACCGTAAATGTACCGTAGTGCTTCTTGCTCACTGTGTCATGAAGCATTTGCTATTTCCTGTGATTTAAAAAATAAATAAATTTGTGGTTGTATGCAGAATGCAGATACAGTGAAGTTGCTGACCAATATGAAACAAGACCAAGAGGATCTGCTGAGGGCCAAACAGCAGCTAGCCAATCAGCTGGAGCATTTCAGCCAGGAGAACCGAGTCAAGGTGGGGCTTCCTTGAAATCCTTGAAACAGAACTGCTGCAGACATTACAACCAATACAGAACAACGTTTTGAAGTCATATTTGTTGCTCCTTTAAAATACCAAATAAACTCGACAGTATTGTGTTGATAGTTGACTACTCATCTCCTCTCCTGATCAGATGGATCAGCAGCAGCAGGAGATTGATCGGCTGCACAAACAGCTACTGGAGCAAAGAGCAGAGCTGACCCACGTTCACGGTGCCCTGGGAAATAAAGAGATGGTAAGACTGACTTTAAAACATAAAAATATATACACACTTTTTCTTCATGGATAATCTTTCTTTAATCGTTCTCTTCCATTCTCTTCAGGAGGGATCCCAGCTGAGCAACACCGTAACGGGACTGCAGGCGGAGAGGGAGGTGCTGCTGCGCTCCGCCCGGGAGAAGGAGGCGGAGCTGAACTCCCTGAGACAACAGGCTCAACACCAGCAGAGCTCCCTGGACCTGGAGAGGGACCGGAGCAACAGAGAGCTGGAGGCCTTGAGGGCTCAGCTTCAGCAACAGGTACGGACCGATGGCGGAGAAGCAAGCCTCTCCGGGGGCTGCCCTCGCTTTTCATCACCAAAGTTGTTCCCTCCTGCACAATATAACCTAATAAAGTTTCGGATCGACCCAAGGGAAATCCACCGGACTCTGAGTTATGTCTCTGTTTCACAGCTTGCCATCAACGCAGAGCAGAAATTAGAGATCGACAGACTGAGACGAGAGCTGGACCTGACACGAGGGGAAGTGACACGCACAAACAGTGTCCTGCAAAGCAAAGAAATGGTAGGAACTTTTAAAAAAATCCTTTCTCTTACGTTGTCCTGCGAGGCCTCTTGAGATAAACCGTGGATTACAATGCTTGGTATGCCTGTTCCCCAGGCTGGCTCCCAACTGAACAGTACGCTAGCGGGGCTGCAGGCAGAGAGAGATGTGTTGCTGCGCTCGGTGAGGGAGCAGGAGGCGGAGCTTAACCTCCTCAGACAGCAGGGACAACTACAACAGAGCTCCCTGGACCAGGAGAGACAGAGGAGCAGCAGAGAAATGGGAAGCTTGCAGGCCCAACTACAGCAACAGGTGTGTGTGTGTGTGTGTGTGTGTGTGCGTGTGTGTGTGTGTGTGTGTGTGTGAGAGTGATTATTATGGCCTTCCTGATGTTAAAATACCCAGCTGATGGGTTTGTGCGACCCCAGGCCTGTCGTGAAGGGGAGCTGACCCAGAAGCTGCAGGAGGAGCAGTTCTGTCTGCTGCAGTGTGCAGTGGTGGAGGCTGAGGGCATCATACTGGATGCTGTGGCCAAAGTGGATGACCCCATTCATGTCCGCTGCACCAGCTCACCTGGTAGATCTCTCATCCATTCATTCATTCAAGAACGTTGAGTTGTTTCAGCACCACTCAATCATTTATTTCATTCCTGCCATTTCTCCTGCTGTCTTTCAGATTACTTGATGAACCGAGCTGAGGTCACTCTGGGCTCCGTAGACAAAATGCAACAGAGCCATTTGGTTTACCTGGGAAACATGAATGGTGTGTAAGCGTGTGTGCGTGTGCGCGTGTGCGTGTGCATGTGCGACCTCAAAAGAAAACATTTAACTGAAATGACTTGACTCTGTTCGACCCCCTTCCTGTTCTCTCTAGATGCCAGTGGTTTGTTGAGAGCAGTGACACAGTTCTCACACCTTGCTGCTGACACTATTGTTAATGGAGCGGCAACCTCACACTCTTCTCCCACTGACCAGGCTGACCGTAAGACACACACACACACACACACACACACACAAGCAACACAACATAAGTGGAGTACGCCCATGCCATCCATCACCATACATGCTGTCTCTTTACCTCAGGTTTGACTGACAGTTGCAGGGATTGTGCAAGCCACTGCCTGCAGTTCCTGAAGGTGCTGAAGCTCCAAGCCACCTTGCAGAGAGCAGACCCTTCTGCAATACGTTACACCGTTCAGCGCATCCTCTCCTTGGCACAGGTACGAGGCGGAGGATGCAGACCGTAAGCTTCTGATTTGGGGTCATGCTGAAACAATAGCAACAAAAACATCAACGTTCCCAGTACTTCCCCGTGAACGTCTTCATCTTGTCACCTCTTTAGGAGTTGCGTCCAAAAGGACAGGACGTGCTAAAGGAAGAGCTGGGAGACATGGTGGACATAGAGATGATTGCGACGTCTACTGCTATCGAGGAGGCTGTGCTGCGCATGGACGTAAGGACGCGATAAAAACCTGTGCACACCGGACGCAAACACACGATATGATGAGGTCATCACTTCACGCCCCTATCTCGATCTCTTGGTTTTTTTTTTGTAGGAGATACTGAATCAGGCGAGGAGAGACACATCTGGCATAAAGCTGGAGGTCAACCAGAGGTAAGAAAACTACGCTGTCTTAAAAGTATCATCTTTTAGTTTCTCTCCTCCACGTTCTCGCCTGATTTCTCTGGGATGCTTTGTCACTTCTTTGTCACAGTATCCTCGGATCCTGTTCGGACCTCATGAAGGTAAGCAGTCTCTCTGTTTTTATATCATTTTTTATCTGTGAACTCGGGTTGAAAATCAGATTCACCCTTTTCCATTTGTATTTCTCCCCTCCAGGCCATTCATATGCTGGTGACAGCTGCTACTGACCTGCAAAAAGACATCGCAGAAGGAGGCAGGGTGAGTCGGTGTCACTTCAATTTTAAAAAAGTTAAGTTCTGCTGATCTACTTTCCCGGCAGTAGTGCAGACCTCTACGCGACACGAAACCTATTTCCCCACAGTGGTCCTCCCGTTAGCGTTGTAGCACTTGAGATCTGTTTCGAGACCACTTCTTAAGGCTCTCGGTCTCAGAATTGACAGACTTTTTTTTCTCGGCCCTGGACAGCGAAGAAATATGACACGTGACATGTGAAAAGAAACAAGGGTTGGTAATCACCGCAAGATGCTTTAACGATTTTTCTCCACAGGGGGCAGCGTCTGTGAAAGAATTTTATGCCAAAAACTCCTGCTGGACAGAGGGACTAATCTCTGCCTCTAAGGCTGTGGGCTGGGGCGCCACACAGATGCTGTAAGTACTGCAAACCACAGACTCCACATAAAACACTCACAATACAAGACATGTTTGACCTAATACACTGATTACAAGTATTACTATGTGATGCAACTGTTGGTCTGCACGTGTGTCTCTCTGCTGCCAGAGAGTCAGCTGACCGGGTCGTGACTGTCGACGGTAAGTACGAGGAGCTCATCGCCTGCTCGCACGAGATCGCCGCCAGCACCGCCCAGCTCGTCGCCGCCTCCAAGGTACAAACCCGAGCCAAAACATCCTCACGTCAGGTTGTTAAGTTCAACTTGATGATCTGATCAGTACCTCTGATCGTACTTCTAGGTGAAGGCCGACCGTAACAACAAGAAGCTGTACACGCTGCAGCAGGCCTCGCGGCACGTGAACGACATGGCCGCTGTGGTGGTCACGTCCACCAAACACGGCCGGCAGATGATCACCGATCAAGGTGAGAGAGGGAGGTTAAGAAGTAGGCCAGTACCTTTCAGGAACCCCCGATTCCACGTGGTTGATCGCTTTCCTGTTTTCTTCACAGGTGCAATGGACTTCTCCGGTATGTCTCGGATCAAGCTGAAGAAAGAGGAGATGGAGACGCAGGTAAAGCTGCTCGGAACTCAACCATCCTTATGTTCTTTATTTTTTGTATTTATATATATATATATATTTTATTTTTTTTGCATTGACTGGTGTTTTCTTCATTACTCTTCAGGTGAAGGTCCTGGAGCTGGAGAACCAGCTGGAGCAGGAGCGTATCCATCTAGGGGAGCTGAGGAAGAGACACTACGACCTCGGAGGCTCCAGGACCGCAGACGAGAACGACGGAGACGACAGCTTCCCGCCGCCGCCGCCGCCCACCTTGCTCGACTCCACCCTAGTACCCCAGTCCTACACACAAACAGAGCCCTACCTCAACACGCCCAGCTTTACGCAAACCAATCCGTTTTTACAACCTCAAACAAAGTCTTATACACCGACACAGTCCTACACACCGTCCCAGTCCTACACACCATCCCAGTCCCAGTCCTACACACCATCCCAGTCCCAGTCCTACACACCGTCCCAATCCTTCACACCCTCCCAGTCTTACACACCCTCCCCGTCCCAGTCCTTCACGCCCTCCCAGTCCTACACACCCTCCCCATCCCAGTCCTTCACGCCCTCCCAGCCCTACACACCCTCCCCATCCCAGTCCTACACACCCTCCCAGTCCTACACACCCTCCCAGTCCTACACACCCTCCCAGTCCTTCACACCCTCCCAGTCCTACTTCCCAACTCAGCCTCTAAACCAAACCCAGAATTACTTAAAACCTCAGTCCTACTCACAAGCACAACCCTCCTCACCCAACCTCAACCGATCTCCCCCCACCTCTCAGCCCCAGGCAGCACCACAGAACAACTCGGACCTCAACGCACCAGCCGCTACGAGGAGACAGAACATCTTTTCCAAATCTGGAAACTTGCTGAAGAATGCGGTAAGCGCTGACCCCTATCTGTTAACTATCCATCACTTAATGCTTAATAATATTAGGTTCACATGAGTGGATGCCTTATATGTGACCGTCTCTGTTTTGTTTTTAATTGTAGTTCAGACGCAATGAAACCGGAACAGGAGAATCTTGAAGCCTGACTGGAAGAGAAGAATCTGCCATACTACCGTCTATTTTACTGCAGCGATGGAAACATTAATATCATATAGGCTACATTTTAAACATATACTCTAGCTCTGTAATATTCATATATGTTTAAAAGCAGAATGTGTAATGTAAAAAATGTTTAATGTGCTATAGAAATTGGATAGAAATTGGAAAAGTGTGCAAATTAAAGTAATATATTTTCCAACGTTTTTTTTGTAATCATACTTGCCAACCTTTATTCTGTTAATCATTACTGCTGTTTATAAGAACTGATTTATTAAAAGTTATGAGGCAGACAAGTCAAATTTTTACTGATGTGATTTCCACTGCCCTATTTTCTGCTACAGGCTCTACAATGGGTTACCAAAACTGTCCCATAATATACAACAAGCATTAAGAAGTAGTTTGGGCAGGTTTTTATTTGAACAGGGGCGCAGCAATTATACATTAAATACACAGGAAACAAAAAACAGGAAAATAAACAAAATGACACCAGAGTAGAAACCATACACACATAATGATTTTATTTACAATCTATGGTAGAGACAGATAAAAATAATTTCCAGCATATGTGCATATAGTTATACAAACACTTTATAAAGATGACTGAATCACAGGGTGAGCAGTTAGCATTAATATCCTTCTTTAGTTTGAATAAATTGATACATTTATTGATGATTGATGAGTGATTAACAGGGTAGTACTTGCGAGAGGGAGGCAGGAAAATAAAACTCAGTAACCTTATCACGGTCGCTGTTTTCAGCCCACATACATCATCACAGCGACCTCATCCGTCTGTTATTCCTGTCATGCGCAATACAAACTGCAATCTGACCACAGGCTGCCATCGGGACAGGAAAGAGCTGCGTCAAGCTACATGGAGACACGCGGAAATATACCGGAAGACAGGCGATTTTGCCTTCAAAGTAATAGCAAAACATGCTTCCAACCCGCCTGGTTAATTTATATTTATGGTTTATGACTAAGCCCTAAGGCAGTGGTGAGTCATTTGTATGGAGCAGATCACTGCTCCTAAGATATGGCAACATGACTATAATTTGCCTCCAAACCGCGCTGACTAGTGGAGCAAAGAACTGGCGATATTATTACTGTTTGATCTATGTGACTAATTATTGCACATAGGTCACCACAATCTTCCACAGATGCACACAATTTAGAGTAAACATGTGTCCTCTCTGTCATGCTCCTCAGATGTGAATTTATTTTACGTATGACCGTACGTATTTGTTGATTTTTGCTTGGTAGTACTTAATAGTAAAAACCGTAAGATCAAATCTGGACTCCCCAAGGCAGTGGTTCCTAACCCAGTCCTCAAGTACCCCATTTTCCTGCAGGTTTTATCGCCGCCTCTACTCGGGCACACCTGAACCAATTAGAAGCTCCATGATACCTTAATTGGTTCAGGTGTGCCACTGGGCTAAGATATGACAAGTGCGCATGCCTACGAGGTAGTAGTGTACGTACATCAACAAAAAATGATGTGCCAGGTGCTGGACTGAACAATTTGAACATATGGCTTGAAAAGAACATTTTGCAGAAACTGCATTTTAAATTACAACCGATTTTATTCTTGTATACATTGTTGATTTCCACTGCGGTACCTTGTATTATTCCCAAAACGTCGCAACACATGTTGAATACGAGTTTTATTTTGAAAGGTCTGACCGGGAGTCCTATTTTTCTCTGGCCGCTTTGACACTGGTAAAGAAGGGACACAGGGCTGGTAGGACAGCGATGGGACATAGCCGCTATTTACCCCAAATAAATCAAATAATAGCCTCGAAACACGCGACAGAAATGGATATGCGATGGTTATAAACGTTTATACCACCGTACACTTCATTTGTAGGTACAAAAGTAAAGCCAAGCGACTGCGACTCAGTAGTTTTTTTCCAAGGGAAGGAAGTTTGCTGTGGCGAAGGAAATATAATAGGAAACCAGGGAGGGACAAAATATCCCAGCAGACATGGAGGACTTCGGGTCGGCCCTGGAGAAAAATGTGGCTGACCTTACAGTAATGGACGTGTATGACATAGCCGCGGTGGTGGGCCAGGAGTTTGAGAGGATCATAGACCAGTATGGCTGCGAGGCTCTGTCCAGACTGATGCCCAAAGTGGTCCGGGTGTTGGAGATCCTGGAGGTGATGGTGAGCCGCAGCAGCATCAGCCCGGAGACCGAGGAGCTGAGGCTGGAGCTGGACAGACTCCGCCTGGAGAGGATGGACCGCATGGAGAAGGAGAAAAAGCACAAAAAGGTCTTAAACTGGACGATTTCACAATAAGACTAGAGGTTGTAGTTTTAGGCCTGTATGGTACGAACCGGTAGGCCTGACGTAGGTGACAGTATTAGGCCACAAAGTTGACTCACAAACATTTATTAATAGTGATTAAACTGTAGCGTGAGAGCTAATGGAAACATTGTCTCCTGGGAACACCCTGTTCTGCTTCCCAGTCCAGTTATGTATATGGGTGAGACTTCCCTTATGAAAAATAACTATAGTAGCCTCATCCTATAACAATTTTGAGAGGGATATCATGTAAATAACACAGAAAAACTATAGGTCTCAATCAGAATATTATAGGAACTCCATGGGAATGTTATGGTGATACTGTAAGACACTAAAAGACAATAACAAAGTGAGATAAGCTATGACACAGCGTGTAAGTCACAAGAGGAATATAATTATAGTCTAGCAGCTAGATGCTGTAAAAAGTGAGCCTGTCAGTTTCTTGTGACTGGGCTGCAGTGAACGCTGCCACTAGTTGACTGATTAAGTGAGTCCCATGACTCTGATCAAGTGGAGGTTTCTGGAGGTGGTGCTTGTTTTACTGTGACTAACACTGCAGACTAACACTGTCTACCGAAACTACGAGGCTACATGGTTTCCACATCGACCAATGAAAATGCTGTATTGGGACATGGACAACAAAATAAATGGTGTAGACAGTGACAATAGTTGTAACTGGACTGGCTCGCATACATGAGTTCCTACTGGATTAGTAAAATACATGGTAATAGACATGTAGAACCGTATGCATGTACAGGTATGTCTGTGTGTGTGGAAATTGCTATGAACAAAAATATGTGGTAACTAACAGACCACCAGCCTGGCACTGCTGTGCTTGCATTACATTTGCACACAAGGTTCAAGTCAGGACTCTAGCAGACCATGCCTGAGACCAAATTATATTGGAGAGCACAATTGGGCTTTTCTTTACCCACAGGTCTAGTATACCCAGGGGGAAGGCATCACATTCCAACCCGTTTTGGACCAGCTTCTTTTGACACACACTACGCTATCAAAATTTCACACATTGTTCGCATTCTGACTCAAGATGCGTGTAATTTCCAATGAAATCACAAATATCTTGAAGCTGTTCAGGCTACAAGCCAAAATGTTACAGTGTCATCACAAGCACATAAAGAAAGATAGCTGAATGATTTTCTATGAAACACATAGAAAATAAACTTGGCCTCACAAACTAAGCTGGCGTCTTTGCCCTGCACATGCACCCATGCTCCTTTGCACATGGGGAAATGATATCCAATCAAAAGGGAAATTATATCCAGTCTGTTTGTGTGAGTGCAGGAGCTGGAGCTGGTGGAGGATGTATGGAGAGGAGAGGCTCAGGACCTGCTCTCTCAGATCGCCCAGCTGCAGGAAGAGAACAAGACCCTCCTCACCAACCTTTCCATTAAAGACCCCATGAGTGAGGAGGACCTACAGAGGCACGAGGGTGAGGACTCCTGCTTAAACACACACACATATGAACAGGAAGTACGGTTCTCACTGGTCGTGAAATATCTGGAACATCGTGGAATATTGGGAGTTGTATTCCAGACACGGAAAGTCTGGGATTTTGATGAATTCTCTGGGGAAGTCAGGGAATTTTACAGGAATATAGCAGAATGTATTTTCCAACTTGTTTCAGGGGAAAACCAATGATTTACCACCAACTGCTGATGTTTCTGGATGAGGGGTTTCAGATGAGAACTGTGAACGTTCACTTTCTCCGGCTGTGTCTCTCTCTCTCTCTCTCTCTCTCTCTCTCTCTCTCTCTCTCTCTCTCTCTCTCTCTCTTGCTCTCTCTCTCACTCTCTCACACACACACACACACAAAGGAAGCCTTCTCTGTGTCTGACGGCGAGCCAGTCTTGTCCCTGCATCAGAGGCTCTGTCATGATTTCACAGAGAGGCTACAGTCACCCTGACACACTGTGGACAGACCAGCCTCAGTGTCCCAGCACACCTGCTGGACACACACACACACATACACACACACACACACACACACACACACACACACAGGCTTTGTAAGAACAACATGGAGTGAGTTTCAAATGACCTACCTCTCCCGCTGTTGTTATTCAGGGAATGTGTATTTTTGTCAGGTGTATCTGTAAGACTGTGTGTGTGTGTGTGTGTGTGTGTGTGTGTGTGTGTGTGTGTGTGTGTGTGTGTGTGTGTGTGTGTGTGTGTGTGTGTTTGTTCTGGGAACACAGCCGGGGCTCCAAAAGACAAGAATTCTACCTCACTACTTTCCGTCCGCACACAGACGTTAAAAAGGATGCAAATCACTTAAATATTTTCCTGGAAGTCAAATAAAATCCCTGAATAGACCCGGGTGATAATAATGGAAATCTATTCCTACTGGGGTTGCCAGGTATGTCGGAGAGGGAGAGGCAGGTGATGAAGAAGCTGAAAGAAGTGGTGGACAAGCAGCGAGATGAAATTCGAGCCAAGGACCGTGAACTCACGCTGAAAAACGAGGACATAGAAGCAGTAAGGAGGATCCGTTTACCATCTCACCTGAACAGAAACCATGTGACGTCAGTCAACTGAATGTCTTCTTCTCGGTGTCTGGTGGGAGTGGAGGCTGTGAAGAGGTTCAGCTTCCTCTGCGCTCTCTTTAGGAGGCAGTTTTTTCAATTTCGCTCCTAAGTTTGGGTTCATTACTTCCTGTCTCCCCTGTCTCGTCCTCTCCTCTCCCTCTCTCTGCAGCTCCAACAGCAGCAGACCCGTCTAATGAAAATCAATCATGACCTGCGTCATAAGATCTCTGTGGTGGAGGCCCAGGGGAAAGCCCTCATCGAACAGAAGGTGGAACTTGAAGCCGGCGCACAGGCGCGGGGACAGGAAGTCGGCGCCCTTCGGCAGGAAATCACACGCTTAAGGGAACGCCTGCAAGGAGACCCGCCCACCCAGAACCCCGAGGAGCCCCCACCTCAGCCCCCATCACCTGCACAGGTAATGCAGCACACCAAAACCACAAGAAGTTAGGATTAGTTTTACAGTCTTAACTAGAGCAGGAGGTCACACATAGGTAGGCTTCTTGACAATGACTAGCAGATGAATATAGTTGGATCAATTTGATCATTGTGTTGTTGTAAATTAAATTATAGTGAAATTATACTCCCGGCAATCTGCAGACCGGCTGAACTAGACTACAGGGTGTGGACAAAACAATGAAGTAATTAAATCAGAAGTGCAAAGGCAGAACAACAAAGACTCATAACTCATAACCTGCTGTAAGGAGCACAAAACCTGGATCACAGAGCAATGGAAAAAAGTACTATGGTCCAAATATCTGCAGCCAACTGTTGAACATGGTGGTGGATCTGCAATGGTATGGGCAGCCATTAGGTCCAATTTACAGAACCAGGTGTTTACAGGAGTAGTTTCATGAACACCAGGATGAAGCCAGACACCTTCCCTGGCCTCTCCACTCACCAGATCCAAACAGCACTGAACAAAGTGAAGCGGATTTCTACCTCCTTTATCCCTCAAAGAACTGGAGGCTTTCCTTCTTGAAGAGGAAAGGTCCAACATCCCACTGCACTATTAGGGCATTGATATCCATATATTAAGTGTTTCCCTTATTTTGTCCACCCCCTGTATATCCCTTGGTTATCTTTTTGCAGGTGTTCTTATATTATTCATCATGGAGTCAAATCCTTAACATTGTCTTCTCACATGAACAGTAAAAGCTCAGCACTGACCTAGCCACCGAGCAGGGAGGACAGCTGGTAATGCCCTGCCAAGGAGCTTCACATGATTAATCGTCACATTTGCCTTGGAACTGTTCATGCCAAAGCACTCTGCTACGTCTTTCAGTTATTAGGACAGTTGCAATATACCCAGTGTCTGGCGAGAAGAGAGTGACAACTAACATGGATTAGTAAACAGTTAACAAACTGTCTTTTACTCCACCAGCGTGGTAAAGCTGCTGCGATGGCGGGGGCTGAGGGCTGGTCAGAAAGACAGTACTCCCCTGTGCTGATGTCGGGAGGGTACGATCCTGCCCCATGTCCCCTGTCTGGTTCCCTCAGCCCTGAGGAACATGAGGATGAGGAGGTTGAGGAAGAGGCAGTGTTGCTTTGGGTAATGCAGAACCGCCAGCTAGCTAGCTAGCTAGCTAGCAATCCAGAGTGGTGTGTTTGTCCCGCCGCTAACTCTAGACCTGCACTCAGAAGAACAGTCTCATGGGTAGTGGCGCACCTAGAGCTGGTAGGCTGATGTGAATATGACATGTAGTTGGAAGAAAGAAGTGATTTCTCTTACTAAAACTGTTTGTTTGCCTGTGTTTTTGCTACTCACGAGAAGTGTTGAAACGGCTTGGCATGGGTGTGTCGAGAACTAACAGACAGTGTCGGGCCGGCTGGGTGAGACGTTCTGGCCCGCTGCAGTGGTGACCCCTCTAAACATGGATCACTTGGACAGCTCAGCCGCTAGCAGCACACAAAGTAGTCTCTAAATTCACCTGGATCCCGAAACACTGACTAATAAATTTGTAGTTTCATGTGGCGTAAAGAATATTCAGTAGCAGCAAATGATGGAGGCAGTCGAGAGGATTGTCTGTCAGGTTTGCTGCTCGGTGCATGAGTGACTTCTGTCAGTTGCATGGTGTTCCTGAAGTCTCTCGGGTGTTTGTTGTAGGCAGTGTTTGTGCTACGTCAAAATGTCTGAAGACAGGCAGACCTTTTATTTTGAAGGGAGAACGGAAGGGGGAACACATTTCAGAGGTATTGGAGCAAGGCTGAATGTCTGACGTATAGTTCAACCCTTTGCCACCAGGAGGCGATGTGCGATGAGGACATGCCTGCTGTGTTCCAATATTTTACAAAGGTATCCTTACTTCCTTCCCTCCGTCCTTCCTTTTCCCGTTCTTGGTTCCTCTGTGTGATGTCCTGCTTTCCCACTAGGAGGCGTTGTGTGAGGATGAGACGGGAGGCCTGGACCCAAAAGACCCCAACCGGCCCAGGTTCACCCTACAGGAGCTGAGGGACGTTCTCCACGAGAGGAATGAGCTCAAGGCCAAAGTCTTCTTGCTGCAGGAGGAGCTTGCCTACTACAAAAGGTACTCGCGTGCACATACATTTTAATCAGGGAAAATTAATGCTCATGATAACATGATGATGATGATGATGATGATGATGATGATGATCTTCTTTCTTTGCAGTGAGGAGGCAGAAGATGAGATTGGTCCCCCTACTCCTTCACCCTCCCCTGAACTGAGGGCCCGCCCCCGTTCATCTGCTCAGCCAGAGTCAGGAATCAAACGCCTGTATGTTATGCTCAAATACACACGCATGCACACACACACACACACACACGTACGCATTTACATGTTATTCACTAAGAAATGTATGCAAACTAAATTTTGGTGCAAACATTTTCCCTAAAAGAGCACTGCACACCCAAGTAGCCCCACTTGATCCCCAGCAGCAAGCACACACTGCCTCTTTAATAGTGATACACCTTTGCTTTACAAAGATGATATATTATTACTGCACTGAATATTACTCAAGATGACTTTCTATTACACTGTCACTAAGTCAGTAAAAGCAGCTGGACTTGATGTCCTCACACATAAAAGCAACACAGCCCATACGCCCACTTCCCCTGTTTGTTTGGCCTGGCCTGCAAAAGAACACTGGAGAGAATACAACAAAGATACACAACAAATTCTGATACTTCCTCTGTGACTGTATGTTGCTCTGGTCCACGTCAGACTTTTCAGCAACACTTGGCTAGAGGTGGCTGTGCCTTGGTCCCATTTGGCTTAATCACCTTTGAATGGCAAAACCAACACTTGAGCCATCATAGGAGCATTTTTGGGATTGTTTGTTTCACCAGTCAATCTGTTCCCTCCAGAAAGTGCATTTCCAAGTTAGTGGAAATGTGAGGAATACCTGTAGGACAAATGTTCACAGAAGTACTTGGCTGTCTGTGGTAACAAAGGGTAAAAAATAGGATGCTGAGGGCTTTTATAAAGATGCTGGTTGGTGAAGAAGCACAAGACATTGCATGCCACAATAACTTGGTGCATGGTTTAACCAAAGTGTTGCCGCACAGATAAGACAGTTGCTCTGGTTGATTTCAGCCTCACACTGTTGGAAGAGAGCTATTTTGGGGTGGAAGATCTTAACTGCCTGACTTGTTGGTGTGTCTGGCAGCAATGATAGCAGCCAAACTGATCACACTACGCAAATTCATTTGACTTTGACTCTGTGGGCACTACCTCTAATCTGGATCGCCATATGTCATTAGTATTTGAAAGATTTGAACGTGCATGACCAGCACAGGTGCAGTGTGGCTGCACTTCTTCTTTCAGCACTATCACTCCTATCACACGCTCTTCACTCCTTGTGCACGGTTATTGAATAGCATGGTATTCTACATGTTGCAGGTACAATACATGCTTTACACTGTGCAAACACCAATCGGGCAGAATATACTCATGTGGCTGCATTCATTTTACTGTCTTACCTACACTAAAACCAACTACGGCATGACTTGGGTTCTTCTTCATTTGGTCGGGTTTTCACGTGAACTTTAAGAGAGGTTTGGGTCAAACAGAGGTTGATGTGGTCCCTGTCTTCCCCCTTTCCTCCCTCTCCCTCTCTCTCCACGTGTTTCTTCCTGTTTGTGTGTGTGTGTGTGTCTTTACCTCTGTGTAACAGGATCTTCACAGCCATTATGCCGATGGTGGCAGCTGGTTTGATTCCAGACGACCCCACTTTACAGCCAATCAGACGCCTCATATCGCTTGTATGACCCTATCCATTGGTTGGCCTCAGTGTCTATCACTCAGCTAACAACCCTCCCCGTCCCTTGCATGTGTTGGGATTGCATGCGCCCCCTTCATCCTTTGTAGTATTCTGATTGGCTGATTGTGGGGCTCTCTGAATCACTTTCTGAATCCAATTGAGAGATTGTGGATCGTTAGAATCAGCCAGTCAGAATAGAGATGTAGTCCGTTGTCTCGTCATGTCTCGTCTGTTCCCTAACTGACCACAATAACCACACATTCACCTCTGCACCTGTTTCTAAGATGACAAAATAATTCTGTGGGATTTATGGACTAAAGCTTTTAGTTCTATCGTAGTGGTAAGTGATGAAAGTATGTGTAGTATATGTGTCAGTGAATTTTACTCAGCCTATTTTTTTCTATTTATCTGCACTGATGAGTTACGAGCCAGTTCCAGAGTTAAAACCCTAGCATTTTTGTGTTGTGTACTTTAATGATAATTCAACAAAAACGTACTACAGCATATGCCTTAATTTTTAAAACCTTTTAAATTCATGTTAAATATGCTATGTGTACCATTTAACATCAATAGATCAGTATGGGAAACTCATTACCAACACCACTGGTGTGAGGTAGAGGCTACCACTCTCAACTGTGGTCTCATCTTCTACTGTAATTACACCACGGTATCACAAGTATATTGATGTTAACAATGCTACACTTAGCACGTTTAAAAGCATTGACAAGGCGATAAAAGAACCAATTTACATCTGATAATTCTAACACCCCTTTAAATATGATGGATATTCACTGCATACACTAACATCACATATCAGTTCAGTATATTTAATTTGTAAATCACTTTGGACACTTAATTAACGGGTAAATCAATAAGCATTACATTGAAATAACAATTTTACAGAGGCACTGACAAGTACCCCCCCCCCTCTCTCTTCTTTCCAATTCCCTCTCTCAGGTTTAGTTTCTTCTCGCGTGACAAGCAGCGGGGCTCCCAGCGGCAGATCGACGGCAGCTTCGGCTCGTGGGCGGGGAAAGAGGATGTGTACACAGAGCAAGCCCAGGAGGCGCTGCAGCACATGTAGTCACCGGACAGCACTTGACAAAGGTTTCTCAAACGCCAAAACTTCTTAACACGTCATGTCCATCACTTGAAGCATTCTCGTGGTCCCGCTTGCGAGCATCAACTGCACACCAATCCACCTAGTGACTCACGGTGCAACTGAAAGGTCGAGGCGAAAGGACTGGCAGTAGGAGGGGGTGAGAGAGGCAGAAAAAAGAAATCAGTAAAAACCTCCTGAAAGTTTTAGACAAACACATGAGAACCGTATAGACCAGTGAGTGATAGCACATGCAGACCCTGGATGTCTGAGAAAATGCAGGATAATGGGTGTGTGTATGTTCAACAGAATCAGGCTTGATTCATGTGATCCGCGGAGGAGAAGAAAGTAAGCTCAGGTTGCAAGATGGAAAGTGCAAAGTTGCTGCTTGTGGAATCCAAGTGGCCAATAAGTTATATCCAGCATTAACCACGAGTGAAAATAACTTGTGTACTACACTGATGAAGGTTTGGGGCACAAAAGTGTGTTGCTAATTTTCTCTCCAAAAGCACATGATTCCAGATGTTGGATTTTAAAGGTTTGCCGCTAAATGGGCCTCCAGTTAACACAAGTTTGTCGGAGGCTTTGTCTGAGCTTATTTCCTCTTTAAGTGAAGTGTGACGGTTTTCTATTATGAAGGCTTTACACACACACAAGGAAACAAAGAGGCAAACCAGCACAGAAATCATACAATTTATGTCTAATGCTACATCCTCTTGCACACAAGCAGACATAACGCTTGATAACCATGAAGAAGTATTTCCATTAATTTCACCAGTCTTTTAGATTTTCTGATCTTGGTATTTATTTTTTCAAAATGACAGCAACACTTTTGTGCCCTGTTAATTTATTTATTTTCTGTAGTAGGGGTTAGCCCCTCTGTCACCAGCATTGTGCAACTTCAAACTATGCACCTTTACGAATTCATAGAGTACAGGGGCTCATGTATGAAATGTTGCGTAGAATCACAATTAAAAAAGCCGTGTCCACAAAATGATGGAAACATGCTTAATTTTTTTTTTTTTTTGCTGCACACGACATGTGCATGTTTCTTTCTTCTTGTGCACACAAATGAGCTTAACATCGACACCATGTAACATTAATGGAGGCAAGTTCTGAATTATTTTCATATTCACTATCAAGAGCCAGAAAACCGTTTCACACTAAATGCGCCTACTCACAAAAGTCTGCCGTTGGCTTCCAACAGTGCCAAAGCAGTCATTGCACGTAACGTGTACATGCAAACCTACTGAACCATAATGATAGAAATTTCACTATAGGCACAAAACAGCTGGACCAGGATGGGTTTCAATACGAGTCCTCCTTGATATATAGCAAACAGATATGAAAAGAAGTCGCTCAAAAGCTTTCATTCCCAAAATGAACTTTGAGAAGGAATAAAGACTAATGAAGTATTATGTAGGATTCAACAACTGCAACATATATATATATATATATATATATATACACAACACATATATAACTATATACATATCTTACATATCTTGACTTTAAACCTTTTCCAAATCGTTAGTGTCCACTGGTAAATTCAGCATGCATATGATCCCACCCACCAGCACTTCAATAAAATGTCACCTTTAAAAAAAAAATGTGTGTATGTACCCCCTTGTGCCTTTTACGCATCATTTATACAAGGCCCCAGATATAAGCTGATTCAAAAGCTATGTTGTCAAATTGCACAGCAGAGATAAACAAGCATATCATCTGCATACGATATGGCACTGAAATATTCCTGGAGATTGTACCAAGATGACTGTTGAGAAGTTATGAGACAATGGAGGCTGGTTGTAATAACTGGTAAATGAAACAAGAGTGTTATGTTTATTTAAATGCTTGCCTACAGATGGTTGCTGCTTCTGCTTTTACAGATTCTCTTGTGCCTTCGGGTTTACTGCTGGCTGATGTGCTCACACAAAAGGCTTCCTGTGAGGCAGAACGGTCAGGCCAGGAACAGCTGTGGTGTGACTGGGTGTCTTTTAATAGTAGTGGCACTTTATCTTCATTCATACTGAGCCGGTTGAAATAGAATAGATGAATGTAAAACGGCAAGAACACCATGAAGTTAAAACAGGAAGTCAATGAAGTAACAATGTTTATTTTATATACCCTCTGATATGATGCAAGGATACTTATTTATAGAGCGGCCCTACCATTTCTTTGGAAAAATGTTTTTTTTTTTCAAAACGTGAAGAGATTTGCAGTGCTAAGTTATGGTGCCATTTGGGGTTAAAAGGGATCAAATTATGTAATAAGAATTTGAGTAGCAAAACATATAAAGGGAAATGTGTATATATAGCATTGCAGCATGTCCAAGTGCAGAGGCATTGTATATGAGGACAATGTGGACTGAAAAGGGTCTAACTAAGTCCCTCAGCCCATTCATTCAGTGAATGTTCATCACCATCATGTATTTCCCTATTTCACTAATAAATGGATATTGAAAAGATATAGGAAATACATCCATTTATTAAATAACTTGCCTTTTTTTCATATGTCTGCTTAATAAAATCTCAATACGTTTTGAGGTGTTTGTCAGTTTTGTGTACAATATATTATCTGCCCATTATCTCCCAGTTTCACTTGGTAATTTTGGCAATGTCAGATCTGATATTTTATGTTTGTTTACGTGTAATACAGTTGATGAACACAGTCCAAATTTTCTTCAAAAGAAAACACAAATCATGTTAACTGTTAAAGTATTTCATCAACATCAAACTAGGTTTTCTCTAGCCATGCACCAAAGGGGAAAACAGCATGAGTGCTGTATCAATCCCTGGCATGTGTCCTCCGCCGGATTAGAAACGTTGAGTATGGTGGACAGAATACCACCACAAAACGTGAATGGGTTTCAGACCACTCGCTAACCAGTTGTGAATCGTGGCATCGTCCCGAACAGTAACAAACTGGATTGGTTGTGGTTCCTTCTTGCCGTGTTCCTTCTTCCTTCTTGGGGAATGAGAGTGTCTTTCAGTGTTGTATGGGCCCAAAACAACATTTTGGCTCCCAACATCACAGGGTTTTAAAAATGTTTTTTCTTCAAACAGCTGAAATCTCTCACGCGTAAAAAAAATTGCAATTCACAAAATTTATATGCACATTTTTTCCACAACTGATTTATGGCCTAATAACTTTTGTAATGATACACTATAATAAAAACTATTTATATGGCATGTATCTAAAAACAAAATTTTACAAGTGCATCAAATAAAAACAAAGAAAACAGAATTAAATAACCATTGTATAGTATAGAAATTAGTTTTAAGAAAGATAACAGAAAGATGACATTCATTTAGCTAGGCTAACGTCATTGGCCACATCATTCCACAATCTAGGTGCCTGTCAGCTTTGGTCTGGTGTCTACCGTGAGTCAAGATACAGGTTTCCACTCCAAACCTCTCTTTTTACTTCCTTCTCTCTGGGTGAAGTCTCAGTGAAATTGCCTTCACCATAAAAACTGTCTCTAGGCCTTCCACGGTACATGATGGAAAACCGCTGGTCTAGGCTGAGGAACCATCAGGAGCCCTGCCAGGGTTCTTTAAGATGCGATAGCCAAAACCAATTTTCTGCAATGGAATTTTGTTTTGTTGTCATTTCTTTTTACACATAATCCACAAGTATGAAACAGTTGCACGCTCCTTTGACTTGCATAATACATCTTTATTTAACAATGCCTCAACCCCAGCATAAAGATTTATTTACCGCTACAACAGCCAAGATCTATTACCTCCTAAAACTGCCAACAGGTCAAGTTTGCCTCTCAGACATTATTGCATTAATTTTACAGAAAGATCTGAATAATCCCAACAGTACATACAGTGGATCTAGAAAATCTACACACTTTATTTACACACTGTAACAAATAGCAAAGTGAAAAGAAAATACTTTTTTGAAAGATTATTAAAAAGGAAAACTGTTGAATGCCTTGGTCTGCACACCCCTAAAATAATACTTAGTGGAAGCACCTTTTGCTGTGATCACAGCAGTGATTCTGTTGGGATGGGTCTCTACCAACCTAGGGTTTGCGATATCCCATTCTTCAAGTTCACTGCAAAGGGATCACCTGTCAATAGCTCTTTAGGTCAGTCCAAAGATTTTCAATGGTGTTGTAGGTCAGGTCCATTCCAGGACACAGATCTTCCTTTTTTCCTCCGTTCTGCTGTGGATTTGGCTCACTGTATTGAAATGTGAAATTCTTCCGTAGCTTCATGTCTTTTTTTTTTTTTTTGCAGAGCAGCACATTTTTCTCCAGAAACTGTTGGTATTTTGTGCCATTCATTTCCCTCTCTATCTTCACAGAGCCCTTTTCCCTGCCCAAGAGAAACAGCCCCATCATGTCTAGATCAAGCTCTCCAAAAAAAAACCACTTCACTGGTTTCAATTTCAGGCCTCAAGGCAATAAAAAAATCCAAGTTTGGAAAGGGTGTATAGATTTCCTAGATCCACTGTATTTGTTAAAGAAAAGCCAAGAATGGACATTTACAACTGCCTACATTTTTTTTTTGACAGATATCACTCTTATGTATATGCTAAAAAATAAATAATAAAAATAATTTGTTTCTCAGTGATTTTCTAGATAGAAAATGAAAAGGAAATGAAGCAAATTTAAAAGATATGCAGGAATAAAAATTTTAAGCGCATGATTGGAACGATGCCAGATATGGTTTGACCTTCTTGATAAAATACATAAAGAAGATAAAATAAAAAAAAGACCTGTTGGCATTTCTATTGTTAAATACTTTCACATGGAACATTTGGTTGTGAACATCTGACAGCTTTGCGTGTACGAGGTACAGATTTGTTCAAATTCTAAAAACAACTATACAGCTATACAAAACAATGGTCATAATTCTTTGTGTATGTTCCCAATAGCTGGAATCACATTCCAGTTCAATTGAACCTTTTGAGAAAAAAAGGGCTCGTAGTTTTTGCATCTCATACTACCATTTCACCCGGAGAGCTCTGGGGCCATAAATATCATTATTGCTAAGTAACCGCCAATCAAGAAAAAGCTGTATAAAAATGCATTACATCAACTACCACCGGCATGCTGTGGAAGCATTGGTCTATCAGTATTACAAAATGTACAAAATAAATGTGCTGCAAAAAAACTAGCATGTTTCATATAGACGTATAAATAATAGTACGGGTGTCATCTGACAATGCAGATGTACCTCAATCTAAATGTGTTAGACTGAGCCCCCCAATTCCACCCCCCTCATACACCCCCATCCAACCTCCTGTATATTGACAAAGGAAAAAAAGGGTACACATCCTACTGCTAAGGCAATGTTTTTTTACACTAGCCAATAAGAAAACACAAGTGTTAGTTTCCCTTTTCTTTGAGAGGATCCCTCGATCAATACTTGAGCCACGGGTGCGCTGCGATCGAGGCTTTGCTGCGGTCCCCGTAGTCGTAGAGCAACTCTTCGCCCTCGTCGACATCGCGGGACGCCACGAGGATGAGGTGAGGCACGCCGTTGATGTCGTGGAGTTTGGTTTGGCAGTTGCCGTTTTTGCTGTGGTTGATCAGCCTGCCCATTCGGCCAGTCTCTTTTGTGGCGTCCACACTGCAAGAACAAGCGGGGGGTGGGGGGAGGAACATTACCGTTAGAACAAGAAGAGTTGTAAATGTGAGCACTCTGCAGTATATGTACTAGAATACAATAGTACACATGCACAAAGGGATAGGGCTATTTTCAACAATTAAACAGAAAAGACGACCACAATCTATAATATGGGAGCCACGTTCCCTTTTGACTTGCAACTTTATGCAGACAAGAGCCAAAGAAACACTCGACCCCACAGCCGCTTCACCAGGACGAGTGCTATGAACCCTGAAAAGTTGAGTTTGATCGAGGTTCCAGTTTTATTTCACCATCATAAATACTTTTTTTGATCTAATCGAAATTCATTCTCCCCTGCAACACTTAATGTTCAAAGGCCACATCCACAATCCAGAGTAACAAGTACATGGAAAACGCACATGTAAAATGAAAAGTACAATGTTTGTAAATATTGAAGATCTCTGTGATGCGATGAACGACTAATCTGGGAGTCAAAAATGTAAACACCTTCAAAGAATATGTTCTAC
Organism: Hoplostethus mediterraneus; assembly: GCA_034670385.1. Lineage (NCBI taxonomy): Eukaryota > Metazoa > Chordata > Actinopteri > Trachichthyiformes > Trachichthyidae > Hoplostethus > Hoplostethus mediterraneus. The sequence goes on along the minus strand of JAXDDW010000068.1, from coordinate 1,432,065 downwards.
AGATCTGCAGTCAAGTAATACTTTAACTTAACGTGTAGTGACAATAAAAAGAAAGGGAGAAAATGTAGTAGTGGTTCATATCTTACCAATATGTTTTGCAGAGGTACTGAAAATAGTACATGTAACAGCCAGTGGCGGGATTTTGAGCGTACTCGGTCTCCCTCTGTTTGGCGTCGGTGATCTGGAGAAGATCCCCGTGGTACTCCACCACGTACTCGCCTTTCTGGAAACACCGAGTGGCGAACACTGCTCTCCCCTTCCCTTCTATATGCTGCACCTTCAAGAGAGCATGAGAGGTATTCCATCAAGACAACAGTACAATTCAATGGGAGACAATCGGTCACCTCATCATTTGATTTCAAATCCAAATATTTGCAGCATAGAGTCAAATTAAGAAAATGCTAAAACATATTGAGCTCACTGTGCAGACATGGCTAGTTTTTTCTGATGCCTCAACAGAAGCGGGAAGCAGAAATGTCAACGTACCTCCATCCCTTCCTCGATCCCGTTTGTAATGAGATTATCAATGTGCTGCTTTTGTTCACACTGGTAATAAAATGGAAAATAGGTGCCATTACTGCAGATGAGCAGATGTGATCTCACACACACAGACACACGGTCCAACTAACGGTCATGCCCACCCATATGATACAATCAAACAAAATGAAACCGATGTATACAGTATATTACAGGAGTAATTTCACTTCATCTTACCTTCAACTCTGCTTTACTTTTCCTTGAGCTTCGTCTTATGGGAAAGTAGTCGGTAACTTTTCGGTTTTGGGGATTTTTACTTTGTGCACTGTAATTTTAAAAAAGAGAACACAACAATAAGCGGTAAACAATTATATCACCGTTTTGTTTTTTCTTGATGTTATAGAATGCATCCATCATCGGGACATTCTTCCTTACATTCTCAGCGTGGACGTCTTCCCTTTGACCTTGTGCCGGACGCCTCTCCTCTGGTGGCTGAGGTGAGCTCTGCTGTTCTTGGTGAGGAGGGGAGCGTGTGACTTGCTGTTACTGAGGGGGAGAGAGAGTTCGGCGGGCGAACGAAGGCAGGTCTGAGTGTAGTGGAGCGGCGGCGGCGGCGGTGAGGGCTGTTCGTCCGACCAGCAGGGAGAACACCGGCTGTAGCTGCTCTCCCTCTCTGAGTCTTGCAATTTGGCGTTTGTTCTCCTGCCTGGGTGGGACGAGCAGCGAGTGGACACTGAATGAAATTAAAGCGTGCTGGAGGTTCCGTCACCCGGTGCACTGTGTCAGAAACACCACTTAACTCAACATTAACCGTGGGTTTGAATTCATTCTGGCGTGCTATCATCACTCTATATTGTGTTTCTTAGTTATCTCTCTTCACATCGGCGATTCAATCTCATGCGGTCTGATATTCCCGGGTAGAAACAAAAGAGAGAAGAGTACACTTTTGTTATCAAGTAAACAAGTAAACAGCTCCAGTTTACTTGTAATTGGAATCGCCCGTCTTGCAGTACACACTTATAAGCTCAATCACACGCAAAAAAAAAAAGAAATGGAGAGCGTGAGCAAAAAATACCTACCATCATCTTGCCTCTGTGCATCGTTTTGCAGGGAGCATCTCGGAGAACACCTTCCCTCCTGCGTCAGCTTGATCGTCATCTCATCGTGAACGGGTGATTTGGACTTGTTGCAGTTCAAGAGGGTGATGGAATGGCTACTGCATACAATTTCCTGTGAACGCAGAGGTGAAATGATTGATTGCTGTTGTTTTTGTTCATGTGCTTTGCATTGGAGAAACAGCAAAAGTATTGTTTTTAACACAGTTTTGTTTTGCCTTTTGAAAAGACGACGACGAGAGTAAATGTGTGCTGCTGGCTGTCCTGTTTTGGTGAAAGGATCCAGTAAAGTTTGCTTTAACCGCATCCAGAAGCCTCCTGTCCCCCTTACTCCCACCCAAACCCCAATCACACAACACAACGCAGACACTAGTCGGGAGCTCGAGATATAGGGACATCGCAGAGAGGGTTACATCTTTAGATTTAGCCACTGTGCCGACTTGAAGGGACACTGGGCGCATTTCTGTGTCCACTAAGGCAATGCTCATAACCCTGTGGTGGTGGTAGAAGGTACCCCTCAGATTAGGATGGGAAAGGATGTATGCTTTCACCTGTTACAATAATACTGCTTTATCACTGTGTTTTACAAAGTCAGACAGACAGAAAATATCCAAATTTATTGTGTTTGTGTTGATCGGTCATTAGCTACAACTGCTCCTCCACTCATCTCCTCAGCCTATCAGCCATAGGCACAGGTCAGTCAGCAAGTCTTCCATTTCCTCCTGCAATCAATATGTAATTGATGTTCACTGGCTTTTCGCCCTCTCTCGATCTCTCGCTCTCCTTTGTGCATCCGTATCCAAATCCTTTTTATTTATTTATTGAAGAAATGCTCTCGTCAGTCCTGCTGGGTCAGCTACTGGATTCCCCTTACTCTCTCCTACGTGACGAGGCCCCGCTGATGCAAGTCAATGAGGCAGTGGCCCCTCTCCTGCAGAGGGAGAAGGCCCATGTGGAGCTATTTATCAGCCCACAGCCCAGTCCTACCGTGACCCCGACAGCTAGCAAGCAGCATGGTCCTTGCAACTTGAAGGCAACCAAGTGAACAAAAGCAAAAGGCAAGCAATACTGAATGACTAGTGACGAGCAAATGGATGCTGAGCTATAAAAAACAGGTTTTTTTGCAACGTCAGATATAAGCAATGAAATACACTTTATTGTGAAAGGTGTAAATTGAGTGAAAACCAGAGTTCAGACACCATGACCAGAGTTTGTACCACCGACTCCACCCAACATCCATCCCAACTGCCTCTGCCAACTTCACTCTGAACTCAGCTGACAGTTTGGTCCCAATGAAATTAATTGGGCACTCTTCCTATTCCTGTCTCCCATCTTGCCAATGAAGCGTTGCGGGAAACCCTATATTAAGGGATTTGCTGCTCTTGTAATTGATAAGAATCTCCCAGGATGTGGTGGTAAGAGGAAAACTGATCTCCCTGGGCAGACCTAAATCCTTCTGGGGAAATGTTCTATGGACTGATGAAACCAAATTAGAGCTCTTTGGCAATGCAGATCAGCACTTTTACAGCCGACAAATGAACATGTAATCAGAAGACTACAAAGGCATTTTGGAGGAAAATGTCTCGGTGTCCATCGAAAGTCATGGTTCCTCCAGCAGGACAATGACCCAGAACACACATCCAAAAGCACCAGGAGTGGTTCAAGAGAAAACGTTAGACTGTTCTGGAGTGGCCAGCGATGAGTCCTGATCTCAATCCCATTGAGAACCAGTGGAGAGACCTGAAATGTGCAGCTGGTCAAATAATCTTGGCCACAACTGTACATACACCACATTTTGGCTTTCCATAAGCCACTATTGAAGTGTATCACTATTATTGAGTGTATCACTATCTGAGGTCATGAATCAGATTCTTTAACCAGAGGGGACATCATTGAAGACCAAAGCAGAGTTGGGCTGCCTCATATAAGAGTACTGAAATGTGTTTCTCTCACCGTCTAACATAATTACTTTCCCTATGCTATCACACATTTGCCTTAGCAATATAAAAACAAGGAGGCACTTGAGCTGCCTAATGTCCCACTATAAACACCATGATATATTCAAGATGACCAGCTATACTAATGGGATCATTAAGCTAATCAATGCATTGATTGTATCTTAAAGCATTAAGTAGTTACAGTATATTCAAGACAATCAGTTTTTCCTCTTTAATATGCAACTTTATTCAGCAAGGTGCTCCAAAATCTGACAGGATCATCTACTCTATAGCCGGGTAAGTGTGAAGTTTCTATCATGTATTGTTCTTTAGTTATTGTGTCCATAAGGATGTGTCTAAACAGGCGGACGTAGTAAAAAAACCATACATCATCCTTCCAAGTAGGCACAACTGACCCGCCCTCCTCGTGGACCAATTGACTTGCAGCTGACTTGTGAATAGATAAGAGTACAGTATATGTATAAAGAGCTTTTAGTCAAAGAAAAGGTGGCTGCGCTTTCACCCTATTCAACGTTGATCAAACTTTTCAAACACTGTGATCCCCCAGTCAGTTATCCTTGGTATGGGTGGGGCCCAGGGGACCCTGCTCTAACACTCCCACATCAACTCTCGTTGCCCTTTAAAATTGAATCATATAACGTTAAAGGCCTCTTGGCTCCTCATTGTTTGCTGGTTAAATCCCCTCAGTATCTAACTAACTGCATAACAGCGACAAACCTTGTTATGGACAAACACTCAGCTAATGTTGACTGCATTTAAAATTAATGAAATTCGCTGAGACAAACCCACAGCAGGTCTGTTGGCCCCGTCAACCATAACAAAATATGGTTGTGTTGGCCCTTCGCTGACGCAAGCAGGCAGGCACACGAGCCACCGTTACCATTCATTACCAGCTAACGTTAGCGAGCACACTTACGCAAAACTGCAGCACTAAACACCAGTCAATTGTAACGTTAATTTGTCAAACATCCTCGCGCTCTCACTCTCAAAGCAACCGATAATCTACTGACCTATATTTGGCATGGTGATGCTACTAACAAGCAAACTTACCCCGTTCATGTCCGACTTGTTTTTGTGGATTCTGACTGATCTCTAGCCTCTCGTTTTGAGAAAAACTACCAAGCCTGCCGCTAGTTCAGAGATGTGTCTTGTCCGTGGCATACAACAGTCCTTTCCGCCACTCTTGCCCCGGGAACACTTATCTTCATGGACGTGTCGGTATCTGTTGTATTTAAAAAGTCCTCAGCCGATACAGCTACCACAGCTCTTCTCCGCCATATTTCAACACGGGGAGGAAAAGGGTCGTCGAGTCATGTCGCCCCCTGGAGGCTGCGTACAAGACAGGACAGGAGGGGGACATGGATAGAAACGGAGGGGAGTTCCAACCGGAAGCGAGGGGACAGCAAGTGATGCTCATCATTGCCATTAATGTTAAAACGCCAACTCTGTGTCACCTCTAAATTAGTCTGTCATTATTTTTGGGGAGTTTAAATGAAAGGTGTAACATGATACAGGTGTCTTCATAGACATATGTTTCTGTTTCTGTTGTCAGACAACTTCACGGCCATAAAAAAGTCACTTGATTCAGGGTCACAGAATGCTAACAGACTAGGAATTATGAGGCATGCTTGTATATATTCATTAAGATTGGCTTTTGTATTCAAACAGTCCAAGAGTAAGGAGAGTCCAGTCATTTTTCTGGATAAAGCAAGATTCCTTGCATTTATTTCATTTGTAATCGATACACGGTTTGGTGGCAAAATAAATTAGATGAAGGGACTTTGCCTTAGCCTACATAATGGTTTAGTGAAGTTATGCCACTGGAAGATATTGAGAAGAAGATTTCTATCATCATGGGTCCAATAGTCTGAATGATCAAGTACTAATAAAATATGTTGTTTGAGACGATTAACAATATCAAACAAAACATTACAAATTGACAGCAAAATGTGTTTAATTTCAAAGAAAGGGGTGAGCAAAACTTAAGCTCTAAGACAAAAACAGTCAGAAACAGAGTGATGGGACTGTGAGAGCAGAGAGAGGTTCAGAGCTTTCAACAACGCAGTATTTATGCCTATTATTAATGCTTGACAGCAAACATAAATGTTTGACATTTAAACGTTTATCATGTGTATATGATATGTGAGTTGATGACTTTGTGTACTCTTACACTCAATGCTAGCAAGTTTAGCTTTTACATAGGATCTGGAGTAAGCAAGCATTGTGGAAGATTGAGCTGTTAGTCTAGAACATGTTGACCAATGGAGATGCAACCCTCTAAAGCCAGGCTACATGAGAGGATTGGGCCAGAATTGTAACTGAAAAAGCTGGCGTGGCTGATGTAAACAATGCAGAGAACATTGTAATCAATGGGGCAATGTGAATCCATCATTGCCAATCAATAGAAAATAATTTGTTTTCAGTACTTTTTTCTGTCTTAGAGCTTAAGTTTTACCATCAGACCTTTTCTTTGCAATGAAATAAATTTTGCTGTCAATTTGAAATGTTTTGTTTGATATTGTCAATCGTTTGCTTTATATATACACATGACACAAACTCCATTTAATAATATGGAAGAAAACGAAGAAGTAGAAAAAGAGGAAGAAGAAGAGGAAGAAGAGGAAGGGGAAAACGAAAAAGAAAACAAGCCACAGAAGAAGACTTTTCATGTCGTCACTTCCTACTGAGCTCTCATATGGTCACGTGATACTGGATTAGCTCTCCGTCTCTGGTATATTTGCTGTTTGTATTTACATCCTAGAAATGAAAACTTTCTCGCCGTTATCGATTTACTTTCGTCAAAGGGCGCCCGACGGCTGTTCGAAGACCAGTTTTCACCGACGCGAGACGAGAAATTTGATTGTGAAAATCGCAGCTGTTGGGCTACATGTCACGTGACCAGCATGCGGCTGAGCGTTTGATAAAAGATGGCGTAAAGGCGGTTGAAGAGCAGCGGAACGAAGAGGACAACAAACCCAGAACTGCTGCGTTAACTGGAGCGCCGCTGACCGCGACTGAGAGCGGCCGTTTACTGTCAAGTAAGTTGATATCAACAACGGAATTGTTTGTTGAGGACTTATCGAGCGTCTCGGGTCGTTAAATTATCCAGTCACTGTTATATCCGTGCTATTTAAAGGAAATTTTAAGTTCGTTATTCGCCTGTGGCTGCGATGGCAACTCATCTTCGTTAACGTTTACGTTACTCGCTAATGTTAGCTAGCCACACAGTGACACAGTGAGTGTGACTTAGCATCGGTAAACATCAAAACAATGCGAGGGGTAATTAGCTAGCTAGCGTACCCAGCAACGGTGACTAGGCTGGGAGCACATAGATAAAACCATTAACTTAGTTGTTAATTTGCTGTTTGCACTGTTTTAGTGCGCTATTGACAACTTAATACTACTAACGTTAGATTAAGTAACGTTTAACCACCGATAGTATACCGTTACCACAAATGCATTTAACGTTAATGCAATATTAGCTAACACCCGACGTTGGTCAGAAAGTGAAGTTATGACAACAAGCAAACCTTAGGTAACACAACATTATGTGCGTGATACAAAAGCAAGAAAGACGACCGAGATCTGTTAGTTATTCAAGGTAGCGCAACGAAGTTAGCTTGGTTATTATTTACGTGAGCATATAACCACATGTGTTATGTTAGCTACAATGGTGAATACGGGTGAATGCTTAACGTTAGCTAACGTTAGCTAGACATTTAATTTCACTGCCATGTCACTGTCATTGGTGTGTATGGGTTTGAGTTCAGTCAGCTTTCTGTAACTGAGCAAGCTAACTATGTATGCTATGTTAACTACTATAATGGTACAATGACTTTAGTCATTGTCAAGGAATGGTTAGTGTTAGTGTAGCTAAGTTGTTGGCCAAAATGAGTTCTCTCATAAGCTGTTGCAATGTGATTGCAATCATGATGAGCTGCTATGCTAACGGAGATTGGGGGAAAACTACGTGAGTCAGAGGACCAGGAAGTTGAACATGGCAAAGCCGTGCATTGCAAACACGTGTCTTGGTCGGGGGTCACTTTGGAACCGGTCTCAGGCTCGGTGACAACCCTGGTTTTAAAACTTTACTGTGATTCATGGATAACATTTAGTATAGCTACGTAATTTAGGTGTAAATAAATGTAATTTAAATGTAAATCCCAAACTTGCCAATTTGGGATTTTCTGTTTTATCGGCGTATATTGTGAGAGGAGAACCGGTACGGTAAAACATTTGGCGTAATTATTTTTCTTGCATTACAGTATTCTACCTTTTCTACCTTCTGCCGTACTTTTTAATTAGTTTTGTGCAGTGAACTCGGAGAACGGACGACTGACATTATTTATTTTGGGTAGAAATGTAAATTGCATCACATCTTATTGTTTTATTCTTTGAAAAGTGGATTTCAAATTGATGTCTCACTGCTTGTTTGTTGATTCTGCTACACGTGTGCTACACATGTTGCTTTAGGTTTATCTAATGGACTTTTTGTAATTGTGCTTTGATGTACCAGATCATGGTGTGTTGAGTTTCCTTTTTACGCAGGGGTTTCTTACTTTTGGTTTGTGTGAGGTGTGCTAGTGAAATTACACTAGCTATCCTCGATATGGGTTCACTGCAAAGCAGGGAAATTGTAATTGCAGGAATGTCTTGTGATGTCAGTTTTGGCACATTTAAGTGCACACTTACCTTGGACAAAAGGAATAGCACGACTTGGCTATTAACAGGTGCTATTTTCCTTTTTCACATCAGTTGAAAACTGAATGTCTTGTACTATTTTCTCCCAAATTGGATGCATAATTTCATCTCACACCTCCTATAATATTAAAACATTTGTAGAGGTAGAAATTTCTTGTGCAGGCCACTTCTGTACAGTCTTGCCCACATCGTATAATAATGACAACTGATTAGGACTTTTGTTCCATTAGTTGGTGCCATGCAGTAAAACCTGACACGTTGCTGCAATGCAGCTATATTTTATTTATCTGTGAGATGTTGGGATTGTAGTTCCTTATTTATACAAGTGAATATTGTCACAACTATGTTAATGTGAGGTTATATGTATTTTTCTTGCAGATGGATCCTGGACAGGATTTACTTCTGACAGCCCTTAGTGAGAGTGGCATTTGCCCAAATGATGTGTTTGATGTCGAATCTCAGGATGTTGCACAGCCCTCTACAACCCAGCAAGTAAGATGATCATAACAGAAATAACATATCAGAAATCATGTAAATGTTGTCAGTGTTTTTAGATTCAGTACTGATTGTTCAACATTTAATTTATGGCCCTCTTCCAGTCTATCTCCATCAGTGCCCTGGATGCTGGTTTGGGGACTGAGGCGGTGGGAGCTGGCCGCACTGAGACTGCAGCTTCCCTCCCCATAGTTACTATCAGGGTAAGATAGAAACATTATATTCCAATAATTATTAACATATATTCTAAAATATGTTTACTTATGTTTTTCTCTGCAATGTCTTAAAAACATTATTTCCCTCTGTCCCATGTATCTCCATAATATTTCCAACAGCACAAACCTCAGCCATCAACTACCACGTTTGTCTTAAATCAGCTGAATCAGTTACCATCGCTAGGAACCGTTGTGACCAAACAATCATCAAACCCCATCAAACACACCATCACTGTAACCAAGGTGGTACATGTCAATGCTTCAGCTCTGCGGGGTTCATCGACCCCCTCTCCCACAAGTATTCCTACTTCAGTGCCCACAGTGGTGCCTTCTAACAGAGAGCATGTAAGTGTGGACATGGGGGTTTTTTGGTCACAGAAAATGAAATTTAAAAAAAACAGCTGGATAGCACAGAGAATAGCAGTCCCCTTTCCTTACACCACATTTGCTTTTCCTGTCTCAGATTCAGCTGAAGGACCTCCTTAGGACAAGCAGTGTGAAGAGCACTGGTCTAAAGAGCAACAGTCTGATGGAGCTCATGAAGCTGAAGCCCCCAGCTGACATTGCCCAGCCAGTAGCGACGGCAACAGCTACAGGTCCAAGTAAGTTAGAGAAACTCTACCATAAGATTGTTAAAGTGTATGTACATTACAATGTACATTTTATCCAAAGCGCGTTACAGTACTGAGTGCATACATTTTTGGTATGGGTCATGTTGGTAGCATGCTGTACCCATTGAACTCTACAGGTTTCCACTTGATTTTCTTGCCTAATTCACAGCCAGTTGTAAAGGACTGCATTTGATAATATTCTAAATGTCTCAATTGATTTGGGTCAGATTGCCTAATTGCCCCCCTTTTTAAAAAGTGTTTATCACTGGAAAGTTCAATACTGTTTGCAATGAGCATCTTCAGACCCAATGTGTTGTGACAGCTCCAGTCCAAAGGTAGCACGCAAGTTTAAACCACCGTTTACTATTAGGGCTGCAATCCGACAGAGCCTCCCGCTGTGAACGTGAAACTTAAATTCTACAATTTGGTTCCATCCACCAACACAACCACCCCCTGTAATTTTCAATTCACGGGAGTCCTCCTTCTGACATTTCAATCTGTTCAAAGTTCTGTAAGTGTATGCAAAATCATGGACTCTACTTTTCTTTCTCACTGCTATAGTGCTATGACATAATAAATTAATGAGATGGAATTTTCTACCCGAGATCAGGCAGTCCCTCCAAATTGTGTAATAGCAATGTAATTTTGTAATGCATGTGAAATATTTGTCGTCTCTTGTGCTACTTCGGCCATGTCATTAATAACACCTGTTGTCTCCCTTTGGCCTTTCAGTGGAACTGAACAACGGAATAAAGAAGGAAGTGTTGGGTAAAGACGCTGCCCGTATCTGGGTAAATGATGACATGAAAGTACAGAACTTTTCGCATTCTCTGGTGAGTATTGAATAGTAATTTATAAAGACGCAGAATGTTAAATGCTGCCAAATAAGGTGTTTTTACAACAAATAAAAAGGCACCAGTGGCAACCTTAGGGTTGTAAACTATTTTTCTAGTGGATTTTGAGACTGCTTCAATTGTTACTCTCCTATCTCTTTATGTTATGTCTATATACAGAAACCCCCAGGTATGAAGGAAGAGGATGAGCCGGAGGAGGAAGAGGAAGAAGAGTTGGGTCATGCGGAGACTTATGCGGAGTACATGCCCATGAAATGTAAGTATAGCTATCATTGTGTTTGTTACCATGCCATGGTCGCCACAGTGCTATCGCCTTCATGTGGCAAATTCAGGCCAGTCAGTCATGGGTTAGGCCTTTAATTCTCTCGATCTGGGTGTCAGTTTACAGAAAATAATTTTCTCCAGTATCTAACTGCCTCAGAATGAGTGAATTATATTATACTTATAATTATACTTGTTATATCAAACTGAGAAAAATATGGACGGGTGAGCATGACCTTGAACCCCCACCACCCCCTGGAGCTGGCTACAATTTGTCTCTTTGGGTTTTCGTCACTTAGAATATATTTAATAACGTGCATAATGTGGTGCGCATGACCCAACTCTTCTTCCACCAGTTTAACTTAAGTTCAAACATAGGATACAAAATGTAACTGTTTCCCTAGTCTGTGGCTTGATCTATTGGTTGGTTGGTTTGTCCATCTAGTAAAGATTGGCCTGCGCCATCCTGACCCTGTGGTGGAGACCAGTTCCCTGTCCAGTGTCAACCCTCCAAATGTGTGGTACAGACTGTCCATCCCAGAAGAAACCATTGACCGTGGCTGTCTGTCTGCTCTGCAGCTAGAAGCTATCACATATGCAGCTCAGGTAACACGTCTACTTCTCTACTTGGCTTGGGGAGGGTTCCTGCTCTATGTACATGATTTGACTGCCTAACGGCAGTCGTCCATTGGTTCCCTTACAGACGTATATGTACAGATACAGTCTGACCCCCCCCCCCTTCCCCAAAAAACAGGATTCTGTCAAAAACCAGGGCTAATTTGTTAGACCAGGACCTTGACATTGAATAAATAATTGTAGAATGCATTATTTTGCACATGTCTGAGTACAGTGAAGTATTCAGGCCACTGGCTAATACCCCATTTTCTTACAGTGTAGAAATACTAGTTCAAATGTGCGTAAATTGAAGTTTTAATTAAAGCCCAGGTTAAAACAATTGTTCCTGTCAGACTATATGAATGACTAATACAGTTGCAAGAACCACCTATGTGATATTCTCTCTGCCGGAGGGGCCAACACCAACAATTTTGCCTTATCTGTCAGTGTTGAAATATAGGTTAAATATGTCTAACGAGTTAAGTAGGTGTAATTACTTTTTTAGCTGACTTTATAATTGCAATTGTCAATGTATTACTTACACTGATCAACCACAACATTAAAACCACTGACACTTGAAGTGAAGAACATCGATTTATCACGTTGCAATGGCATCTGTCAAGGGGTGGGATATATTGGGAAGCAAGTGAATAGTCAGTTCTTGAAGTTGATGTGTTGGAAGCAGGAAAAATGGGCATGCATAAGGATCTGAGCGACTCAGACAAGGGCCAAATTTTGATGGCTAGACGACTGGATCAGAGCATCTATCTCCAAAACGGCAGGTCTTGTGGGTGTTCCCGGTACCAAAAGTGGTCCAAGGAAGGACAACTGGTGAACCGGCGACAGGGTCATGGGCACCCAAGGCTCATTAATGCGCGTGTGGAGCGATGGCTAGCCCGTCTGGTCTGATCCCATAGAAGAGCTACTGTAGCACAAATTGCTGAAAAAGTTAATGCTGGCTATGATTGACAGGTGCCTGAGCACACAGTGCATCGCAGCTTGCTGCGTAGCCACAGATCAGTCAGAGTGCCCATGCTGACCCCTGTCCACCGCCGAAAGCGCCTACAATGGGCACGTGAGCGTCAGAACTGGACCATGGAGCAATGGAAGAGGTGGCCTGGTCTGATGAATCACGTTTTATTTTACACCATGTTGACAGCCGGGTGCGCATGCGTTGTTTACCTGGGGAAGAGATGGCACCAGGATGCACTATGGGAAGAAGGCAAGCCGGCGGAGGCAGGGTGATGCTCTGGGCAATGTTCTGCTGGGAAACCTTGGGTCCTGCGTTCATGTGGATGTTACTTTGACACCTACCACCTACCTAAACATGGTTGCAGACCAAGTACACCCCTTCATGGCAACGGTATTCCCTGATGGCAGTGGCCTCTTTCAGCAGGATAATGTGCCCTACCACACTGCAAACATTGTTCAGAATGGTTTGAGGAACATACACAATATTAGGCAGGTGGTTTTAATGTCATGGCTGATCGGTGTATATGCGCATGTGTTTATTTTGGGGGTTTTAAAATGCAAAATATCTGGACATAACTGAAAACGCCACCACTTTAGTGCATACTGGAACTACAGACACTGCTAAAAGAAACTATTAATAAGGTTTGGAGCTGGAAAGCGTCCTGAGACTTGGTAGCTTTGATGCTCCGCGGCTGACCTGGTGGGACAGACAGAAGGTGCACCGGCCGAGAGAGACTGCTGGAAAGCGGCAGTCAAGATTGGGACATTGCAGCAGCAGAATTGGACTGCCTGTTGTTGTTGTTGTTGTTGTTGTTGTTATTATTATAGAATGTAGTTTAATAAGTACAGTCTTGTATGCAGTCACACTTGACTCCAAATACAGGCAAAGGCAAAATTGTACATTTTAAGTGAACTGTTATTTGCAGTGAATCTTGGTCCCCTGGTCATTTTATTGGAATGCTAAAATGTTATACCTGTATCTATCACAGCAACACGAGACATTCCTCCCCAATGAAGATCGCGCTGCCTATTTGATAGGTGATGGTGCTGGTGTGGGGAAAGGCAGGACCATTGCTGGGATCATCTATGAGAATTACCTTTTAAGCAGGAAGAGATCGCTTTGGTAAATATCCATAGTCCTTCTTGACATTGCAAAAAGTTTGAACCCTGCTTTCCTGTATAAATGGCTCCTAAAATATAGTCTGATCTAAGTCATAACTTTTCAAACAACATTTGAAGATCAGACTATATTTTAGGAGCCATTTATGCAGGGATGCAGACAATTCACAAGGGTTCACAAACTTTCTCGCTACTTTAACTTTAACCATGCTTCATATGAACCCATGGAAACTTGTATTCCCTCATTGTATACCTTCTCTTCATGTGTGTAGGTTTAGTGTTTCAAATGATTTGAAATACGATGCTGAAAGGGATCTAAGGGATATAGGAGCAAAGAACATCCAGGTCCATTCGTTAAACAAGGTAAGATACTTGATGCATAGCCTCACAAACAATGCCATGCTAATGTCAGAGTTACACTGATTTTCAATTTTCAATTTTCAGTTCAAATATGGAAAAATATCCTCTAAACACAATGGGAGTGTGAAGAAAGGTGTGATCTTCGCCACATACTCTTCCCTGATAGGAGAGAGCCAATCGGGAGGGAAATACAAAACCAGATTTCAACAGCTTCTTCACTGGTGTGGGGAGGACTTTGATGGAGTTGTATCCTTTCATGGAAGCTACATGAAGACTCTTCAGTTAGTTTTATACACGTACATAGAATATAATGACAATTTTATTCTCTTACATATGCAAAACTGAGTTATACCTGTTGTTAATGGCTTTCTTTAACCAAACTCCTTAAGATTGTCTATGATGAATGTCACAAAGCCAAAAATGTGTGTCCAATTGGATCGTCCAAACCTACTAAGACTGGACTTGCAGTGCTGGAACTTCAGAACAAACTCCCCAAAGCTCGGGTTGTGTACGCTAGTGCCACAGGTGAGTGGAAATAAAAACTGAAATCCACATAAGCCTAGAGGATAAAAGATGATCCTTCTACTTGAATGGGTTGGCAAACTACATTGAAGTGACGACAGACAATCTGTATGACAATTCTGACCATGTATATTGTTTAATTATATGCATTTCTTCACTCTAGGTGCCTCTGAACCCCGGAACATGGCCTACATGAACCGGCTGGGCATCTGGGGGGAAGGAACCCCCTTCAGAGAATTCGGCAACTTCATCCAAGCTGTTGAGCGCAGGTACGTTTTTGTATTTGTACGTGATGGTAAATTTCCAAGGGCGTCATCCGTGGAATGATGGGTTTCAGTTTTTCTTCATAACATCTAAGTATTTTGATACATTGTCTGCATTTCAGAGGTGTTGGTGCCATGGAGATAGTTGCTATGGATATGAAACTGAGGGGGATGTACATTGCCAGGCAGTTGAGTTTTACAGGTGTGACTTTCAAGATTGAGGAGGTTCCTCTGAGTCAGCCATACATCAAGATGTACAACAAGTCTGTTCGTCTGGTAAGGACATGGAAATAAGCATGTCAAATTACATTGTAAGCATATTGCATTCATTCTCTTTATTTGTGCTTGCAGCTAATGTATTGATTCATTGTGCTGCCCTGCTTGTTTCAGTGGGTGAGTGCACGTGAGAAGTTCCAGCAGGCTGCTAACCTGATGGATGCAGAGCAACGTATGAAAAAGTCCATGTGGGGCCAGTTCTGGTCTGCTCACCAGAGGTTCTTCAAATATCTCTGCATTGCCTCCAAGGTCCGTAGAGTGGTCCAGCTGGCTAGAGAGGAGGTCCAAAATGGAAAGGTGAGATTTGTCTTGGGAAGCGTCAATATTTAATATCTGCACATCCACTCATGCATTGGTGAAACCCTCACCATACAGTGTAGCTGTTTTTCCATACATCTGAGCAACCAGGGAACTTTAATCTGGTTTCTCAGTATAGCAGTGTTGCTCACTGCTATCCTGAATATTTGTGTATGAATCATGCTGACAAGCTGTTTCTTCCATAGTGTGTGGTGATTGGTCTTCAGTCAACAGGAGAGGCACGGACACTTGAGGCCTTGGAGGAAGGAGGAGGAGAGCTCAATGACTTTGTGTCAACTGCAAAGTAAGGATTTACTTTAACCACAACTGAAACCTTTGCAGACTAAAGGTTAATCTTTGCATGCAATTCGACAAAGAATATTGTATGCTATAACACCACACAATGTTTTCTTTAGAGGTGTGCTGCAGTCCCTGATTGAGAAGCACTTTCCAGCTCCTGACCGACAGAAGCTCTTTAGCCTGCTAGGTATCGACCTCTCAGCCAAGAAAACTCCCTCTCCCAGTGACACTGGAGCTGACCAGAAGGGCAAGAAGAGGAAAGGTAGGGAAATTACCAAACTGCTATAACTGATTGCAACTGTACCTGTTGTCATAGTTTCTCTAGATTTGAGTTCCATATTGAGTAATGATTAGGACACACAACACATTCATACACTGCTGTAAGTCCTAATTTGATTTTCAAGATCATCGAACCTGAACCTGAGCTTGTGCCATGTACCAATTAAGCATTAAGTATTTTTTTAAATGCTATATCTTACAACTTGATTGTCATGCACAGCATTATGCAGCTGTTAATGTTTGTAATTTTCTGTCATTCTTCGTGATCACCCCTCCAGGTTCAGAAGTAAAAAATCAGCCTAAAAAGAAACCTCGCAAGCATGGTGGTCTGTCTGGTACCAGTTCAGAGGAGAGTCAATCCGAGGAGTCAGACAAAGAGTCTGATAAAGACTGTGAAAGTGATGACAGCTTCAAATCTGTCAGCTCAGCGGATGATGACGATGACTTCAACCCATTCAGAGATGAATCTGACGACGACGAGGAGGATGGTGAGAATTTTGGGGCAGTTGCGGCTAGTGAATGAAGGCCTTCTCATAGAGTAATCATATTATAACCTATTCAGTGCTACCAACAAATGTCTATGCCCTCATTTGCTTAGATCCATGGCTTATCAGAAAAGAACCAAAGAAAGGGAAAGAGAAGAAGAAGAAGAAAAAGAGAAAGACGAGTATTGATCCAGACTCTATTCAAAGTGCCTTGCTAGCCTCTGGACTGGGCTCCACCAGACCTGCTTTCACTGCCTCTGTTAACCCCCCCAGCACACCTGCCATAGGTAAGTATGCCAGATTTCATGGCAGCAGTATAGCATCCTTGTTTGGCCTTTTGAGTTGTAGTGGGAGAAGGAAAATGTTAACACCTTGTTTTTGCTTGTTCACAAGTCAAGGCAGAGAGTCACGATAGCTGCCTGACAAGTCAAGACGCAGTGGAAAATGCCCAGCAAATGAAGAGAGATCTGCTGGAAAGGCTTGAGAAGCTAGCTGAGGATCTACCTCCCAACACTCTGGATGAGCTAATAGATGAACTAGGAGGCCCAGACAATGTAGCAGAGGTATTAACATTTGTGGTTAACTCTCTGAGGTATTACATCCATCCATTCATATTTTGGATATAGCTAGATCAGTATTTGATTGTACCCTAAACAACCATTATGGAGCTAATCACTTAATTGACTCCTCTGCTGTTCTTCAGATGACTGGTCGTAAGGGTCGTGTGGTCAGTAATGATGATGGCAGTATCTCCTACGAGTCTCGCTCTGAGCTGGATGTCCCAGTGGAAATCCTCAATCTCACAGAGAAGCAGAGGTTTATGGATGGAGAAAAGGTAAAGCCAATGCTATGGAGGTGGGGAAAGGGGGGTGGGGGGTAGGCTTTCAGACAAGACAATGGGTTTTATGGTCTGTGAATGATTTTTATGAAAACTTTTAAGAGGATGGAATTCCTATTGGGCATGCAAGTGAAAGAATAATATAGAAGTTGCAGCTGCTAATTCCAGGATCTGATGTGAAAAAGTAATCTTGACTGTCTTTCGTTTCAACCAGAACATAGCCATCATCTCGGAAGCTGCCAGCTCAGGTATATCCTTGCAGGCTGATCGGCGTGTGAAGAACCAGCGGCGGAGGGTCCACATGACTCTAGAGCTGCCTTGGAGTGCAGACAGAGCTATTCAGCAGTTTGGTCAGTAGAAACTCACCCTTGGGTTCTCTGTGTGATAGCTCAACCAGACCAAATGCATGGTTCTAAATGTTCCTATCATTTTCTTCACTTTTTGTTTCTGTTCATTCAGGGAGAACACACAGGTCAAACCAGGTCACAGCTCCAGAATATGTCTTCCTCATATCGGAGCTTGCAGGAGAGCAGAGATTTGCATCCATTGTTGCCAAAAGACTAGAAAGCTTGGTAATGGCCTCTTGGATTCATGGTTTAAGATGAGCATGTTTTTATTCTGATGAGGGATTGAAAATGAATATCTAGAAGTTTACATTTTAACTAAATGTTAATTGCTAACTAAATCTGTGTTACTCTTTGTAACAGGGCGCTCTCACTCATGGAGACAGAAGAGCAACAGAAACAAGAGATCTCAGCAGGTTTAATTTTGACAACAAAGTAAGCAAACTGAGTATATGTCTCTAGGAATAGTTATTATTGTTACTGTTTTTATTTTCCAGTGACTAACCTTTTTTTTTAATTTTTTTTTAAAACTTTTTCCACAGTATGGCAGAAATGCTCTGGAAATTGTGATGAAGTCTATCGTAAAACTTGATTCTCCATTAGTGTCTCCACCCTCAGGATTTGAAGGGGATTTCTTCAAAGGTATGAGTCACTGGCCTTTCCAAACATGGCATGGATTTTATTTCCTTTGAGATTGGGACTGCAAAAACAGTTTGTTTGTTATACCACAAAGAAGTTGATAAAATTGCTTACCATTTTGATTTCTGTAAAATAAAATTTGTGGTTATCTCATTATCTGTGCCTCTGAGTAATAA
The DNA here is from genome assembly GCA_034670385.1 of Hoplostethus mediterraneus. Taxonomy (NCBI): domain Eukaryota; kingdom Metazoa; phylum Chordata; class Actinopteri; order Trachichthyiformes; family Trachichthyidae; genus Hoplostethus; species Hoplostethus mediterraneus. The sequence continues at coordinate 1,413,893 of JAXDDW010000068.1, read as the reverse complement.
CGTTCTTTCTTCTCTAGAAATCCAAGGTGGATTGATAGGTGTGGGTCTCATAAATTTGGAGGAGAGATCTGGCACACTGTCACTGGACAAAGGTGATGCCTCTTTCGTGGAAGAATTTGAGGAATTAAGTTGTAACTGGCTGTGAGTTTATAAATTCTCAAAGATCATGTATTTTCTCACTATTACAGACTACAACAACATTGGGAAGTTCCTGAACCGGATTCTGGGCATGGAGGTTCAGCAGCAGAATGCCTTGTTCCAGTACTTCTCTGATACACTGGGGGCTGTTATTCAGGAAGCCAAGAGGAATGGCAGATATGACATGGGCATTCTGGGTAAGAGAAAATAATTGCTGCTCATGATCTCATTAAACCATTTTCACAGATGCACAAGCAAGTGGGGCAGAAGGCATCCTTTGAACTAGGATAGCTTTGTAATTGAAGGGTACCTATTTTCAAAGTAATTTTACTCCTACTACTAGCATATCTTGCTTCCCTGACATGGGGTCGGATCTCAGGAAAGTTGGAAATGAAGTACCTGGTATTTAATGTATTTGGTGACCTTGCTCTCCTGTCTTCTACTAGATCTGGGCTCCAGTGATGAGAAGGTGAAGAAGGTAGACTGCAGGAAATTCCTAACACCAGGCTATACCACATCAGGACATGTTGAGCTCTACACAGTATGTTAAATTGTCATATATTGCCTAAACTATCAATCTCTCATTTGACTGTTCTTTTGCTTAGGATAAATGTCTAGTCAATAACTTAAATCAGGTCAAGTACTGTATCACAGTAGCATTACCTGTGTGTCTCTCTTCCAGGTTAGTGTGGAGAGGGGAATGTCATGGGAAGAAGCCTCCCATGCTTGGGCAGATCAGAGTGGACCAAATGATGGCTTCTATGTACAGGTATGGAAGGATATTTCTGACTTAGCCTAAATTCTGAATTGACTTTTTGAAGTGAAGAAAATGAGTGGGTGGGTTCAAATTATAAGAACCTTTTTTAAGGCACCAACAGGTCTTTCCTCTGGAAACGAGCAGGATTTGTATCATGTCTTCCCACTTGTTCAAAAACGTATCAAGATCGTGATGAGACAGAGCACTGATGAGACAAGCCTATTACTGGATACATACAGAAACATTGATCGTATTGTGTGTGTGTGTATATACACACACACAATACGATCAATGTTTCATATGACCAAAACTCTAAATATTTGTCTGGCAAACAAAAATAGTAACATTATCTCTGCTAATTTGGGACAGTTGTGTTGAGTGACATCAGGTTGAGGTTTAAGATTAAGATTGACTTGCAAATAAAGTCAATCTTAATCTTAAACCTGACAAATAGAGCACTCTTCCTTTGTACAGACATCAGGTTGAGGTTTAATGTATTTGGAGTGGAGTAGTAATATTTTGCATAATCTTGCAAGTGTGATTTATACTCTGATGTCCAACCTGTATTTCATTTTCAGGTGAGGAACAACAAGAAAACAGCCATATTGGTGAAAGAGGTCAATACCAAAAAGAGGCTGTTCCTGGTGTACAGGCCCAACACCGGCAAACAGCTCAAACTGGAGACGTACGCAGACATCAAGAAGAAGTGTAAAATGGTTAGAGAACATCATTGACTAGTATTTCTATAAGACAAATGTGCTGGATATAAGGCTTTGTTGTTTTGATGAATCATGATGTTTTTTCTCTCTGACAGGTCTTGTCAGAAGACGCCAAGCAACACTGGATTGACCAGTACAATTCCTCTGCAAAAATCTGTTCTCATGCATATTGGTATGTTCACTGGAGATTGATCATGACAGTTTTGCTTAAATGTCTAACATAACATATATCAGTCAACCTAAATCAGTGTCTGCTTTTATGTTCCTGTGTTGTGATGCTATGGCTGCATGTGTTACTCTGTCCCCAGGCGTGGTAACTGTAAGAAGGCGTCGGTGGGTCTACAGTGTGACATTGGTCTTCGGTGCAGGACGTACTATGTTCTGTGTGGCTCTGTCCTCAGTGTGTGGACGAAGGTGGAGAATGTGCTCGACTCAGTCAGTGGAACCAATGTAAAGATGCAGATTGTTCGCCTTAGAACAGAAGACGGACAGAGGATAGTTGGTAGGTTGAAGGACTGATGCTTGGAAATGTGTTGATACATTGTATTAAAGGTCTACAGCATTTGGTCTTACAGGCTTTTAGATTAATTCTGAAGCTTGTATTTATTTCACAGGCCTGATCATTCCAGCGAACTGTGTGTCACCCTTAATCAACGTCCTTTCAACATCGGACCAGAGCCAGCAGCTCGCTGTGCAGGAGCAGCAGAAGTGGCAGCAGCTTCACCCCCAAAGTCTCAGTCATGCACCCAACACATAGTATGGCTGGACCACTCAACTCCATTGGATTCACCCCAATCTCGACGCCCTGAGTTCACGTCTTAAGCTGAAGGGATTTGACTCATCGGTCTCCATCTCTGCACTGCAAGCTCCAGTACCACTATCCCTCATTCTGCACCCTCGTGCCCCCGTCATTTCTGAGGGTCAGAGGTATCACACTGAGCTGTGGTATTCTCACATGTAAAGCGGTGGTAGTATAGAGAAAAGATTTCAGGGTTTTTTTTTTAATCTCCAGAGACTCTGTTTTCACCTTGAATAGTTTGATGGGTGGCTTATAGTCCTCTGACATTCAGAGTGAAAGATTTGAGATGTATTAAATAAGACCGAGTGGACACAAATTAGAACGAAGAAGGCATGTTGTGGCTGTTCTGTACCCTTACCCACTCTCTCACCCCTGCTCTAAGCTGTTTAATATACCCTGTGCCCTTGTTTTAGTCAAGACCACCTCACATGAGACCAAGACCTGTTGTACTTAGTCGAGACCAAAGGTGGTTGAAGCGAAGACTAGTACAAGTCTTTTCCAAGACTGAGAAATACTTTGCAATTCTTGAGAAATGGATATATTAATGTTAAACTACAATGGCATATTTATACATACTTTAGCCTACATACTAAATAACAAAATACCCAGGCACAAGAAAAATGTCTGTCATACACAGTAAATTCATCATCCCTCAAACTTTTATTGATTTAGTACTACAATAGTGAAGGAACGATTTCCTTTTATTTATTACAACGCTAATAGACCATTGGTTTAGTAACACACGAACGCTGATGTCGTAACTTTATGTACGGGCACATTTTCTGCCGTGTTTTTACTTCTTGAGACAAACTAAAAGGTGATGGCATATTCACCAACCACTTTGGTCCTAATCTCAGATCAAATTTGCCTTGCTCTTGTCTTTGCCTTTGACATGGGTCTCAAATTTCCTAGGGTCCAAGTTCCTAGGTTGCGTTTTTTTTTAGTTTTTTTTTTATATAAATAATATAAATCCCTCTTGTCAATGACTGCATATTTTAAAACAGCCTGATTTTCCTTTTTTAGGGATAGCTACTCTAATTTGGCACCTTTTACATGGCGCATACCAGGTTGTCAGATTCAAAATGGTGGAAAATGTGCTTATAGATCAGGTTATAGCATCAGCTATTCTGTTACTACATTAGTGGGTTGTATTTCTTTTACCAAAATATAGTGCATCAAAGGAAGTCATGCTTTCACTAAGTATATTGAATCAATAAAGCTTAAGGAATGATGAAGCTTTTTTTTTTTTTTTTCTGACCAATGGGTTTTGTGTTTACGGGGTTAAATGGGCAACTCTGTTTACATGAAAACTACACGATGAGTGGATGCTGTTGTAGTTAAACAATGTATCAGTTTTAAAAGATATGTGCACCATTTCCTAGTCTAAAAAGCTTTGACTTGGTCTTTGATGTGATCCCAACACTGTCTTTATCTTGACTGGTTGGTCTCAACTACAAGACTGCCATTGGAAGAAAACATGTTAACAGCAACCAAACAAAAACAATTTGGGGGAAAAAAAAGGTGTCATGGAAGTTTGAGAAATGTGAAACTTATGTCTAAGACCATAACATTTTGGCCTTTAAACAGGTCTTGAGACCAAGACTAGTCTCAAGTACTGTGCTGGGCTTTCTGTAGTGACCTCCAAGACTTCCGTTTTGACTGAAGGTTGGAATATCTTTCTATTTTTTGCTTTTGTGTTTGTAATGGACACAGAATCCTGCTCAGGGGTTAAGCTATAAAATGACCCTCTTCGAAAACATAAAGAAAAGCAAAAGGCATTTAGAAAATATCTGAAATGCATGACCATAACTCAAAGGCGTCCTTTCCACTTGTTCTCTGACAAATGTCACCCTTTTTTCACTCTTTGTCTGGCTGTATTTACAGCTTGTATCCTCACAGCACATGTTATGAACACATCTCCCTGTGACTCCTCTGCTTTCTTGAGCCGAGTTTTTAATTCATATGGATGTAATCAGAGTGAATACCTTCTGTTGCATACCTCTTCTGTTGAACAAACATTGTTGAATGCCATTGCCTCTACAGTTCTGTATTGCATTGTAGATCTGCACTGGAAGGGACAGACCAAAGTTTGGCAGTATGAGCTGTCCTTGTAGTTGATTATAGATAAGTATTTTATATGGCAGAAGTATGCTGAGACACATCTTTAACCTGTGGATTCTTTACTCTAAGTGTGCATATCCTCCTGGTATTGATTGATTGATGTGACTTTAAAAGAACATTAATAATTTAAATGGGAAGCAGGAACTTGTCTTTGTATCATACAGACAATGTGCATTTTGTACGCTTTGTAAGAGGACAAGAGAATTGGAATTCTGCAATGCAGCACACCCCAGTTGTTGAACGATAATGGGAGAGACCAAGTGTATTTCTGGAAAATATTTCCATTCACTGGCGCGCGAGGTGCACTCATGACAAAGCAAATCTTTGTAACGTAACTGGAATGTCCGTCATATACATAAGCCAATGTCTAATGTTTTTATTTTGACATTTGAGAAGTTATGTACATGGGCTGCTGACTTCTAACGGGCTTTTTGGAGTGCTGTAAAACGTCACGACGGGCGGGCTGTTTTTGATTTGACACTTGAAGGACTTTACTTTGAGTTGCACTACTGACCGAGTTGTACAAAAAATTCTGCATTACATGAATGAGTGCAATGATTAATAAAGCTTGGTATACTTCTACCGTTGCCTACTGTGTATTGTAATACAGAACAACATTAGACAGATACACCTTTATGAGTGGACTCAGTAATCCTCTTGCCACCTGTTATGAAGTCTGTCCTCTTCCTACCTTTGATCTGTTCCTCTGCCCATTGCTTCAATACCTAGAAACCTAGACCCTCCTTCAATTGGACCCAAATTCAAGCCCCAGTGTCGACCAACATCCCACCCAGCTGCAGTGTCCTTCTTTACCAGCTCCAGGGCTGCTGCTCTATAGCTGACCCTGTGCTCTGACATCCTTGCAGGAGGGGAAGTGAAAACAGAATTTCAGAGCCTTTAGATACTTATACTCTGACTGTATAATGATAATAAAAAACAGTTAATGCTTGTAGAAATGCTGAAAATGCACACGTGATGACCAATAAACGATAAGATAGAGAATTACCTCCCATATAATCTCTAATGCCAGGATCTCCATGCATGACTTTTAGCCTGACTGGATTTCAAGATTGGGTCTTTGCTGACTCAGTCTTTGCTGGCTCAGCAGATATGGAGGAGTCAACGCCCAATGATTGGCATCGCTAATCTTGTGGTGAGTGAGCGGGGTGAAGAACTCAGTCTCTTAGCCAGTGAGTGTTGTGCTCAAAAAGTTAAAAAAAACAACAACAGCAAAAGGAACTGATTGAGGTGCTGTCCCTCCATATTTGGTGGTGTATTATCTTGTGGAAGATTATTTCTACCCCAGAGTCTCTGCCCAGTTGGTTGTGCCTGCTATACCTCTAGAGGGAGGGTCCAGGCATCCTTACCAGGTGTCTGAACCACCTCAACTGGCTCCTCTCAAGGTGGGGGAGCAGTAGCATAACTCCAAGGTCCTCTTGAATCACTGTGCTCCTCACCCTGTCACAAAGATTAAAGATTAAAGGGAGTATGACACTTTAGTCTCTATCGTCCCCACTGGTAGCTTGGCCCGTAACCAGGAAGGACTGAAAATGATCTCTAGCTGCCACGGGACCTTGTGACCACAGGAACAGAGTGTGAAAATGAACCACTGGCTTTTTGGCAAATTGCCAGAGAAGAATGCCTAGACCAGCCAAACAGAGATGTGTGTTTTCTGTGATGCCTCTGGGTCTGTAGCCTACCTGAGGACAGAGGATTTGAAGGGCGGAAGAAGAGATCGCTCTCCTTGTAGCATGTTCCCGAATAGCACTGGGAAAGCAGCTGCCAATCCCTTTCTTATAGCTGTGAGAGGCCCAACATCCCAAGACTCTTAAGTCGGACCTCGGCATTCCTGTCCCCAAAATTGACCTTATGGACAAACCGTAATGGCAATGTCAACTTTACTTCCAAATTCATCTTTCCCACATGGCAGCCAAGTTAGGAGTCGTTGGAATTGACAACCTGCCTGACAGGTTTTTCTAACTGCCCCATGTCAGGCAGGTTGCTTAAGACAGCAGAAATCTCTTTCTTTCAACAAGCACGGCTACTTTCTCTTCGGCATCCACAGCCTCAAAGGTGGCAAACCAATACCCACAACCCTCACAACCAAACTTGATAGCACAAGTTCGATTTGATCAGGAGGTTGCCTGTGACATAACACAGGCCTTACCTAATCCTAAGTGTTGTTTGTCAGAATGTTGTGGAACACAATACTTGTAGAAATGCCATTTAAAGTGCACATACTGGCAATTTTAAGGGCATGACCTTTCCCCAGGGCTCCGCTCAGCACAGGAGCCACGACTGCTGCCACTCGTCTCCTGATCAGCACCAGCAGCTCCCAAGGCAGCCTCAACAAGGCTGCACAGTCCAGAGTTGAAGAGTGATCTCTTTCTACTTTCAAACTGGCTGCCAGAAATTTGTGAGTCACTTATACCAGTTAAGACGTTTGGAAAGTTATCCATGTGTTTTTTTTAAATTTCATCTGATTGACTATTCTAATCGTCATGTCTTGCCTCTTTCTCTATTTAAATGTACTTTTCTTCCATTCATTTGTTCTTTCTATCCTATCTAGCTAGCTATCTAGCCATCTGTTTATTTATTGATTCCTTAATGCCATGATCTCATCTTTTCAGACTTCCACTTTCATTTCCCAGAAATCATACTGAATACTTAGATACTATGGCAACACACCCTAACCTTGACATAACAAAACTATTACAGTGTCCTACCATACTAAGCTTGTAGGCACCCATTTCTTTCTCTTTTTTATTAAGAAAATGTACTTTTTTGGTTGTCATTAATTGCTCTGTTTTGATGACTGTGCTGTCTTACTTACTGTGCTGTATATATATATAAATATATAATGGGTATATGCAGGGATGTAGTGGGGGGAGACAAGAACAAACGCATGTTTACCCACCTTTTTATTTGCAGAAAAGAGTTTACCCACATATTTAAGCTAACCTCTATGACACAACTTTATAGTATACATCATAGCAATTAAGTATTATTATTATGTTATATACATGACACTTTTCAAAAAAGAAGTTATCAAGTGCTTAACAGTAAATAAAAATAAACAGCAGAAAAAACAGCAATAATGACTGAAAAATTCTATAATTTATTTTTCAGTCATTATTGCTATATATATATATATATAAAGCACAAATAAATGTTTTTCTGAAAATATAACTGAATTTTGTTTATATTGGTATTTGTTTGCCTCAAGATGATCACCAACTGGGGGTCACCTTAACATATACCACTCCATCACTGGGGTATATGACCTCTCTGACTAGTGGAGGCCCCCACGCCACCTTTTAGCCAGTCCTCCCATAAGGCCAACAGGTCATGACGCTGAAAGCCACGATTGGGCCAGAGCACTTAATCCCTGTGTGTCCACCAATGTGGTCAAGGGGGTGATGGGATATGAAGAGCGCCCAACTGCACTCCTGATCCCCATTTGAATGGAAGAAGAGCGGACCCCCTCGCCACATGCCTCCAACATAAGCGTGGATCCTTTTTTTTGTATCCGATTTATCCGAATAGTAAGCGTTTAATGTAAGAAATCGAGGGGCATATCAGTTGAGGAAGCAATGGATGCGCCCCCCCAGACAAAGCCAGGTATCTACAAAGTGCTGCTGTTACTGTTTTCCCCCACTCCGTCATGGTGGAAACCAGTGTGTACTTCATTGACAAACAAAAGCAGTACGCTACTACAATGACTGGTTAGTTGTAAAATGTTATGTCACATATCCCCACGAAGTGGGTAGTCCTACTTCCTACCTGCAGTTTCTGATTTTAGTGTGATGCGAAAATGTTAGAGGAAAGACTTAAAAGTCTGCGGAAAAAGTGTAAATCATTCACAATTCACATGTAGAAACACTTTTGTGTTGGGTATCAAACTAACTTAACGCTCAGTTGATTCTGGTTGTAAAGTATATCTCCCGAAGACTTGCTAATAAATGTGTCAGAAGTAAGTAAATTGGTCGAAATATACGTTGAGTCTTGTTAAATTAAGCGAAACCGCGTTTGAATTCTGTCAATAAATTATGGAAATCACGCTTTAACCGTTTTCTGATAGAAACCCCCCAATGGTTAGTTGCAGTGTTAGAAAGCATAGTGGGTGTCAATATAAAGTGACGGCCATATTTGCCGGTGCCGCTGTTGTAAACAAAAAGTGAGAGACAGACGCTTCACTGAATTTCGGGTCATTTTTATTTCTTTAATTTACAATGTCTTTGGGAATGTCTTATAAACCCAACGTCCATCAGCACATTCCAGGAACTTCTGGGAACCAGGGTAAGGAAAAAATCTGGGGAAAAATCAAAGTATCCATCCGTTAAATCGAGTGTTAAATTCGGGGTCTCGGAGAATACCTGGAGAAAGACCGTGTCTGTAGTTTTTGTCCAGTTATATATATAGGGTCAGATCCTGGGAGCTAGGCTAATTCATATCCGCCATTATTACTAATGTAAAAGAGCGCCATCCGTGATATCAGTCGGCGGAGAAAAAGGTAAGAATGTGGAATAACTACGTTTCCTAATGCGTGATTGTCCGTCGTCCGGTGTCCAAATCCAACCGGGTGGGTGCCGTTACATGGTGACAAAAATGTATCACTTTGTCTTCTTGAGTCAGCCTTGTTCCGTTTCCTCCATGATGCTCCTCGCACGGAGCTGCTGATTGATCTGCCACTGAATTTTTTTACGACTCTTCGAGGACATCTCGTGTTAGACGGCGCTTATTGCAATTGCAAAAACCTCTACCTACAACCTAGTGCTGCTGCTACCGGCCGGGCAGCAGTGGTGTAAGTGCAAGATAAACTCGCCTAGACTCAGTTTACTTTTTACTTGCAGAATAGAAGTAAGCCTCTTTTTTTTCTTTTTTCTTTTTTTTTGGGTCTTTTTTGATACAAAATGCATAGTATACGTCACAGGAATTAGTATCTGATGAATGAGATGAGCACAGGATCTTCTAAAGGGAACAAAAGCATACATTAATGCTTTTCTGCAAGTATAATTGCTTTTTGTTCATATGGATATACAATATATGTATGTGAAACAAATAATGAAACAAAGTGATATGAACAGACTTCAGTGGGGTATCACTGGTGGGGTCCATCTTTTTATTTGCAGAAGAGCGTTCATCCACCTTTTTAGGCTGACATACATCTTCATGATGTAAAATACACAGTATACATCAGAGTCAGTACTATCGAACTGATATAACTTATATGAGGATAATAATACGAAAAATAATGAGAATACTACTAAAAAATAACTTATTTATAGAGCTCTCATCAAAACAGTCTTACAAAATGCTTTGCAAGATAAATAAAAAAATCTATGCAATAATAAAAATGTGAAACGTGAGCAAACATGAAGAAAATGTGAACAGTTGATTTAAAATAGACTACCCAGTGGGTTGACCCTGGTTAGAGTACAGAGAGTACGGTTATGGCTAGGTTGAATTGTGGATGTCTTTTAAGGGAAAAAAATGTAAAGTTAATGCTTTCTTAAAGTATAACTGATTTTTGTTGATATTGGTGATGACTGGAGGTCATAGTTAACACACCTTTCTACTTACTACTACACCACTGGTGGCCAGTCTACTTTCATGTAATCCTGTGGTGTCAACATTGACTATAACTCCCAAGTCTTTTCAGTTTATTGATTCCAAGTTGTATTTTTTGATCTTTCACCAGTTGGAAATATCCAGTCTTCCTCAGCGGCTAACTTGGCCACGTTACAGTCCTACAGGCCCCTTGTGAGTGACTACGGACCACCATCTCTGGGATTCTCACAGGTAACATTAGGATGCTAGCAGCTGGTTGTCACAGAGCCTTTATCTAGCTTGTTCATAATGAAAGATATGTTTGATAATAATCCATTGCAAATTGTTTATTGTGTTTGTTAAAATTTGCTTCGATCTTATTCCTTGGCTATTAATCTTTTTCTTTTCCAAACTCTTACATGATTGTTCTATTGTCACAGTAATATTGAAAGGTCACTAAGGCCTTGACTTCCTATTTGTGGTTGCATGTGGTAGTGTTTTGGTGAGCGATTGGAGCTTATTCTACAGTAATTTGCTCTTAATAAGAGAACCACCTAAATGCCCAAAATGTAAATGTAATTTTGAAATTGTCTTGTCCTGCTCTATTGCTCTACTTTCAGGGTTCCAGTGGTAGCCAAGTGCCTCAGAGCAAATATGCAGAACTTTTGGCCATCATCGAGGAGCTAGGAAAGGAGATCAGACCCACATATGCTGGAAGTAAGAGTGCCATGGAGAGACTGAAACGAGGTACTGTAAACCTTGACATTACAAATACAACGACTCACATGCACCACATGTCCTTCTTCATGAGCTAGTGGTACATAGTAACTTACATTTTTATTTACTGTCATAGAGTAACCATTTTAAATTGCTTATAGTTGCTATAAGTGGCCTCATGATGCATTTTATGTTCCCTCCACATTTGGTCAATTTGTGTTTAATAAAAAATATGACTTTTCTTTTTCTGTAAAGGAATAATTCATGCCAGGGGGTTGGTGCGTGAATGCTTGGCTGAGACAGAGCGGAACGCAAGGTCCTAGCTATGAAGACACATTCCTCTCTGCAAGAACAACTAACAGTATGCGTCTCATTGTAAAAAAAAAATAAAAAATGTTGCATGGTATTTCCTTTGAAAGGAGGAAGTAAATGAACAAAGAATGGGGAAAAATGGAAAAAATGACAATAACATAATTGTATCATGACTTATGGGGGTTCTGGAGGGTCATTTTAATCATGTGTGGATTATTTGACTACAAATGAGAGGAGACCGTATGTTTTTTATGCTCCACTTTGGGATCTTAGTTTTGACTTCATATTTAAATAATTGGTTTATGCATGCGAATGGGCCCATGATAGCCCATGGGTTAATTGTAGACACTGCATGGCTTGTACAGGGCTAGACTAGAAGGAGAGGAACTCTTTTTAATAGAATTTGGTCTGTTTTTCAGACCCTTATAACAACCATGGGTGAGAGACTAAAGGACAGAGATGTGCCAAATGCATTGGTTCGTTTATGTTGAGGTTGTTTTTGGTATAAAAAGGAAAATGCTGTTACTTGCATCTTTGTATGTATTTATTACTCAGTGTAATAAATTGTATTTTCAATATGGTTGTAATTGTGTGATTCATGTGCACTGGAAGCATTCGCCATCTTTGTTTGTTTAAATGCCTGATTACAGTTCAGAGAAAAGGGTTGTGAACCGTTTTGAATTACCTGCTTACCTGTATAAATGACTCCTAAAATATACTCTGATCATGTAAGTCATAAAAATAGATAAACATAATGTGATTTAAGAAATAACACAAAATCTTTTACTTTACATGTTTTGATTTAACATTTTTCAAACATTAACAGCTTTGATTGGAAAACGCATGTGAACCATGAGGTTTAGCAACTGTTGGAACCTCCTTTAGCAGCAATAACTTCAACCTGTAGTTTCCTGTAGTTGCTGATCAGACCTGCAACAGTTAGGAGGTATTTTGGACCGTTCCTCCTGACAGAACTTTCAATTCATTGATATTTTTGGGATGTCTTGTATGAACGGCTTGCTTCAGGTTATGCCACAACATTTCAGTAGGGTTAAGGTCAGGACTCTGTTTAAGCCATTCTGTTGTAGATTGCCTTTGTGTTTGGGGTCATTGTCATGCTGCATGACCCAACCTCTGTTAAGATTCAGATCACGGACCGTTACCATGATATTCTCCTGTAGAATTCCAGGCCCTGAAAGCCTCAAACCATGATGCTCCCTCCACCATGCTTCATGGTTGGGACGAGGTTTTGCTGTTGGTATGTTGCCCTCTTGATAACACCAATGACAATACCTATTCTCACCCACCGCCTTTTCCCAAATATTCAAGCCAGTTTCTATGCAAGCACCCACCCTAGCTTAATAGCTCAAGGGAAAAAGTTGCATGTGATCGTGCGTATTAGAGAGATAGTTCAATATGAATGGATTGTAATGTGACAAAAGTTGTTTCTGTCAGCTCGTTCTGCGTCCAGAGAGGCGTACACCTTTCTTTCTGAGCAGCCAGTTGAAATACAGGGTGAACATGAGGTCCAATCAGATGTCTGTGTTTTTGATCGTATTTCGACCAATAGAGATGCTAGCTATGAACGTTACAGCAGCCAACGTTTCACTGCAGTGCAGCAGCCAACCAGCAACCAGCTAGCCAACTTGTCTACTCATAGGGAAATATGGATGAGGTGATGTTACAAGTTAACGGGTAGGTTAAGTATTTTTCTGTCCGTCTGATGTATCTACGACAGTTAACCTTCAGCGATAACCAGTGTTTGTTCCTTGGCTATGCATTTTATCGCCGCGCTCGCGCTGGACAGCTTGCCTACGTGGTGCTTGCAAACCTGTAAAAAAGCCAACTTAGCCAACTTAGCTAGCTAGCCATTTGAATGGATTGTCGATGGTAGTTGGTAGCTAGGTTTGTCAGCTAGATAACTTAGTAGCTACAATAATGTCTGATTGACCAAGGTGCCCGCGTAGTTGACATGCAACTTTAACAGGCTGCCTGCACCAACAGCAACGTTAACTGACACTGTAGTTGAAGTTAGCTAACGTAACAGTTAGCTGACGTTAACCGTTGCATGGCTAGTACTATCTGTCAGTGCTGTGTTGATATGTTGCCCGCTAAGTAGCAAAGTTGATTAGCTATTCAGTCAAATCCTGCAAGTTCAGGCGGGCTCTCACTTAGGTTAACAGGGAACACGGATGCACTGTCATCGCTATAACAAACAAGGCTGGTAACGTTAGCTAGATCAGTTTGCTTGATGCTTTACACTACTTTGTTATTTAAACATTTTCATTCATGATTGGTTTTGTTGATGTCCTTGTCAATTCTTGGAATTGACCAGATCAGACCAGATCAGAAAATATTGCATGGATTAATAATTAATAATTAATGCTCTTTGCTAGCTGTGTAGTAAACACCAGGTTCTTTAGCTGGCACATTATGATTTTTTTCCCCTATTGTTGTGACTGTTGATTCACATTTGATAACTGAGGCCACTGAGGCCATATCTCCACTCCTGGCAGGAAAACCTATAGCAGAAAAATAGTGTTGTGCCAATGGACAAGAAGTGTAATATCAAGGCTTAATAATATCTTTCCTGTTTGTTTTTCCATCTCTTGGTTTCCAGTTGTCAGACTGACCCCCTCTGCATGGGCCCATAACCATGTCCACAGATGACAGTATCTCTGAGGATGTGTCCAGCTCGGGGGCTTTGAGCCATTGCCATGTCAGTGCTGATGGGGATGGGGGTAAGGAGAGTGAAACCTCTTTGGTGTCCTCTGAGGGGACATCAGCCTCGGGGCTTGCTGTGCCAGAGGATGGACCCACCCGAACCTCCCTAACAACAGGAGGCACTGTGGAGAGCAGGCCACTGGACATCACACCAGCATGCAACAAGATCAGGTGCAGTAACTGTGAACACAGAGTATATCAAATCAAATTGATAAAATAAAGATACAAATCCAAAAAGTGGTAAAAAGGATCATTCAAAGGAAGGACATCCAAAGGATAAGAATTAACTTTAATCATTTTGGAATGTATTGTACAATTTTGCATTATTTGCCAGTAGACACAGCTAATGAATCATGGCAGGTACACTATGAAGGAGTGCCCAGTCTTCTTTTGGGGAAGAAAATATATCTTTTCAAATTAGGATCAGATATGTTACTTGAACCTTGCAAATAAAAAAATCCTACATTTTATAGATACGTTTCATTCATGTTGCTGTGATTTGAACATATATCTTGAGCATAGGCAGCAGTTTTGAAGAAGTTATTATTATGGTGACAGCAGACTTCAAATCTTTCCAAGACATTTATTTGTCTCTACATCACAATCTGCTGTTTTGGCTGTCCTAACCCTGTGCCACTGTGTTGTCTCCCATTGTTTTTTCCAGTTTAATTCCTCCTTATCTTATAATATTTCATCGTCTGAGATGTAATCATGGCTGGAGAACCATGTATGTTGTTGTATATTATGATACTTAGGTAGAGTATATGACTGTCCTGTAGGAGTCTGTGTCTCAGCACAGATGATGCATTTGAGCAAGGGAAGACCCTCCCCTTCATCAACCCAAGCTCCCTGGAGACCCTTAGGGCGCTGGTGCAGGAAATCCAGAGCAGTGGTGAGACTGACCCTGAGATGTGGAAAGACTGTGAGGTAAGATAGAATCAAAAATACATAGTTTATTGTAAAATGTGCACGTGTGATTGTATCTGCATGCTTGTAACATTGAAGGTTATGTTGGGGTTAGCTGCTGTGGCAATTGTTCTTATGCATTGCATTTGGCAGCTGGCAGCCTAATTTCTGAGCTGTCACTTTTGGTTTTTATGTGGATCACAGCTGACAACAGGACACTCACACACACACAGAACACATAACAACACACTCCAGCTGATCTTTACAGACGCAGGACATGATTTGCAGGGAACGGACAACTGTGAGGCAGAGTGCTACATCACCTCCTTCAGAAAGGCACCACACTGCATAGTTAGCAAGGCTTAAGGCCTTGTTTTCACCTAGAGGAAAACACTCTCCTCTCTATTATTAACATGATGGTGTAATTTGGGAAAATAATATATGGAACTACCATTAGAGAATTCATGTTTTTCTTCATATCACTTCTGCCTCTCTTTAGGGAGTATTTATCACATCACAGTGGTGCACAGCTGCTACTTCATGTGCACTACACACACACACACACACACACACACACACACACACACACACACACACACACACACACACACACACACACACACACACATACATACATGCAGAATCACAAATGCTGGAAAGTACAGCTTAAGAATATCCCTTTATGCTGAAATGTAGTAATTTCAAGAATTTAGGCCAAAACCATTTTCTTTTCCCTACAACAGGGGCGATGGTTGCATCTATTTCAGCTGGTTGAGAAGCAATACCAAGGGCAAATACTTGCTCAACAAGAACAATACCAGTGCCAAATACAGGTGAGCCTGCATTTAGTCATGTGAGTTGGTTTACAATATTCATGTGTACAATGAGACAATGGGATGCTTGTTTTTTTCAGTTGATTCAGGATGAAATTAAAGCCCTGGTTCAACTCCAGAACCGCCAGAGCAGTGGCCACCCACAGACAGAGTTCTCTCCAACCCCTGCCACCACCACAAAGGACTATATTTTGCCCTTCATCTCTAGTGACTGCACACACCCCAAAACTGTGGCCAGTGAGAACGGCAGCCTGGCAGCCCCTGCCCATACCCCTTTTGGCTCCTCTTCACCTCTGCTCCATATACCAGAGACCATCAACCCAGGGGAGACCCTTGAGGAGCGGGCAACCACAGTGCTGAGCAGTGGCTATGGGACTCTGTCTGCCTGGGAAACAGGCCTGGGACCTACTGCGTCTTCAGGGGAAGTTGAGGAAGCTAGCCAAGGGAAGGAGAAGCTTCACTGGTCCTCTAACCTCCAGGAAGACACGGAGACAACTGTGATTGGGTACCAACAGAGATTATCTAACGAGATGACTTCTAGAGTGGAGGCACTTAGCCCATTGCCCTACCAGCAGAGAACCTCTGGGTAGGTCTTGGAATTGTTCTTAAGACCACTGCCAATCATAACCATTTTTATGATTCAGTCTACATTTTGACTAGGGAATGATATTCCTTTTAATCTTGAACTGTCCTGTTGGCAGCACCACCCAGCCTTTGACCTCCTGGGCCCAGAGGCAGAAACTCAGGCCCAAGAAGAGCAAGGCAGGACAAGTTTCATCCCAGCTCCCTGAGTACCATGAGCAACCACTCAGCCCCAGGGAAACCCTCCAATACAGCCCCCTGGAGCGCACAGACTCCCAGGACCAGGTATGGGGTTCACCCCAGCATAGCTGCTCCTTTTATCTTATCACTGCCCTGCATCTGTAGTGTTTTTGTTTAGCTCCCCTGCATATGTCTGTTGTGGTTGTCCTGATTACATTCCTGCCACTCATCTCTTTTGTTTCAGCATCGACCGGTTGGGCCCTCCTCTAACTCATTTCCCCTGAGGAGGAGTGACAGCCTAGTGTCTGAGGCATCAGGTAACAATACACTGACTCAAAAACAAATAGACAGACTCACAATGCCTGTGCAATTTGTAAAAGAATCTCTGACAATATAACTTTGATAAAATAAAAGGATACAAATATAGGACATCGCTGTTCCTATATGACTTGAAAAGATGAACAAGAACTGCAATTACCACAAGTGACCTTAAGATGGCACTGTTGTAGTGTTACACAATAGGCATCTATTATGGGAAAATGGAATAACGTGCATGTGTTGAGCCCAAAAGTGCCAAATAGGGACAATTGCATTTTTGTTTTGAACACATACCCCTGTACACTGATGTGGCAGCTCAAGAACTGACACCAGGGGAGCCTCACTAACTTTTGGATGGGAGCCACTTTGGCTTTAGTAAGTCATTGTACAAGCAGCACATAATTGTCTGGGAGCAATAATTTCCCATATCCCGTAATTCATCTTATGCCATATTTGTTCCTTCTCACTGCTCATTCCTATTCATCCAGTCAAGAAGTTCCAGTCAGACATGCACCAGATTGAGAATTAATTCCAGTCGGCATAAATGTGCATAAACAGGACGATTACGATGTAGGCGACCCTGTGGACCTTTAGAGACGTTGCTGTGCTAGACTTATTTTCAAAGCATCATTGACAGACAATGATACAGGATTGTAGAGAGCCGTGAGATTGTCGCAAAAGCACTTGGCAATTCAGATAGTGCATGCAGTTTCTGAGGTACTCGGTAAGGACCAGAGATTTATGTGGTGGATGATATACAAGAAATATATAATTTGTGTGACTACAAGAGCAGAGCAAGAGCACTGAATCGTGTCTGAAAGCCAGATTCACTAATGATATCATGCTTGACAATTCCCTCATTGCCCAAGCCAAATCTCTCTCTCTATCTCTCACACACACACACACACACATACAACACACACAGGCTGCCATCTGACTTAGCATATGAAGAGTGTTTGCGTCTGTGTCAGTGCACCAGTGACATCTCAGTGTTTTGACGTAAACATGGTTGATAAGAGACTTCGCCTTCCTGGATCTTGAAGTGGTTACAGAAAAGTATCAAGTCAGACTTCCACTCTCCTCCCTGTGTTAGGCCTGACATATTGGCGTCTGAATGAGAATGATCTGTATCGCCCTTTACCGGACAGCTTTGACAGTGGCGCCTACCTCCTTCTGCAAGAGGCATCCATGAGTCTGGTAGGTTAAAACAGTTGAATACTCAGAGTGACAGCTTAATTGTT
This sequence comes from Hoplostethus mediterraneus, assembly GCA_034670385.1. Lineage (NCBI taxonomy): Eukaryota > Metazoa > Chordata > Actinopteri > Trachichthyiformes > Trachichthyidae > Hoplostethus > Hoplostethus mediterraneus. Next base: position 1,395,996 of record JAXDDW010000068.1, on the reverse strand, counting down.
TGGGGAAAAGGGATGTATCACTGTTACATCCACCTGTCACTGTGGCTGATGAATTCCAAAATTCACAATCCACTTGCACTATTTTACCAGAAATATGTTTTAGGTTAGAAAAGGACCCGTGAAAACAATGGTTGGTTACCTGCCAAAGTGGCAGGGTAGAGTAGACTTGTACCCATGTGGTGGATGACCCGTCTCCCGTCTCCTGTAGACTCCATCTCAGGAGCCTCGGTTGTCTCTGCGAGAGATCTATCAGAACAAGCAGAAAACGGACTCGAAACGCACAGACTGGGAAGGCTCCCTTACCTCCAGTTCTCTGTCACCCCAGGTGCCACACACACACACACACACACACAATGAAAGTCATTTTAGGGATGTAACAATATAAAATGAAAAAGTAACTATTGCAAAAAAATGTCCTCAGTAGTGCTTCATGAACATGAAATTTGAAAATACCCGTCATGTTTTTTTTTTTATTGTGGTACACATCAAAACTGATATATTGTTACATCTCTAGTCTCTTTAATCCCTGGCTGAGTTTCTAACCCATACCCATTTTGTGCTTCAGGTGTTGACGTTGGACCCAGCAGGTCACGTGCGCCAGTCGGACCGTACCTCTGGCTTCACGTCGCCCTCCCACTTCAGCAGCCCGTCGTTCCCCACCCAGCCCCACCTCTACCCCAGAGTAGGGACCCCCGTCACCCCCGACAGCATGGTTGAGTGCAGTGCCAACCCCGGAGACACCGACTGCACCTCCAACACCTCCAGCGTCTCAGCCACTGCCCCTTCCCCTACTAAGGTGCAAAGCTCCTGGGGAAACCCATCCCAGGCGGTGCTCTCTACCTCCCAGAATAAGACCCAGCCCTTCTCCCTCACGGCCAACCAGCAACGAAGAGCCAGCGCCCCTTTAGCCAGTGAGGAGGAAGGCAGTCACACCCACACCAGCACCCTGAAGCTGTATTCAGCGACTGGTGCCAGTCCGCTGCATGCAGTTAGTCCATGCATAGAGAGAGCTTCATCCTTAGAAGATCCCGTTGTCCTCTCTCTGTGAGTCTAGCCTCTCATATGTTAAGTGTTGTGTCGTCCCTGTGTAGTAGCATTGCTGCAGTACATCGTCTTGCTCTGTGTTAGCTTTGTATGCTTACTCTGTGGAGTTTTAGATTGTTTTCTTGTGACAAGGTTTCTCATCCACACATAAGTCACCCTCTCTAATCTATTCCATCCTTCCATCCTACTCAGACTAAGGCAGAACCTGAGAGAGAAGCACTCCAGGCATGTGGCTGATCTGAAAGCTTATTATGAGTCTGAAATCCAAGTCCTACGAGACAAGCTCAACCTCAGAGATCTGCCCCAGGACTTGGAGAAGACCAACCAGGCCCTCAGAGAGAGGTGTGTGTGTGTGTGTGTGTGTGTGTGTGTGTGTGTGTGTGTGTGTGTGTGTGTGTGTGTGTGTGTGTGTGTGTGTGTGTGTGTGTGTGTGTGTGTGTGTGTGTGTGTGTGTGTGTGTGTGTGTGTGTGTGTGTGTGTGTGTGTGTGTGTGTGTGTGTGCGCATTTACATCATTGTCCAGGATTCGAAGCGTCAGTTTCTTTTGTTTTCTAGCCCTGTGCTACTGTTGTTTCTGGTCACTTGCAGGTGCAGGCATCTAGAGTGCGCTCTGGCTGAAGCCACCAGTCATATCCAAGAATTGGAGGCCAAAAACGGCTTATTGGAGAAAAAACTGGTATCATTCCTCCCATTCTCTTCACACTCTCACATTTCAGTAGTGTCTGAACCGCAGAACTGTTTTTTCCAGTATCAATAATGTTTATCTTTGGCATCGATCACACCTTTTTAGCATTTGATTTAACATGCTTGTAGCAATCACTGAGCGCTAGAGGGTTTAGACGATCACATGAAAGTATTTGGAAGTCAAGGTTTTTGACTTATTTGACACTATCTGGATTGTCCTGATATATCAAACTCGATTTGATAGTCTAAACTTGTTAAAACAGACAGTAGGAATTATTTGTAAATGCTACTTGGCCCTGATAATCTCACCCAATACATATTTGTCTAATACATTTTCAAAATAAATTATACTGAAAAAGCTTCCTGCTCGGCAGCCAGGTACCTTGTGATGTAGTGGAGTATTGGGACAGAATGATAAAGCATTGATGTGATAAAGCACACTACCTAGAAATTAGTTCATCCTAGTTCATCCATTTAAATGCAAGAAGCTATATTGCAGACTTCCCAGACTTAATTTGTTTGTAGCTAGATTTATTGTGCAGTCATGTGCAGTCATTCCAATCCTTTTGGGCTGCCCCATATATAAACACATCTGTAAAAATACCCTTGATTTGACTTTTCATTGTCAGGCGGAATGGCCTGAGCGGTACGCAGTAGCAGGGTGCCACTGTGAAAGCCTTGCAGCAGCGGTTGGAGGAAAGCAAGCGTTCAGGCAACGAGAAGGACGTGTTGGCAGCACGCCTGAAGACCCACGTACGGCAGCTAGAGGAGGCAGCACAGAACGCCTGCCGGGAAGCAGATGAGAAGGAGGCCAGGAGGGAAAGAGAGTACAAGATGCTTCAGGATGTGAGTCTGGGTGGCTGGAGGGCAGAATTGTTATTGAGAATATGATGGGATGTATTGAATATCATCCGATCATTAACCTATTCTGCAAAGCTGACATAAAGACACTGACATTATGTTGCATTTTGTATTAAATCTGTTTCTTAAAAAGTGCTTAATTTTGTTGCTGTACTCAGTAGAGCCATTTATAGATTCAAATACAATCATCTGTAGATATATTTGATAAATCTGCTGTATCTTAAAATTCCTTTACCTTCCTGGGTGTTTTTAACTCATGTGTTTAGGGTACTGTCGGGTTTATTTTGTAGTCAGGGAGGTGTGTGAAAGTTTCTTCTTTTTTCACATATGTTTTTTTGTCAACACTTAGCCTGAGAAGTCTGTGTTGTTCTGCTTCCCCAGCTGCTTGGAGAGTACGACTCTCTGAGGAAAGAACATGAAGGAGTAAAGGTAATGGTTTTCTTACTGGAGTTTATATTCTGTTTTACTTGAATGCCAGAAATGATCCAACTCCAGCTGTGAAAGACTAAATACATTTTCCTTAGGTCATATGTTCATTTTGTACTATCTGTCCCAGCCTCATGGAATCAATAACAATTTTGTGTCAGCAGACAGCCTGGTGTCCACAGAGAACAAGCTGGTCGATGCCAATGAGCAGATATCTGAACTGAAGAGGTGAGTGGATTGGTTGTCTTTAGAGCGTCTGAACACAATGCAAAGGGACAATGTCATGTGTTTTGCGGATACTCTATCATCAAAGTGAATGTGGTAGAGAAAAGGTTTTATAGATGAAGAAGTGGTTCTGATAGTGTTGGAGAAACCAGTCAAAATTAGAAAGATGGTCTAATGCAAGACTGAGTGATGAGGATCAGGTTCAGGAGTTGAGACAGGAGGATAAGAGGGATTACAGGTACAGACAAGTCAGGAAAATTAAAACTGTGGTGCCTGCAATTGGCATTGTTGCCTCAGCTGATCTTGCCTTTGACAGTGTATGAGGTTAGAAATACTAGAAAGGTTCATTTTTATTCAGATTCATTTTATAATTACCGATGTCTAGCCTGACAGGAGTACATGTGTGTTCTGAAATGACTCAAAGGATCTAATGGTTAGCAGTGTAGCGCTCACAGTTAAAACGTGGCAGAAGTGGAACCCAAAAGAGGCAGTGCAGCAAGCACAGGCAGCACTTAGACACAGAGACATTGTAGGTCAAGTGCAGCAGGGCAAGAGGGTTTAGGTGTGCGGGGAAACCAATGTGGAGTAGAGCAACACCATTAGAAAAAAGGAAAATGGTAGTGATTCATCATCAGGAGGAGGCCATAAGCTGTTCTAGGGCAGTTTCTCAGGCAAAACGAGGGCAGTGGGTGAATTGGGAGAGTGTAGAAAAGAGAAAAGTGCGGTGGAGAGATTTGTGGATTATGGAGGCAAACCAAATTAGATTCATTATAGGGGCAAACTATGATGTGCTGCCGTCTCCCCCAAAATCTTAGCTAGTGTACAGTTGAGGATGCTACAATTGTCAGGGTGCCAAGTTAGTCTCTCTCAAGGGCGACATAACCAGGTGTTGAAATGTTTGGCAGCAGCAATTGAGGAGAAAAGTGAATTATTTTGCCGTTAATAGGGAGGGAAAACAGATTGGGTACGTCAGAGAATGAGCTTGTTTGAACAGTTAACTGTGCCGGCGGGGATGGCGAGCACTAGCTTAAGACCAGACTTGCCGTTGCCTTCAGATGTGCAGAAAAATTGTTTATTTTATTGTTGGAGGTTAGATTGTTTGTGTGACGTCGCTAGGAGGGCTGGACAGGGAGATGTCAATCAAGTGTGACTCATTCGAGAAAATGGTCAAATGAACTGCGTTGTATAATCGTTTTTACAGGTTTTTTTGTGTTCATATTTTGGTGAATGCTTGAAGGGTAATTCCGGGATTTTTCAACCTGGCCTCTATGTCCACAAAATCGCTTTTCATACCTTTTAAGTAGATCCCAAAAGTTTCTGAGTTTCTCCGGTCCATCGGCTCAACCGGCAGTCGCATAACGGCGGCGAAGAGGACAGGTTGAAAAATCCTGGAATTACCCTTTAATATGACACTCAACTGTGTCCATTTTTACTATTTGAAGTCAACTTTCTAGAGGCTTTGAATTGTTTGTGTCTCCTCTTTTGATAGTTATTATTGATTTATATACACCTTGACTGTGATAGGGCTGAAGCCATAAACCAGGCTATGGCTACAGCCTGTCTCTGCTATTAGCTCATGTAGCAAATAAAAAACTAGCAAAGGACAAAACTGTTTATAGGCCGTTGTTGGCTTGTGTCTGTTAGTGAGAGGCTTTATTCAATAAGCACCCCATCCCTTTATTTGTTAGCATACCTGCTTGAACCAAGACCTTTTTATAACTGAACACAGTCAAACAATGCCCCGCTATTCAGGCTAATCCTAAAATACCTCCCCAAAGGTGTGTTTGGTACTGGATGGTTCCAACAATGTGAGCTTCAGAGGAGAGTGGTCGAGAACAGACTATAGCTAGGGTTGGTAGGGTCCCTGGTGATGCTGAGCCCTCTCCGCAGACAACGTTTTTGGTAGCTGTCCCGGATGGCTTTGGAAGAAACAAAAACAAAGAGCGAGCTAGGACAGCATTTTACAAGGATCTCTTTCAATTTGTCAAATCTCTCTGTCAAGGCCCACATTTCCCCTCAATGTAGAGGGAAAGATGTTCTGTGTGAGCAGTGCATTTAGAACACACAGGTTTAATTTGATACCAAATTTAATGGGCCACAAAGCAGAAGCAGCAGATGTCTGTGTTGTATTTCTAGACACAGCCTTCTGTGACTAATTGCCTGAATTAAATCAACGTAATGTGACGAAAATCTGACGACATTTGAAGGACATTTTTGTCACAAGACAAAGACATTGAATTTCAGTGTGTAGTGTGAAAATGAACACTGGACACCCTAGCAGCTGGGTGGAGATGGACCCCTAAAGATGTAAGAAGATTGTAAGATGAGGATAATGGGGTCGTGGAGGCCTAGTTCTTGTTACAAGCAAGCCTGCATAGAACAAAACAAAACCATTAGAAAAGAGGAAGTTGGTAGTGCAGCAAATACAGTGGGCTCAGTATGTTTTGGGACAAAGAAGCATTTTTTTAATGCATGTTCAAGCCACAAAATTTCAATATCGGTCTAGAGAACTGCATGAAGAGGCAGGAAAGTGCATCAGCAAAATAGATCCTACAGGAAACACGCTTCTGGTTTTTATACTTGTTCTGGTATTGGTAGCAAGGTCAGAAGTGGTATGAAATGGTATCATAACACTAGTGCTTTTCTTAAGACCAGGAAAAAGAGATTAATAACAGACTGCCATGACCTTCAAATGAGCTTGTGTTGAAGTCACAAGGAAATGGCATTTCAATGGTGTTGAAACAGGATGTTGGGGTGGGACATGAAGCGGGGAGGAACTGTTCAAAAGTTGGTGACTTGAACCATAACAAACATGGAAAGTCACTTAGAAGAACTGGATTCTAGCATCCTTTACATTGTAGAGGAGCACTGGCCTCCTCCAACACCTCCAGAACCGCTATAGAAGGGCAGACAAGAAAGATGTCCGACCCAGACAGCTCAGTCGGTAGAGGATGAGGCTCTCGGTGTCAGGGTCATGGGTTTGATTCCCCACATAGTGTCAACTATCACCTTTGTAAGTCGCTTTGGGTAAAAGCGTCTGCTAAATGACTGTAATGTAATGTACTGTTGGCGTCAATGGAACGAGGATCACGCATCAAGACACACGCATTATGCAGAAAGCTTTGAACATTTGCCGAGTTAGCAGTAGCGCTACCATCTCTCAATTGTTTTGAGTCTGTGTCATCTCTATAGATCTATCAAACCAATATATTTTACACCTACCTTTTGTAAGGGTTCATTATCCCCCTGATCTAGATAATAAAAGTCACTCAGAGTCATCGTCTGTCTCCCTGCATCTTTTGTAATCTTGTAACCAAGTGTGTCTCTGACCGTTCCTCAGGATCGTCACCAAGCTAGAGTCTCAGGTGAAGCAGCTGGAGCATGAGAACCAGGCCAGGTTGCGTTATACTTCGCAGAGTAACACACAGCCTTCTGGGGCAGGGTAAGCAATAAGAACTTTAATACACTGATGTTCTGTCAACCTTCGATATCCGGATTTCATAATTGAGTTCTGGTGTATCACTCTAATGGATATATCATGTCTGGAGGAGGCATGTGAATGTCATTGCTGCTGGTATTTTTTTATTTTAAAAAAAAACCTTTTTATTTATTTATTTTTCAGTTATTATTACACTGAACAACATCCACGGCAAAGTGGCATTCATGACAGAAATAGAAATAAATAAAATGATATAAGAGAAAAGAAAAAAAGGGGGAAGACACCACTCTCTCTATACAATTTGCTGCTGGTATTTTTAATGACCAATGCTTGCTGGATGTAAATTTCCTCTCAATGTGTTCCCAGTCTTTTCCACCATCCTGACCTGCTGCTGTCACCCAGAAAATGCAAGGCGGAACCTGATATCACCCGCCGGAGGTCACCCGGTTCCCTAACTGACCAGCCAAACGGCGGCAGAAAGTCGCCGTTCCCTCAAACAAACCAATCAAGTGGCCACAGGAAGTCTCTCTTCCCACAAAATGAACCAACAGGGTCTGGAGTCTCCATGGACAACTTCTCAGTTGGTGGTGGTTGGAGGTATTTAAAAAAAAAAAAAAATGTATTGTACATATTTTTATATTATATATATATATATATATATATTTGTTGTATTGTGTATTTCCTCAAGTTACTGACTACTGGAGTGATTTTATTGTCCTCCTTTTCTGTAGGTGTTCGTCTCCCCCAGAGCGCGAACAGTCCCAGCCTCAGTGTCAGTCCCAACCCCAAGAGCAATGTGTTGGCCAACGGGAACCAGGTAGGACCCCCCTGACGCCTGTGATGAGGGCCTTGATTGAGCTGGAGGAGACCAGGGCGACAGAGAGCCGGGCCCCCTGTAAGAACAGCTCCACCTCTCATAGTATGACTCACACACACGATAGTGCCAACTATCTGAAACCTTCATGCCAGTATGGTCCTAATGCTATGCGTGTTGCAAATGTTCTCGCATTTGGACTTGAAATGACCATATTTGTATGGGCGGGTTCGTCTGCGCAGGGCTCGGTAATCAGAGGACCACAGTGGGCTTTGTGGAGCGGAGACACAAAGAGCCGATTCAGGACCAAGTCGGGCTTGCAGCAGACCGGGACGGGGCTAAACCTGGAAGGGGAGTGGCTGGACCTGAGCGAGGAGGAGGAGGAGCGGGAGCAGTGAAGCGTAGCGTTGCACCAGAGAGAGCTGCAGCTCTTATGAGGGCTCAGAGGAGTCTCTCTCCAGAAGGCCACAGATCCTCCTCCCTGCCTCCTTCAGCACACTGTAACTTACCCACAGCTACACCCAGTATGTTTCCTCATTCTTCTAGGCAGTAGTTTTATTATGAAGAAAGCATATGTAGATAGATAGAAGCTAGAGGTCGACTGATTATGGATGTTTGAATACAAAAAAAGGAGTAAGCTGTTTTAAATTGTGCTCTTTTTTCATAGCCATGAGTCAGTGAATAAAATGCCGTTGCTCATTTGGAATTTATCATAATAAGATCTAGCTGCAGACCTCCGCTGCCAGCCGCCTCTACCCTGGATCCCTCTCATTTATCAACACATTGAATTGAATAAATGAAATGAAAAGGAATAATGAAAATGAAACCAGAAGGTTCCAGGGACTCTTGAAATACTACATAATACATACAATACAATAAAGTTTTAGCCATAGTTTGGAACTGCAAGTGAACTAAACCAGCTCCGCAATCTGAGTGCAGGAGGAGCAGCCCAGGGTAACAGTGACTGTAACTGGAGTGGGTATAGGAGCACTAGTTGAATCAGAAACATACGCAAAATATTACTGGTTATGATTTAATTACTAATAGCTTCACCAGAATAATAGAACAAGTTACATCCATTTTTGTGATTCCTCAATAGATCACAGAAATGTCATCAAAATGTACACATTACATTAAAAGTAATTTGGAATTTATCATCATAAGATCAGATATTTATTTTCAGCTCTATAAAGTACAATCCAATATCTACTGATTTAATTGTTTGCTAATATTTTTGGCCATAATTAATCAGTGAACCTGATAAATTGGTCAACCTCTAACAAATTAATTAATGCTGAATTGTTCTGTCTGTCTTTTCCAGCAAAGAGAGAAACTTTACTCATGCCTCTGTCTGCTAAGTCCAGCCCTAAACGCAGTCCTACCGAGAACTACTCCACTGCTTTTGGCCACATGTTGCCAAGACAGCAGCATCTGCACCAAAGGTGAGCAATACACAGTATCACACAGTGATCACCTGGGTTCAGCAACGCAGTAGGATGATTTGGCATCTACAAGATTTCATTAAATACATGAGGAAAATCTTTCATAGAGGTTCTCCTATCAGTGGTCGCTAAGTAAGCCGATCAAAATGCATAAACAGCGAATTTGTCTAAGCATGGAAACTGTTTTACTGAAAATGTTGTTGCTAGTCGGGCGGTTTTACAAAGTAAAGAAGCGTAGAAGCCTGCTATTTCATAGACTTCCTTAGCGGCATTGTTTGCCAGCACCAGGCTTTTGATTGAATTTGATAAAAGCAGCTGCAGGCAGACAGTGGAGGGGTTACAGGGGTTAGTTCACAGGGGGATGCAGGATACAAAGTGATGGTCTGACACAAGAAGAGGAGTGACAGAGGTTAGTAGGTGGTCCAGGCTCTATAGAGGACTAAGTCGATCTATTCCTAGCTTTGTGAGTAAGTTGAAATGCTTTGGAAATATCAATGGAGGATAGGAAAGAAATAGTTTCAACTATTCTTTGGGAAGTTCGACGTCGCCTGAGAGTGAGGAAGCGCACCGAGAAAGCTGTTTTCTCTTTTAGGAAATCACCAAGCATAGCTGGGAGAAATGAAGGACAGCAGTGTGAAGAGCGTCAGCATGAGTTACAATAATATGGCATTCAAATAAAGAAAGTGTGAGAGAGGAGAAACAAGTTTGCTTTCTGGACTACCAACACTACAGCCCTCTCTCTACAATGGAGATAGAAGTAAAGGAGATGATATGGAAATAAACGGCAGAGTAAAACAATTGTCATACAAAAAGTGCTCTACCAGTTTCTGTCCATCACTGTGCTTCCTCACATAGGCGCCCTTGTCTTCGTGCAACAAGGCTGCTGCCCTACAACTGCTGCCATTGAGAAAAAGTAAAGGCCTAAAAGTACTAATGCTATCCATATTAGTCACTAACAGAGGAGGGATTTATCTACTGAAACAAGCCTTATGTGATTTCAACAAAATTTACCACAAGGTGTCAGTCTACTACCAGCGTTCACACACGAAGACCCCTAGCCTACTCGGTAAATGAAATCATTTCAACCAAAATAGAAGAATTAAGAATTAGAAGAATTAGCTCCACTTAAAAAAAGTTACTTATCCATTCGTGGAGATGGCCACTGCAGCTTCTTGAGGAAAACCTTTATCCAAAAACGTCATCCAAACACAAACCTATTGAAGTACGTTCTAGATAGGAAGCTGTGTGTGGCAAGGGGCAAGAGGCAGAGGTTCAAACCCCCTTTGGACCTTAGGTGTCCTACACTAATACTGGCTGAGGAAACCCTATTATGTGTGCTGTCTCCAGGTTTGATGAACTAGCAGACCAGAGACGCCATTCATTCCACAGCACCAGTCCCAGGAAGAGACTCCACTTTACAGCACCAAACAGAGAAGACGGTAATATCTTCTAGTTCCAGTTCATATTTACACAAAATTTGAAGTTGATGTAAAGAGACTAGGTGATTGATCGCTGAAATCTGGCTGAAGTCTGGTCCTGGTCTTTCAGACATGGTGTCCTGACCAAAATCTATCTCGTCTCGAAGCATTTTTGTGCTCGGTCTTTGTGTTTTTGATATTTTGTTGTTATTTTGAAAAAACACAACACAACTCTGCACTGTCTTCTGCTTTAATGTGCTGAAAACAAAAGTAGTTGAGTGTCATTATTGTAACAACAAATGTAGCCACTACTTTGGAGTTGGTTTCGCCTTTGAATCAACTAACCTAGTTTTGGTTTGTCTTAGACCTGACTGATGTGATATTATTAACTTAAGCAACGGGAGGCACATGTCTAGTATTGACAAACATAGTCATGTCAAGAGACAACACAGTATATGTTTTGCAGAAAAATATTTACTTATATGGATGTTTTTCCACTCATAAGAAGCAAGATAACGACTAGTTTAGTAATCAAACAGTCTAATAAATAGTGAAAGACTGATGCCCTTCTTCCCCAGACTTCCAGAAGACATGCGTCATTGCAGCCGACTCCTCTGGTAGTGTGAACCCAACTGAGGGTATCTCCCGGCTGGGCTGGGAGGATCAGGGGGCTAGTAGTGGGCTGGACCCGCAGGACACTTGTGAGGACCCAGCCCCATTTCTCCAGGACAGACTCCACTCACTGGCTGATGCTGAGAGGCTGTTTGACGAGCTCACGCAAGAGAAACTGCAGGTAAGAGTTATCTTCTTTTGTTTTTATCTCAGTCTTGGGAAAGGAAGCTTGAGAACTCCTGTTGTAAATGTCACCAGGAGACTCGGCGACACGCTGCTTTATCTGAGCCCTTTTATCTCTGAGAGGCGGCTCTGAGCGGTGCAACTCGAACATATAGTCGACAGTGATCGCGTTGCGCCAGCAGCATGTCAGCAGCACATTAGCAACACTTATGAGATCGCTATTTGTGTCCACACTGGTTGCATATCACTTGCATTTTATCTGTGCATTCAAGAGCACATAGCCTCAAAATACACAAGCAGAAATTGAAATAAATCATTGATATGGGTAAGAATACATACGTTGTTTAAATTTTTCCTATCAAATATTGAAATATGTATAATCACCACTAATGTATAATCATTGAATACTTCATTTGAACTTTATGGCAAGGTTTTGAATCATGGAGTGAGACAAGTGCTATCACACAGTTGCATAGCTTACCATTTATAAAAGTGATCATTTCTTTTACTTTGGGAATCACTATTCAAGCGATTTTTATTTTTTATAGTTATTTTATAGTATAGCTCTGTATAGCAAAAACAAGGTTGGAAGAGCTACCACATTGAAATAGTTATATACAGTTATATACAGATATCCATGATGAAGGTGTATAATTGAAAGCAAAAGGAAAATGGAAAAGAAACTATTTCAGAACATGTAGAGATGGGAGCATTCTCAGCTATTGTCTGGTTAATAGTGAAAATACACTAAATACTGGTATTTGATTGGTTTAAAAGCCTGTAGATTGGGTTTAAAATGGTACATTGACGCATGGGTAGAATAATTTGACTTGGAGCATCTAAAGACTGAGCAGGTTGGAGTGACGTGCCCATAACGGAGCTGCGGTGTACCTGACGTGAGCCGGTGCAGACGGCAGCATTGAGAGCAGTGTTTCTGTTCTGAGAAACGGAAGACTAAAAAAAACACGCTGCTGGCGTAGACTGGGGTAATCCCCACCTGACCTCTTATGTAACCTGGGCTTTATTGTTTTCATACCACTCCTAAATGACTTCTATTTTAAGGGAGTTCACATCCACGACTCTACCCCTCCCTCTGGCCTATCCATGTTGTGGCAACTGTCTCCCCCACAGTACACACACACACATCTACACACACATACACATCTACACACAACTAATCTAATGAGTTCTGTGAAAGTACTTCAGCTGGTCATGTGTTGATCATTTAATTTATATAATTATTTGTGTTAATAAATGATTGTGTGTGTGTGTGTGTGTGTGTGTGGTAGATTGAAGCAGCTCTGAGCCGGATGCCAGGAGCAGGCAGCAGAGTGAGCTTGCAGACCAGGTTAGATGAGGTGAGGTCCTTTTGGAAACCGTTAACCTTTTCAGAGGCTGATCATGTTCAGATGAATTTCCCTATGTTGCTTATTTGGATTTCCACTCAAGTGACGGCTGCACGAATCACAGAACAACCGCTTCATCGTGCCTTGCTTCCTCAGGTGGCCTTAGAGAATCGTCTGGAGAGATTGAATCGTGACTTGGGATCCATCCGCATGACTCTGAAGCGATTCCACGTCCTTCGCTCCTCTGCCAACATATAGCAATGTCTGTCTTTTTTAGATTATGTTGTAGATACTGCAGTTCAGTGACTTGGGTTTATACACAGCACTGATTGTCTTTGTCTTTTTCTGTGCCATATGCCCATCTGTACAAGAAGTCCCTGGCATCTTTTTATACATATTACTTATTACTCGGGGATATTTTTTTATATGTTGGAAAGATATCACAATTTTTGGAGTATATTTTTAGTAATACACAGATTTGTAAAGTCATTTACTTTTTTAGCCACAGAAATGATGAATATTGTATGTCTTACTTGCCATATTCAGGTAAATTCTGTATGTTTTTAACCGTTTCAGTGTAAATGTGAATGATCAAAAAGACTATCCAGCAGAGACATCCATCCACCTGGAACATATCACTGCCATTTTGGTCTTGTGTTTATGGATGTTTTCAATAATTTTCCATTTTACATGACATAAATTGTATTTATTTGATGTTTCTATACTTCAGCCTTTTGATTTTGGTGCATTTTAATTGTATTTTTTCTTTATACAAATTTAGGTTTTTGCTTTTGAACTTGAAGGAAATACTTTAGCCTACTTGAATTAAATTGCCTGTTATTTATTTTTTGTTTTTTGTTTTTTATTTTTTTTACCTACTTTACGTTTAATGTCTTTGCTTTATATTTCAAATTAAAGGGATTTCACCCTCCAGATAAGATACCACTTGTAAAATCTAAACCAGCACACAATCTTTCAATAGACAGAGTGTACACTCAAACAGTTGTTACTCCTTGGGCAATGCTTATGCATGGAATTTCTTGCACTGTTTCCTTTTGCCATGCGATTTTACGAGCTGTTTGCAATGACCTACCTGACATGAACTTCACTGGAACTATAATGTTGTTGCACAATAAACAAAGCTTTTTGATAACTGAAAGTATTGATTTTTCCCTTTGCCTTATAAGCAACTAAACACCGTACAGCCACTACAGGTCAAAATGTATACCACAGAAAATCATATAGTGATACTATAGGAGAGTTTATCACAAAGTAAGATAAAATCACTATTAAGTCCTACAAAGTCATAATTGAGTACTATGGTAATAGTGATTCTTCATTGGGGCTCGCCCTATCACAACACGCATACGCACGTGCACCGCTGGGAGGCGCTGTTCGCCTCGCCTAGCAGAGGATGTCCTGTCTTCTCATGTAAGTGTTAACCTGGTCGGCAGGGTACTCACCACTAGCCAATAACCTACTGTAGATAACACACTGAACAACCGCGTCTTGGATGAGGGAAGTGACAGTGATGACATCCGTCCATCGCAGGATCCACGGGCGGAGAGGCTCTGCGAGAGGACCGCCGGTGAAATGCGCGAGGGAGGACAGCGCTCGCCCCGCACTGTAGCAGAAGTAGAATAACCACGATGGTGTGTTGTGCTTATTGTACGCTTACATTCATCTGTGTCCACCGCTTTATAATGGGAAATTAGATGCAGGCTTGTCAGCTCGGCCGCCCCTCTCCGCCGCCGGCCGCACACCGGGCCGGGCTGTGAGTGTTGCACGTAGAGGCTGTGCTCTGTGGAAATCCAGTTGAATAACCGAGAGGATTGCAGATTGCTCCGGTCGCTCAGTCTTGCAGGTGAGTTGGTGATGCGGATGCTATCGATGTTGATGACATACGTCTTGTCACTAATAATTCCCTCTCAGATAGCTCATTCATTTAATTGGCGATTGTAATTGATGATTATTTTGATTATTGTTAATTATTGTTTGAATGGGTCATGTGGTTTAGTGGTATATTGCTATTTAACATTATGGCATTTTTAAGCTCAGACCAGCTGAGCAACACATCTATCTAAAAAGTAGGACTGTTTGTATATGTATATGTGTGTGTGTGTGTGTGTGTGTGTGTGTGTGTGTGTGTCTGTCACAGACCTGTCAGTTGGGAACTCAAGCTGTATATATTCAGGCTCCCATACACTCCAGGCCTTCCAAACCCTCAAGCACAAGTAAAATCAATTGTGGGCTACAAGTAGGGTAAATCTCCTACATTTTCTCCTTCTGTCATTGCATACAATTCTTCTCATATGCAATAGGGTGGGCTTGGTGATCTCAAACATGGATGTAAAAACAATATGTGAGCATCGTATACAGATCTGACGAACAGTGACCTTTTCCTGACGTGAACAATCCCCCGGCAGCAGTCCTTATTCCATAGTCCTTATTATATCGAAGTTATCATGAAACAGGCTTATACAATTCTTTCTTCTGCACTTCCTACATAAGTGGTGCGCTCTAGAAATGCCCCGCCACCATCGCTGACACCTGCAGATATTCTTACACACCGAAGTTCACACGTTGAACACGAAAACAGTGTTACTGTATGTGTGATCATCACGCCCAAAGTTCCTCAGACAAGAAGCTGCAGTGGAGCTGAAGCACTAGGTTTAATTACTGTAACATGTATCGACATTTAACAGTTATCACCACAGTCTGTCACCTAACTGATTCAAACAGTCCATATTGACAGCATGGTGCCTGTGCAATAAAGTAAACAGCATTCGTGTAAACCGGTGATGAGTTAACTGAATGGGGATGATGGGCAGAAAAAGTAAACCATCCATCAATTGTGGGCATTTTTTGTTATATCTTTGATTTGGTGATAGTATAAAGAATTGTACCTGTCAATCAGACAGCACGCGATGATTTTTTTTTTACAATGTACGTGAAGATTCGATATCTTGAAAACCTGTGGACTGATTTTCCTAGTTCATATCTCCTCTATTCTGGAGGAGTTTGGATTTGAAGTTGCGCTGTATGCCGTGTAGCCATCTGAGTTACTGCCCCTGCAAGCATCAAGTCACCCCTCTGATCCGCTGTACATGAATTGGGCCTGTTTCCTCCCGTTTCAGGGTCCATGTGCATGATTGTGATGTGCATGGCTGGGAGTGAAAGAAGATGGAGCCCCGGTGGATCTGATTATCGGGCCAAAATGATTAGGTTTGCTTTTAATGAATGCTGTTAGGAAGCAGCCAGCGCAGAAAGAATGAGTCATAGTATTGATTGCCGCCCCCTCCTTCCCTCGCTCTTTCTCACTAGCTCACTTCCTCCCTCCACTCTCTGTCTTGTCCGCCCACCCCTCCCTTTCGTTCTCTCTTTACCCCGGCTTTCATGTTTCCTCATCTCGTCTCCCTCTATCCTCTTCCCTTACCCCGCCTTACACCCCTCCCCCCTCCCCCGCACGCGCGCGCTCCCTTCTCTGTAAAGATGAGGGAGGGAGGTGAGGAGCAGCGCACAGCCGCATACCAATAAGAGCATGACTCGCGCAGCGCTACAGTCTGGGTGGATGGGGAGTTGAAGTGGGGCGGGGGGAGGGGGGGGGGGGTTGGGGTTGTCACGAGATGCCACGTCATCACAGTGTGTGGAATCTATTTTTAGCAGGGTAAACAGAGGGATTCCAGCCCGCTGATCATGGCTACCCAGTCAGGACTAGCCGGTGGGCGGATGGCGTGGCGTGGCGTTGGATGTGAATGAATGACACTTCCGTTAAGCCCCGTTCCGTCTGCCTCTGCCGGGCCTGCTCCTTCGGTCGTCGCTCTCCTTTCCTCCCGCTGCCTCAGAGAAATACCGTCCTTACTGTGTTGTGCTGCAAATAGCCCAGCACACACCCTCTCTCTCTCTCTCTCTCTCTCGCGCTTTCTTTTTCTCTCCCCCTCTCTCTCTCTCTCTCACACACACACACACGTATCACGTATACACACTCTCTCCTATGGGAAAGCATGCATGCAGAACAGTCTTTTTTTAGATTCACGTTGACTGCAGGCGAGACAGCTCGAGCAGTCAGGTCGTTGTAAATACTTTTTTAAGTATGGATCGGTACCTGCGCTCGCTCGCGCGGTGGCAGAATGACGCCCTCAGCTGCTCCGGGTTCACGTGAGACCAAGGTCAGGGAATGAGAACGAGAAACTGAAGCTGTCACTGCGGGGCCGCATTGGTGGAGCTTGGTTTGAGCACTCTAATTAACAATCCTAGGGCTTTGTTCATATCCAGTGAGGCGTCACGTCACCATCAAATATTCACACACACACACACACACACACACACACACACACACACACACACACACACACACACACATAGTGGTATGGAGGATGTGGACACCACCCTGCTACCTGATACTTAGAACACCCCTCTGTTAGTTAAGAGTAATCTGTCTGTATCTCTTTCTTTGGAGATAAAGGCCTATTAGGTAAAATGCACACTGTTGTGTTGTCTTGATCCAACCACTGTTGTTGTTGTTGTTGTTGTTGTATGTACACGCCTCCTTATAGCACGTCTTTGTGCAGGTTTCGTGGCATTTGAAACGGTGCCTTGCGATGCATACACCCCCGCCCCCCCCCCCCCCCGCCCCCCCGGCAGAAATTCACTCTCGCTGTCGGCTGTTGTAAATGGGAGTAATCAAGAGATGGGTCTTTGGTCTTAATAGGTGCTTAATCTTCGTGACAAATGGAAGTGGGTGAAAGGACCCGGTGTCACCGCAAGACTGGCTGCTGGAAGTGTGTTCCGTGTCACCCCCAGACCGCCAGACCGGGTTTGGCTGAGGCAGGCTGTATATTACCCAGCCTCTGAGGCCCTGGAGCGGGGCCAGACAGTAATGGTATTGGGCCGGGACTGGAGCTCCCCTCTTTCTCAGGCCCTCCCCTACATCTCTCGGCTTGATTAACGACAGTGCCTCCCCGGTCTCTCGTCGTCTCTTCGCCACTGTTTTCGCCTCCCTTTTGTTGCCCCTGCCACTCCCTGTGCTCGTGTGGGCTGTGGGTGCCCAGGTCTGATGGCAGTTGGAGTGATACCGGCTAGCTCAGATAAGGGCTGGAGGACAGCAGAGTGTGAGGAACAGAAACAGAAACTACTGCGGTAGGAAATGGTTACAAGCTCTCTAGACTTTATAGGCAAATGTTTTGGCAAGGTGTGACTCTCATCTCATCGCATGTTCTTTGAGGGAGGGAGTTTTGATAGATTCTGGGCTGCACCCCAATACTTGAACGCTATCCTCTCCTGATCTCCTTTCATTCTTGCCCACTTTGGCAGCCTATGATTATCCACTTTCCTTCTACAGTTCCTCGTTGAGCCTCCTTTTGTACGTGAAGACAGGGCTGCAGGCTGAGGGCAAAGGTATGTGGAACGTTGAGTTGTCCGAGGAGTCTGCAGGCTCTTTGTAGTCTTCTACAAAGAGGAGGTTTGCCCACAGTGCAGCCAGTGGGTGTTGAGGTTGCCGCTAACTTCCTCTCTTCAGGCGCCTCACGAAAGACGGCAGCAGCAACCAATTTTTTGGAGACTAATGCTCAGCGAATGCCATCAATGAGTATGTAATGTGAAGATGGGATTCTCCCTGCTTTGCACTACCTCCTTAGAAACCGCTTGATACCAGAAAATCTTTTTTTTCGTTTTTTTTCCCCCTGCCCCACCTCCACGGGCTCCTCCTATTCACATTTCCATAGGCAGAAGAAAACAGAGGCAGTCAACTTGATCAAGTGAGTTATTGCGTCAGCAGCAGCATGACATCATCACAAAGCATATATACAGGTGCTCCACAGGGAACTGTGCTTTCTCCCTTCCTCTTCACCTTATACACCACTGACTTTCAGTACAACTCTGAGTCATGTCACCTACAGAAGTTTTCTGATGACTCAGCTGTTGTAGGGTGTATAAGAGAGGGAGAGGAGGGTGAGTACAGGACACTGGTAGATAACTTTGTAGAGTGGTCCGACCAGAATCACCTGAGGCTGAATGTCAACAAGACCAGAGAGATGGTGATCGACTTCAGGAGGAAGAAGATGCCTTCACAGCCAATACGGATCAGGGGGAGGTGGTGGAGGAGGTGGAGGACTACAGATACCTGGGAGTGGTGATCGACAACAGACTGGACTGGAAACCTAATACCGAGGCTGTGTACAAGAAGGGGATGAGCAGACTCTTTTTCCTGAGGAAGCTGAGATCCTTCAACGTGTGCAGCAAGATGTTGGAGATCTTCTACCAGTCTGTTGTTGCCAGCGCCTTTTTCTTTGCTGCCGTGTGTTGGGGCAGCAGCATCAGAGCCAGCGACACTAACAGACTTGATAAAATCATCAAGAAGGCTGGCTCTGTACTGGGTCTCAGGCTGGAGACTTTTGAGACCGTGGTGGAGAGGAGAACGCTGAACAAACTGTTATCCATCATGGACAATGATCAGCACCCTCTCCATCACACAGTAGACAGACAGCGGAGTACCTTCTCTCACAGGCTGCTCCAGCTCCGCTGTCGAAGGGACAGATACAGGAAATCTTTCCTGCCACACGCCATCACACTGTACAATAACAGCTAAAACTCTGGTCATAACATACAGTCACTATGCACTTTATATGTTCTTACACAACTCTGTTCACTGCACCTTATATTTTATTTTGCACTACAATAATAATGCTTATTTATACATTTTTATATTGCATTCTATATTGCCATTTTGATATGTCTAGGTTGTTCTCTTTTTTTAAATTTTTTATTCATTGTGTTGTTGTTATTGTCTCTGTGTGTAATGCTGCTGCTGCACTGCAATTTCCCAGCTTGGGATTAATAAAGTACATCTATCTATCTATCTATCTATGTGATATAATACTCCAGTACGCTTTAGACCCTAGATGTACAGAAAGACGTCAGAAAGTCTTTTGACTGCTATTACCACGAGCCCCCCCCCCCCCCCCACCCTCCAGAGAGGAGAGGGATTTATTGCCGTCATTTCGCAGAATGGAGCAAAAGCAGAGCCATTTGAGATGCATCACAACTAACCCCTTCCACCAGCCAACAACCATCACCCTATTGTCTGCCCCCCCCCCCCTCCACCACCACCTTGGGCTAAAAATAGACTGTCCTCTGTCATCACCCAGTCAACACGTCACATTCGCTCTCATTTACTGCCCCCCCCCCCCCCCCCCCCCCACCCCACCCACCTCTTTTCATGTTGTGATGTTTTGACAGCGTCATCTCCCGGTACACATGTCTAGTATCCACGCCAAGGAAAGTAGACAGCCAGTTCAGCTCCGATGAATTTCCATGGGCTGTTGAAATTGGTTGTTTAATAATTAAATATTGCAGTGGATTTTTTTTTTTTATGACTATCCTGTCTGAATAACGGAAGGAAGTTTATCGTTTCACATTTGTTTCAAAATGGAAAGCAGAAGAAGGGGCTCCTTTTTCTGGTATCTGTGGAATATAGTTTTGCAACGTTTTGACCACCCGCTTTTCATAGAGCTGTGTGTGTGTGTGTGTGTGTGTGTTACTGTTGTTGTGAAATCACATGCATGTGTCATAACCAAAACATGTGCTAATTGTGTCTTGTCTTGTCTGTGTTTCTCATGTGCAGGAAGTGGAAACTGTGTCTCAAGATGGACTACAGGTCAGTGGCAACACCCCATATATCACTATAGTTTTGACATTGCTGTAGTGCTGCTATGCTGTTATGCTTGAAAGTTTGTGCACCCTACAGCGGTGGTCAATATGTCATATATTATAGAGGAATAACCTCATGACCTCCTAGATCCACTGATCCCTGATCAGTCTCTTTGACCAGACCAACTCAGTGAGGTTTGAGGGTCTTGCATGAACAGACGCTTCAGGTCCTGACAGCATCTCAGTTGGGTCCAGTTCAGGACTTTAACCTGACCGATCCAAAACACTGAACTTCTTCTTCCTGAGTCGTTCTTTGGTAGATTTGCTTGAATGTTTAGGATCATCGTCTTGTTGAACAGTCACTTTCAACCCAGCTTCAGCTCTCAGACTGATGGCCTGACGTTCTGTTCATGACTTCTCTGTTCCCTCAGAATTCATGCTTGCGCAGATTGAGCAGCGTGATCTGCAGTCTGGGTTGGTCAGCCTAGGCCAAAATAACACGTTGACATTGCTGTTATTGCACATTAGAGGAAGAAAGAAAAGGTCCTGATGAATGCCGTTAGTACGATCACAGGAATTGGCGTAACCTGAGACTTGGGACGCTGCCTGATGCAGATTGGATGAGTAACAGGAGGATCTGGTGATGAAAGCTGTGTTTGACAAGATCATGAATTAACAGCTATAATGGCAGCAGATGTTCATGTTCTGCAGCTGAGTGCAGCGGGACTGTGGTGTTGAGTGTAATATAGTAAAGCAGAGGCTGATTCTGTTAGCCGTGTTCTGCTGATCTTCAGATAAAGTGTGTGTGTGTGTGTGTGTGTGTGTGTGTGTGTGCATGCTGGGTGGAGGACCTATCAACACGTCATTTCATTCTCAGGATGCGCCTGTCCATCCCTGCAGCTCGCAGATAAAAAAACAGAAAGGCAGCGAGGGAGGGGAAGGATGTATCGTGGGCCGTTGCACAAATCTCAGAGCTCATTCTCATTCTGAGTCTTGCGGCTCGGATGTCTGAGTACGAGAGCGAATTAAACGTAGACAAATGTCTTTCGGATTGATCTGCTATCGTAAATGATTTGAGGCAAAAAGACCTCCGAATTGGAACACGGTGTTGGGGTAATTCAGCTTTGTCTCCTCGGGAGCTGAAAGAGCACCCCCCCCTATAGAATAGGTCTGGCTGCAGGTGGTCGCAAGGTATTTTTAACCTCAAACCCACTGAGGCGTGTTGGCTGGATGTAATTAAACAGGCGTTTATCAAGCACAGACGTGTGAGTCATAGACTTTCTCCTCCCCTTGCAGCACTCGGGTCAAGGCACAGACAATAGGTCTCATTCAGAGAGCCTGCTCTTTGATACTCACCTGTTTTCTGTAAGGAGAGCTTTATTATACCGGCATTATTCTCAGGCTGACAATGATATCTGCTCACTTTGACATTTAGTGTATTGACAGGATATCAGCTGCTACAGCTACACAGTGTAGTAGTACTGTAGTTTCTAGCTACCGAGGTTAGGTACTAGTACTGTAGTCGCTAGCCAGCCATCTGTGTAAAGCACATGATGTTATTTATCAAAAGAGACGCGTCGCTCGTTGATTTGGCAGTCAAAAAGAAAGACGCCTGCTGGCAGCTGGCTCATTCAAAGTCTGCGGACAATGCAGGTCAGCCCACACACCAGGAAATCTCTACCTGTCCGTCTCTCCCGCGGGTAGACGCGTTATCATCGGGGCCGGCCGCCCGCCTCCGAGCTCACAGATGAAAGGGGATCGGTGCGTGCCGTTGCCACGGTGTGGCGCGCTTCAAAAACACGGGTCTCTCGTTATGAATTTGCAAACGGTGACATTTGGAAGACACAAATGAGGATGTGTCACCTCGTTGAAAGAGAGCAACTCAATGGACGCATGCTTTCAATACGTTAGGACTCTGCTGAGTACTTCATGGTGTGTGTGTGTGTGTGTGTGTGTGTGTGTGTGTTAATAATGTGCCCATCTGTGACACATTAGCTAGCTATAACTATTCTCAATCATAATGTTGCTTAAGGAGAAAGGTGAAGATTGA
The DNA here is from genome assembly GCA_034670385.1 of Hoplostethus mediterraneus. Lineage (NCBI taxonomy): Eukaryota > Metazoa > Chordata > Actinopteri > Trachichthyiformes > Trachichthyidae > Hoplostethus > Hoplostethus mediterraneus. Next base: position 1,373,806 of record JAXDDW010000068.1, on the reverse strand, counting down.
AATGAAACAGCTTGTAGGAATAGACTAGCAAATGAAAGAAGAGAGAGAGAGAGAGAGAGAGAGAGAGAGAGAGAGAGATGGTGGCGGCAGAGTGTGGTAACTAGTGGGCTGTACCGCCGACTTGCTGCATCACAACAAACTCGGCGAATCAAGCGACAGCCTCATGCGTCTCCATGGTAACAGAGCTTCCTCGGTCCTGAGGAGGTGGAGGCAAACGAGGGAAAGGGGGGGGGAAAAAAAAAAAAAAAAGGAAAGAGGCGGATTGGGAGAGAGAGAGAGGAAGGGAGAGAATCGATACCTTCTCTTATTTCACAGCCGAGGATTTCAAAAGCGAGGCTGTCTTTTCCCCCCCCCCTGTAACCGGGGCGAGCCGGTTCAAATTTTTTTTTTTTTTTTTTTTGCTGAGAGCTCAAGAGGAACAGCAGACAAAAAACAGGGAAGATCCTAGACCAGGATGGTGGGGCTGAAGGATGCCCGGGCTGCATGTGGGACCAAGATCCGCAATGGCCCCTAAGCCCCGACTCAAGTGGATCAGTCGGGCCTGCTGTGTTTAGGTGTGTTGCAAGGTAAACCTCCACCTTGTTCTACGTTGTTCTGCATGTGGTCTGCTCAGAGTGGCTTCCTCTCCTAGTACCCTCCCCCCTCCTTCCCTTCCCCTCATCTGCACTGATATGAAAACACAGGTAAATTAGATGATGGCAACATGGAGGATTGCCTTGTCTACATGGCTGTGGCTTACTCCAGGACCAAATCGCTGTAGACAGGAGGAGAGGAAACCACGTCGGGCTGCTCAGGCGGCCGAGACCAGGGCTTCCGTTTGAGGCTTGGGGGAGCGATGCGGTGGGGGGGGTCAATACGCTTGGCCGTGTGTTTGTGTGCGCTTAGGCAAAATACCCAGCGACGCGCCAGGGATCGATCCATATGGAGTGACTGTTTGCGTTAGGGGGAGCGAGCTGGGTCGGGGGGGGGCTGGTTGGGATGTGTTGCACGTTCGGCCGAGTTTATCATTTCTTAGTCTTAGTATCCCGACGGGGAGGAAGAGGCGAGAATGAATCACCGCGGGGAGATAACACTCGATGCAGAACAGACAGGGGGTATACATGAATATTATCGGGGGGGTAGGGGGGGGTGTCAATCTGTTTTTCCTCTCTTGGTGCTGATGTTGACTAGCGACGAAAACCTATTGGTGCCATGTTCAATCTAGCCAGTTAGTTTGAGTCATGAGAGCGACCACAGTAACAGCGCTTGGACTCTTGGGGGTCTCTCGCCAAACCTCAAGAGTGCGTGTGCGTCGAGTCGTTCCGGGCGGATGAATGCCAGCGTATTTCACCAGATACGATGAACGCTGTAGCATATTTTTAGTGATCGTCAAAGCCCTTCATCTGATCTTCCTGTCGGGGGATCTTGTTAGCGCGCCGCGACTCGTGTAGCTCTCCTAACCACTGAGGAATAGAATCAGATGTAACCCAGGGTTTGAAACCTCGTGTGTGTGTGTGTGTGTGTGTGTGTGTGTGTGTGTGTGTGTGTGTCACAAGCAGATAACGCCTCGGTAAAGTCAACTGCTGCCACGTTTTCTTGTGCTTTAGAGGATGAAAATGACACAAAGCTCCATGTGGTTCATGTAGACCTTTTCCTGTTTTGCCTCACGATCATGAGAATTGGTTGGATATTGATTGGGGACTGAGGAGGGAATTGGGACTTTAAGGGCACGTTAAGACCTCACATCAGTGTCGTTTAAGTGTTAGAGAGGGTTGAAGTGAACGTTCAAGTAGCGCTACGCACCGTTGTGGTGTTACGATAAGAAATAATAGTAGAGTTTGTGCATCATGACAGAACACAGATCTTATTTCCAAGGTTGTAAAGTGAGCCAGTTCCAGAGATCAAGTCATCTCAGCTCAACTCTGTATGATGATGGCACGCTGGGTGTTGAGTGCTTATTTGAATGCGTGCGGGTTGGAAGGGGCGAGGTGAGGGTGTGTCCTCAGGAGGGCTGGCTGAGCAGGAAGGCTGCCCCTAGGAAGAAAGCGACCGGGCCTTAATGGACCGGAGCTGCTCTCCTCCGAGTCGGCTGCCTCGGCGGCAAATTTGGTGCAATTTTGCTGCAGGCTGTCTCGGTCTGCCGTGGTCTGCAGGTCTTTGATAGAGGGCGGCTAGCCGGTAGCCGGTAACCCTCTTAGCGGCGCGGGGCGAAATGTTTTTTTTTCCCCCCTTGCAACAGGAGGAGGCAGAGTGGAATCGGACGACGCCGACGAAGATAGATGTAGTATCGGCTGTTGAGACATTTCTGCAGGAAGAGCACATCTGGCTGTCTTAGTCATGGTGGAATTGTTTTGGGACAGTTGTGCTAGTCATTGTAGTCTGGGGGGTGGGGGGGTGGGGGGGGGGCGATGCACAAGGGTATTTCTGTAGAAGTCGATCGTTTCCGAGAGTGATGAGCTCTGGTTTTTTGCACAAGAGCTGCACAGGGAGTAGAGAAAAGGCAGAAAGCAAAGAGCCTGTGGGAACTTGGCCGTAAGCCCGACGGATCTTTGTTGTGGGGTTGAGATTTGAATTCATCGGAGGACTTTACCAAAGGGAAGGGAGCCGTGCAGAGGCCCTGAGAGAGAGAGAGAGAGAGCGACAGACAGACGGACAGACAGAGAGAGAGAGAGAGTGCAAAGGAGTTGAAAAGCATTACCTCAAATGTTGACAAAGTCCTGTCTGCACGGGGGCCATCTGAAACACTGAAGTCGTGTGATCGTCTGCCAAGTCCGAATCCCGGCAATTTTTGAATGTGCTTGTTTCTGGGCCGAGCGCGAGGCCAATTAGCAAGGACTGAACTACAACCTGCACAGCTTGGCTTCTGTCGCTACCGGGCACAAAATACAATATGGACAGTGGAAAGTGCACACACACACACACACACACACACACGGGGGATGGTTGAAAATAGTGTACTCACTCACTATGATGATCTTGATTGATCGGTTGTGTGTTAGACAGACCCTTATCCCAGGTCTGTAACAACATGTCCTTAATCCAGTTAGGCCTATAGACCCCTTAAGGTTTGATTAAATAGTGCCAATGGGAGGATGAGGAACAGTTCAGCTGTCTCGGCGTAGTGTCCCCCCCCCCCCCCCCCCCCACCTAGACATTCAGCTAGCAGAGAGCAAGGTGTGAAGAGTTTGAGGTCTCCGCGACGCTTAGCTTAGTTAGCGAAGGTGGGGTGCCATATTTGATGGGCTGACTCTGGTTTCCGCCTGCCTGTCCGTCCCGGTCGGCGTCAATCTGTCGCTGTCTTGCACTTTGCTTTATGGGGATTATTGTGTCTCTATATATAGCAGTCCTTCTGTATAGGTCAAGGGCCCATTCTTCATCGGGTTTGATGAGAACGGCCACTCCAACCCCCCCCTACCTCAGAAAATAACATCATACATTCTAGCATCTGCGTCAAGTGGCTATATATACAGTAGCTTGGATTTGCTCATATTTGATATTGGATTTCACAATATTGCAGTTTCAATATCTATAGCGATTAGGATTAGTAATAGTGGCGCATTACACACAGCAAAGGTCGTGCATTAAAGAACAGGACCGAACAGGAGATGAGCGCGATGCTGGGTGTGGATTTGGTTGGAGGAATCATGGGATACATATATATATACGGTGTAGTTTCCTCATGTCTACCTTCTGACCTCTACTGCTCGTCTGCTGCAGCAGCTTGACCAAACACGCATAGCCTAATCACGCACAGATGGACGACACCGTGGGACACACACACACACACACACACACGCACACACGCATCACTTTTCATTTGACATCTTTTTCCTTCCCTCTCTTCTCAGTCTCTCTCTGAGACAGCGTCGGTAATATGGATTAAGTAGCCGTTGTCATGTGACTCTCTCTCTCTCTAAACTCGTCCCTGGTTAGTGTGTGGCTGGATGCTAGTGTTTACCCGGCAGCAGGCCGCCCGCTCACACAAACATTACACTTGTGGAGAGCAGCTGAGACTTCATCCGCCGGAGGAAATGGTTAATATTTGGAAGTTGTTTGGATAAATGGATGTTGATGTTGCAAGGCTGGGGCGGCAGCTTTGTTGTTGTTGTTTTTTTTTTTTGAGTGTGCAAGCCATTCCCCTTAATATCTTTCCTTGATTGAACCGAGAGGGGGCAGACCAGAGGGCACGCAGAAGGGAAAAGTATTTTTTTTTTTTTTTCGGGGTGCGTCGACAAATATCTGGGGCTGAATCTGCACAGCTCTCCCCCCCCCTGCGAACCGCTGAATCAAAGGACCTGCTCTCTGGATGCGGAGACGTTGTTGGGATTTAGGTTGCCCGGGCATTACGGGGGATGTTGCCGGGGTCATTGGATTACCTTGTAACAGATCTGGAGGAGGGCTGGTGAGAACATGCGGGAGGACGTGCGCAGGAAGTGTTGGCTCGTGTGGGTGGCGGGGGGGGGGGGTTTAATCCTTGAGACAAACACGAGCTAGCTCCTCCTCCGGTCGCTTGTTTACAACTTGTTTACAGGTATAATGTGGAGAACTGAAACCATCTGCATGTTTTTGTGTTTAGGAGTCTTCCATTTTGACTTATTTTTGCAGTGTTCTTTAAATGCACCGTGGACTGATATTGTCACCGTCAGTATTGGACCCACTCCGGTCTCTGTTTCCTTTCTCCTCTCACAGGTGTGAATGAAGATGACTTCCATACTCGCTGTGTGACCATGCTGCTTGGATAGCGCAGCCAGCTGAGAGGAGCCCTCTTACACTCCATCCCCTTTCGGACACACACACACACACACACACACACACACACACACACACACACACACACAGCCCATCCCATTCAAGCATAACCATGTTGATCAAGGAGTACCGCATCCCCATGCCTATGAGCGTGGAGGAGTACCGCATCGCTCAGCTCTACATGATCCAGGTGAGTGGCTCGCGTCGCACAACACGTTGTACATCCAACACGTCTGCACACAGCGTTCACTCTCTGGAGCCTGTGTTTGTCTGAATGTGTTGAGTGTTGGATCAGGCGAGGCTGCAAATGCTAGCCTGGAAATGAACTAGAGAGAGAGAGAGAGAGAGAGAGAGAGAGAGTAGGGATCAGGCAGTACAGTTTAAAGTGTATTTGTCAGAGGAGGGCAATGAGCCACACGGGCTAATCACCCAGATAATGTGTTAACGTGAGGTGAATCAAGGTGTGTGTGTGTGAAGGCAGGAAGGTCGGGGGGGGGCTCGTAGTGTCACGGTGTCGTACAGCAGCAGGGTTGCTGGAGAACACGGTTACAGGGTCAGCGGGGCAACGTGACGTCCTCCCGGCCAGCTGCTGCTCCATATGACGAGGGCTTGGGTTTCATTCGCCTTTTATTATTTACACAAACACGCGACCATATACGATACGCGATACATATACCAGTTCGTGTTACTTTTGCTCATTTTAAGAGTTTGATATGTGATTGGTTGAGGTCGAGCCTGATGGGGACCCCCCCTGCTGCCGGCTGGAGCTTCCCCAAGAAATGACCCTGTAAAACGGGATGTTGGTGTTTTTAATTGTTCGGAAAAATGGATGTCGTTAAAGTGCGTTTCATTATTCTATCATTGTACCTTAGTAATAATAAAGTTGTGAGACTTTTGAGAGCATCTGATCCATCGTTTTCTGCTCAGCGTTTATCGGTCTCTGACGTTGACACACGTTGGGTGTCATGAGCCGTTACGCCAGCAGTATTTCACCTCCTGAAGGTGATGTTTTTGCTTAAATACAGGAGAAAGACAAATAGGGGACAACCTGTAGGAAGAGATGTTTAGCTTTCTCTCTCTCTCTCTCTCTCTCTCTCTCTCTCTCTCTCTCTCTCGGTGTCTCTCTCCCTTCAGGGCTGTTTGTTAGACACACACGCTCAAACAAAACCTGTCGTCTGACTGACATGCGAGCGGTGTGTGTGTGTGTGTGTGTAGCGTAGGTCACTTTTCAGCTCCATTTGTTATTTCCTCTCCCAGAGTCCCTCCGCTGATGAATTATGACCGTGTGCTTTGGCCGTTAGTAGTAATTTTAGCATTTGTCTCTCGGCCCCCGGGGGTCTGGCAAAGACGTACGAGGGAGTGGGTTCGAGGAGAAAGAGATTAGATAAAGCTACAAGAAGAGGCGGGTGGCCAAGGTATGAACGGGAGGATAAATGAGCAGGACGGCACATCATTTCTTCAACAAACCCCTTGAATTGCGCACACACACACACACACACACACACACACGCACACGCCTCCTCCTGTTCATCGTCACAGTTTAGCGCTGGCTGCCATGGCAACCGGTGACATCAGCTGCAGCATGGCAGTAGCTGCCATCATTTGTTTGTGATATGGGTGAGAGGAAGAGAAAGACATTGAAAGGGAAGGGCAGAAAGAGAGAGAGAGGGAGAGAGAGAGAGGGAGAGAGAGAAGACATGATGGTGCAGTCAGCATTGCCATGACAACATTGCACTGCAAAATTTGTTATCTCTTTGCAGTGGATACAGTTTGTGCATCAGTCATGTCGGGTTATACGTTGTGTGTTTGCCGTACAGGACAGCTTTTATTATTGTATTAACATTTTGTGTTTGTGCACTCGTCTGTTTTCAGCTTATAGAAATAAATGTTGCTCCTTTGTGGCCTTTTTCAACGTGCAAGTTTCTTTTTTTCACCCTCTAATCCAACAGTTTGAAACATGAGTGCTCTCTCTCTCTCTCTCTACCTGTGGTTCAACATACAGGTTGGTGCATGAGGGTCCAGTGGGGTGTTTTGCTGTGTACCCCTGGTTTATGCTAACCTCGCTGTGTCATATCAATAATTCAGGGACGACTCAGCCCAGCAGAAATGAGACCCTCAGCCAAGCCCATTGTAATTCCTCTGGTGTTGTCCACAAAGTGTCTGCCCATGCTAGTAGCACTTTTCTTTTTTTCCTTCTTCTTTCTTTCTTTCTTTCTTTCTTTCTTTCTTTCTTTCCTTCCTTCCTCCCCCACGCCGACAACCTTGTCGTCTCTCTTTCTGGCTTTTGGCTGAGACTCTGTGAAACTTTTTTTTCTTTTAATCAGACCTCGGACCTGTTTCTTTTGTCGAACGTTGTTTTTTGTTTTTTTTGTCCTTGCATTGGAAAAGCGCTCCTCCACATTTGGAGCCAAATTCATCTCCTCCTCTCCTGCAGGCATTCTTTTTTTTCATCCACTCAGCCACCCCGGCTTTGTTTTTCACGCTCTGTACCTCATCGCGGCTTTTGTTCGGGATTTCTTAAGAGTCTGCAACTTTTCCCTCGGCCGCTTTCCTCTTCACTTCATGTACACACTCGTACACACTTTGGTTCCTATGCATCTGAGGCAAGCAGAAAAAAAAGTCCCTCCATATTCTTATTCTCTGAATATTGACTCCATTGACTCTTAATACCATCTGCAGCTTGTTACTTGTTTGTTGGTATGAAAGCATTATGGTCTTTCATGCCTCCACTCATCTCCATTTGTTTAGACACAGTTCAACACAGTGTGAGCAGGCGTGATGTCCACTTTCCTCTCATCCCCATACTGATCCTGATGGGTCACAACCAAACCTTCACCAGTAGCCCCCTGTTCAAAATCTGTGGAGGGAGGACAAGTTTGTTTTAGTTTTTAACTTTGTTTGCAGTTTTGTCGTTTTCAACCAAACCCTGTGTGTAATAGAAGTAGAAACTATTTATACATGTACACTTGAGGACCGCTAGAGGTATTTTAGTCGGTATTTTAGGGACCCTGCCTCATCTTTGGCCCCTGGGTAATCAGTACCCCTTATTCCCCTATTGTGGTTGTCTGTTTATTGATGCCAGACATACAGTAGCGCACACACAGCATCCTCAGTGTAGAGATGCTAGCACTGCTCTGCCTGCCAGTTCCCTGCCAGTGTGCAGAAAAAGCAGCCGAGGGTGAAGTGAAGGTTGCATTTCAATGAGGTGGATGTACCAGTGCTGCTGACCCCAGGAGGGCTTACCCAGCCTGTCTCATTGCCAGCTTTGGCCTACGTGCTCTCAACACTACTATACAGTGCTTGCACTGCTGCCTCACAGCAAGAAGGTCATGGGTTCGATTCCCGCCTGGGGCGCTGGTGAGTCTGGGGTGCCCAGGTGGGTTATCTCCCGGGCCTTTCTGTGTGGAGTTTGCATGTTCTCCCCGTGTTCACTTGGGTTTCCTCCTGGAAAGAACCCCGTCTAAAAACATGCAATATCCAGTCGACTGTCCGTGACGAAGACAGCGACAAAAACACCTGGAGTTGGTCCCCGGTCCTCCAGGTCAGCCAGGGAGCAGAGGGCGCGGACTATTGTCGGCGCCCTCTGCTCCCTTATCCCATCGGCGGGGATGGGATAAGGGAGCAGACCATTCATTCAACTTGGACACTCTAAAAATGCATGTGTGTGTGTGTGTGTTGTGCGGCCACTTCCCCCTGCATGTATAGTGTGCAATGTTGCAATTAAAGTCGTTCTTCTTCTTCTTCTTCCACTATTTGTGTTTTAGAGCTACGGACGTTTTTTTTAAACCTCCATTTCAACAAAAAAAACTGTCGGACTCAGAATCACTTGATCGTCTCTGTAGTGATGCCGTAGTAGTTATTTTTTTCTCTTCGGTGCTGCGTGTCATTTACGCGGGTCATTTATGGAGATGCTCCATGCTCATTCCAATTCAAGGCCCCGGTCTCCTCTCTCCTAAATGACATTACCTGCTAGATTACAGCAATTTTCCAGCTGTTTGCCTCCTCCGACCTTCATTACTGATATCACCTCCTCAAAGTCTTCAGAAGATAGAGCGCCGCGTTCAATCTGAGCCCTCATTCCTGGACTGCCCCAACGCTGCTGTTAGTAATGATGATGACAATTTTGCACTGGCGTAGTGCTTTTTCCTCGTCCCGAAGCGCTTTACACTGGAGGGCATGAATCAGCTTATCAATCATCCGTTTGATACAATATCTGGGGGTCGTCTTTCTGACTGAGCTATGGGATCAATTCAGATACACGCTAAACCTTAGGATGAAAGTAAACAAAGAAAGCAGCAAAATAAAAACATGCAATATATTGGCAGTGACTAAAAGTACAATCACTTAGGTAGGTAGTGAGAGATATTCATCTAAACGTACCTATCCCATCCTCAGTGTGTGTACCTGTACACAAATCCACAGGTAGCAAACAGACTGGAAGGACAACCAACTGAACAACTAAGAAACTAGAGTATAGAGATACTTACTGCACGTACTTAAGTACATGCAGTACTTCAGGACAGATTGTTTTGTTTTTTATTACATTTCCTTTATTCAGTGTTTTTCACTCCAAAATTGTGGACCTGGCTGATCAGTAGCTTCTCAATCTGGTTTGGGGTGAATTCATTCTCAATCCAAGAAAATATAAATTGAAGATCATTTTATTATTTCCATTGTAGTTTTTTTTTTTCATTCTATTTCTCTATTTCTTGTGTTATTCTATGTCTGGCTGCTGTAACAAAGAAATTTCCCCCCGGGGATCAATAAAGTACCTAGCTACCTACCCACCTAGCCCTGTAGTTAGCCTGCTCTACAACCCCAAGCCAGTCAAACCGATCTCCCACCTGGAGGGATTGAATCCATGTCACCCACAATGTTCCTTTCCATGTGCTGCGGTGGAGTGCTGCAGCCCAGACGGGTTGCGGGGCTAAATGGAGAACCACTTCTTAAGGAGAAGTGTTGTGTTTATAAACTGAGATGTAATCCCTGGCGCTCCCTCTGAGGAGCAGCAGGCTAATACAGAGCCCTGAGCTTACGGGATCTGCGGGGTTGAGCCATCTGCTGCCTCTTATTGGAGACATTGTATGCCTGGGAGGTGGCGAACGATATTTCAGTGTACCTGTTCTACGCATGTGTGAGCATCACCGAGGCAATACATGTGAAAAAAAATCAAACACAGGTAGATGCCCACACACCGCTGTCTTTCTCTCTCACACACACACACACACACACACACACACACACACACACACTGATCTTGGTAACAGCCGTCAGTGCCAGTGATTGTGCCCCACCTGACTTTACCTTCCAAAGTACATCACAGGGCTGAGACTTTTTTCAACTATTTCCTTACTCAGCACTTTGTAACGTAACAAATTTCAGACAGACACAGGTTTCCCCCCCCCACCCCATCTGATGATGAGCTCATCGCCTTCCTTCCTCTCTCTCTGTTCTGCCTCCCCCCTTTCTCTCTCTCTCCGTCGCCCCTTGCAGAAGAAGAGCAGAGAGGAGAGCTGCGGCGAGGGCAGCGGGGTGGAGATCCTGGAGAATAAGCCTTACCAGGACGGCCCCGGAGGCTCGGGTCAGTACACGCACAAGGTCTACCACATCGGCAAACACATCCCGTCCTGGTTCTGCTCCATTCTGCCCCAAGCTGCCCTTCGAGTGGAGGAGGAGTCCTGGAACGCTTACCCCTATACACGCACCCGGTGAGGGAGTTACACAAAACACCTTTTACATTTAAAAAGGGGAAGAAAAAAAAATCTCGTCTTATAGTTTTTTGGCAGGATTGGTCTGTTGGCCAGCTTAGCCATGAGGTGATGAAAACATAGGCACCAAAATCATCCACGTGTCCCCGGTGGTTCCAGTCTGGTGCTCCATGCTAACACTTTAGCATGCACTATGTTGAGCGACAGCAGCATTATCCGAAGTAAGAACTCCTGACCTTTTAGTAATAAAAAGTCGTTACCATAGTTACTACATGGCATCCAGATTCATACATTTTCCAAATGAAGTATCATCAACTTAGTATAGCTGACGTAGCCAGGTTTATTTGCACTGTTGCCAACTTGGCAACCGTGTGGACCATGCGGGCACCCCTGGCGACTTCATTTCTCAAATCTAGCGACTTGTAGCGACCACCGGGAGCAACGTTAGCGCGTTGACTCACAGCATTTGGCCACAAATTGGTGCGGCATAATGCCGAAGCACATAAATCTGCACCGCTCGCTTGTCCAATCCAAATAGGTTAGCGGGGACTGCAGCAAATATATTCCTGTGTATGATGCATGATGTCATCTGGCAACTTCTAGTGACTTTTTGAGCAGCCAGTAGCTACTTTGGAAGAAAGTTGGCAACGCTGACTGTGCATTGAGTTTTAGCTGTGCAGAGACTTCCAGGAGAAGTAGTTCAAAAGTTTTTTAACTTTAAAGTGTTTTTTAAAATTATTTTATGTTATTATATCATATTAATTAATCAATCTACTACATAAAACTACCAGATGTACCCACATATCATTTAAGAGCACTTAGCATTTAGCTTCAGAGCTGCTGGTCCAAGATTTTGGTACCTATCTCATCATGTACCAGGTAAACTGACCACTGGGACTGTCTCACAAAAACTGTGCGTGTTCCTTTGAGTCATTTAATTCAAAAGCCGTTATTCTGCCATAACCTCATAGTGATGGTAGAAAGTGTCTTGCATCCCTCCCTCTAGCAGGTTAAGGAAACTAATAAAGCTCCACCAACGTCTCTGTCCTCTGTCTCTCAGGTATACGTGTCCCTTTGTAGAGAAGTTCTCCATAGACATTGAGACGTACTATAAACCAGACACTGGAAATCAAGCAGACGTCTTCAACCTGTCCTCCGCCGAGAAGAGACAGAGGACTGTAGGTAAGTGTATCGGCAAACACACACACACACACACACACACACACACACACACACACACACACACACACACACACACACACACACACACACACACACACACACACACACACACACACACACACACACACACACACACACACACACAGCCTCTGGAATACACCAAATACACATTTTCCATCTTTAGGATTTACCGGCCTTGTGGCATTATGGGTGATTTGCAGGATCAGCAACCAAAGAAACACTGTGTTATCTGCAGACAAAATGCAGACAGTGTGGTGCAGAGGGCTACAGACTATGGTGTGTGTGTGTGTGTGTGTGTGTGTGTGTGTGTGTGTGTGTGTGTGTGTCTTGAAGGTGATTGCACAAGCCGGCATGTCTCTGAATACTGAGAATCACTGGCTTTTCTATTGCAGCAGCAGTACACTGGAGTGCAGGAGAGATGTGCTGTCTAGCCCAGACACACTCCCTGCAGGGGGGGAGAGACCTGGGTGTGATTACATAAAACACACACACACACACACACACACACACACACACACACCTCATGAAGCAGAGTACAGTGAGGACCTCTAGTGGCATTTGCCCTGCTCACTTCAAGGACAGGATGAAAGCAGGAATTTTGCAATTTGCGTGACCCATAGTCGTTGTTGTGTCCCCATCCAGACCCTATAGACATTGTTAAGGACTACATCCCTCCGCATGAGTACCTGGTGGAAGAGGACCCGAAGCTGTATCAGTCAGTCAAGACCAAACGAGGTCCGCTGTCAGAGGACTGGATCGAGGAGATCAACCAGAATCCCGGCCAGAGCCCAGTCATGTGCGCCTACAAGCTCTGCAAAGTGGAGTTTAGATACTGGGGCATGCAGTCCAAGATCGAACGCTTCATACACGATGTGGGTAAGTCACATGGCCGTGTGTGTGTGTGTGTGTGTGTGTGTGTGTGTGTGTGTGTGTGTGTGTGTGTGTGTATCCTTTAGAGAGCTTGCCCTCTTTGATCTTTTAAGCACTTTCTAATGCTTTCTATCTTTTCTCTTTTGCTATTTACTTGGGAAAAAATTGTTTGTGTGTGTGTTTGTGTGTGTGAGATAGACAGAGCGAGAGAGCGAGAGAGAAATGGTAAGCAGGGGGAAAAAAAACAATGGCCTCGATCTCCATAATGATTAACCGCTGATGAATGAAAGGCCGCTGGTGCGGGACAGGTAGGCAGGAGAGAGGCGGTCATCATCAAGGTCTCGAGTGAGTCTGAGGAATAGCAAGCAGGCAAAGCAAAGCAAAGAAATGAATCCAAGCAGTATATAGAGGAAGTATAGGAAGTAAAGGTAGAGCGCAAGGAAGAGAGGAGGACAGGAGCGAGGGGGCCTGCCTCCTTGAGATAACAAAGCAGGCAGGATTAATTTCCTGCCAGTGTTCAGCTGTTTCAGTTTCATTGCGGTGATCTACTGCTGTTTATATACTCTCACGGCTCTCGGCTCAACCCCCCCCCCCAACCCCAACCCCCCCCAACCCCACAGCATTTTCATACAAGCTAATGAAGCAGCAGCTGCTCTATCTTTATGACAGCCCCCATTCTCCCTCACTGGCCTAATCAATGGATCCTCACCCAGAAAACGCTGTTTTTCCCCCCCCGCTGGCTCACTTCCACCCGACTGCTTTTTACGGAACTTTTCCATTCCCCTGATTTAATGCCAATTCCATCTGCGGTTGTTTACTGGGCTGTGTAATCTACTACGATATTCACAGCAGTTCATCTGCATCCAGCCTGATTGATGGATATTATGATGCATCCCAGTCTTTATCGTCCCACGCTCTGAATTGGGCTGTAAAGAACTTTAGGCTGTAGTTTGTAATGAATGAATGGATGGATAATGTGCGCTTTGAAGTTCTGTGAATTTGGACATAAGGCTTTTTCTGTTTACTCATCTCCCTTTTTATTGCCAAGTTGGATGTTGGATCATTATCTGCTAAGAGCATTTTATTCTCAGTTGGATGGTTGTTTAGTGCATATAGAGGAGGGCATTTATTGATATTAAACCTTCTTGTCGTTGACGGGTGACCTTTTTTGCCTTGTTTAGAGAAATTCATGGGCTGCTCTAGGCATTTGTTTTTGTTTAGAATGTGTTTTCTGATGGGCTGAATACAAATATGTGTTTGTCGCATCTATTTGTTATGGATGTCACAGCCAGTCACTTCCCCTTTAAAGTGATATTTCACTTTTGTATAGCAATAGTCATTTTTCAGTACCCTCGCCTTGCATGACCTTCTTAGCTGGAAAGCTTTATTGATACAATGCTGTAATAATATTACCTCTTCAAATAGTTATCTCTGGACAAAGAGACTTTAATTTGGAATAATGCTATTTAGGTTGATCCACATTAGCTGATTTATGTAGAAGAAGTAGGTTTTTCAGTGTATTGATAGGAAAACAAAAAATATCATTGATTACTGGGATAGCCAATATAGCCACAACTCAAAAGTATACATTTAATTTATCTGTTAATATATTTATATATTTTCTATCCTTCCAGGCCTGCGCAAAGTGATGGTGCGAGCCCATCGGCAGGCGTGGTGCTGGCAGGATGAGTGGTACGGCCTGACCATTGAGGACATCAGGCAGCTGGAGCTGGAGACCCAGCTAGCCCTGGCTAGGAAGATGGCCCAGTTTAGCCTCACTGAAGAGGGGGGAACAGAGACCAATGGCTCCTCTGTTACCCAGGACCAGGACCAGAGGGGTGAGGCCGTGGGAACAGTCCCAGAGACAGAAGGAACAGGAGCAGCACTGGGAGCTGCGTTAGAGACACGAGGGGAGCTCACCAAGCAGTGGTCAACATCCTCCAGATCCTCCAATAGATCGTCTAAGAGAGGTGGTGAGTAGTTTGTGTCTCATTTGCCTTAAGATTCATAATAATAATTTCCTCCATCATCAGGAATACTTACACTCCCTGTGAATATCTATCAAGGTAAGCATTGATAGTCACTAATTCACTTACTTCTGTATTTCCTATGTGTACAGGTAGTCCATCTCACCAGAGCATTTCAGAGTGGAGAATGCAGAGCATTGCCCGGGACTCAGAAGACAGCACAGATGATGAGTTCTTTGATGCACATGGTAACTTTCTATCATAAACAGCCTGGATGCATGAGAGAACCAGAACCATTACAGAGCTTTTGACTCCCTATGTACTGAAGTATAGCCTTGGATCTATAGAGGAAAGCTTATTTGATTGAAAGTCTAGATTAAAGACAAAACGCGATGGAGCAATTGTGATCATAGCCCCTTTGCTGCCAGAGGAAGTACAATTAGCAAGCTGTATATTTCTTTCAAAACTCAGTTAATACAAGACAAGAAACCTGTGTTTGTCTTTTTGGCTTCAATGTGATGGTGAACTTAACTGTTACAGAACTGTTAATTGGACCTTCAAGCATATAGTGTTATTCTTTTGTCTGTATATTATTTTATATTTTGTTGTATATGTTGTTTCAATTCTGTTGGGTGGTTCTTTGTAAAGATGGCAGTGTATTCCTTATAACTTATATTTTATTAAGAAAAGTGCTCCTCCTCCTTCTTCTTCTATTTCCTCCTCTTATTAAGTTGTTACTTAAATTGAATATGTCTTTGAATATCTATTGTGTATCTTGCAGAGGACTTTTCCGATAATGAGGAGATGTTTGCCAAGGAGATTACCAAGTGGAGCTCCAATGATCTGATGGACAAGATAGAAACAAATGAAGTAGATGAAGCACAAGGTAGGTTACTCTCTATGTGTTCTTGATTGTAACTCGTTTTACATAAACATTCTGTGATAATAATCCAATATTGGTAGAAAGAATGTTGATGAAAGTTTTCTTACTTATGTCAAATGTTGCCATGGATAGGATTGTGTATTTCTAGATATTTCGCAGGTTTTTGATACTGTTGATCATATAATTATGAAACAAAAATTGCATAACCACTAAAGTCTTCTTTCTGATAGAGTGCAGTGCAAACAATTTGATTGTCTCTCTTCAAAAGTGTTATCTGTCTGTAAAAAAAAAGAGGCCAAGGTTTTGTACTTGATCATCTCTTATTTACTATCAATGTTAATGATTTACTCCAAAATGCTATCAGATGCAAATCTTCATCTCTATGCCGATGACATAATTCTATACTGTTGTGCTTGCAAACCTTGTTATAGCATGGAGAAAACTGTGCAGTATAAACTGGAGTAAAAGGAGTAAAAAATGGAGAACTGATTGCTGATATGGTGTGGTCTCTAACCTGCTTAGCGGGCTGTTTCAAGCTAGAGGGGTCGCATTTTATCTTATTGTCATTTGAGATTACGTGTAAAACAAGTTTTTTGGCACAAAAAAATAGTAACAGTTACATCAGATCCTGCATATTGATAAATGAAAAATGGTTGGGCCCCTTTTCAGCTACTGGACCACTGCCTTTGAGCATATACAGTATATTACATTTAACTTCATTTAAGTTGTGTTTATGTCCATTGTTGCACTTTGTTGTCTGCAACTTTGTCTTTGATGCTGCTATCTTCTCTTGAAAGAAAGATTTTTAATATCACTGGGATGCCATTAAATAAAGCTTATATATCAGTTGTTCATGTTATCGTGTCTATGGATGTATTTACAGAGACCTTGTATCAAGAGTCTGGTGGAGAGTATGCAGTGATGAGTAGTGAGGAGACACAGATGGAGGTAAACTTTCTTCACTAATATTTGTCTTTGTCATACTAACATTGTATTAGTATGACATATTAGCTCATAGATGATGTTAATTAGCCTTCTCTGATCCTAATGCTATACTGAAATCACGATCCACCAGTGGTATGCCTCTAATGGCGACAGCATCGCTCCGTCACGTTTGCCAGACAGCCAGCTGTAAGTCTCACCCCATAGCCAGTTGGGCACAAAAGGTTGTGGTGTAGTGTACAGTACTATCTAGGGAATAGACAGAGACTAGACACCTTAGTAGTAGAACCTAGAGGACATCAGAGGGAACATCAGAGGGATCATATAGAATTAATATAGAAGATCGGGTCATATAGTGCAATTGCTTAACCATAGAGTTAATCTAACAAATCCAGACACCCTTGGCCAAATCTGGACACACACTCTTTGATATGAAATTTCTTATTTAGCTTCTCAAAGATGCATGATTTCATGTCACTGAGACCCTACAAAAAAATGTGTTTGAATACTGGAAATAGCTTCAAAAAGTGTGCGTCCTCAAAGTGGAATCCAAGCACATTGTTTTTCCCATCACTGTCACGACTCGTGGTATGCTGTATTCGCCCTGCATGTAGCTCATTTGTCTCACTCTGTTCTTTCCCATAATCATTCACTCTCCGACCCCCAACCCCCTGTTTTATTCTCTCTCTCTTCCCCCTGTCTTACTCCCTGTATGCTGTCCCTCCACCTGCAGGATGATTCGTCCCAGCAGTGTCTGCAATCCTCTAAGATTCATGTTCTCGTTCTGGTCCTGCATGGAGGCAACATTCTGGACACTGGCTCTGGTACACAATGACCTCATCCAATAACTGTCTGGAACTCACTCTTCACACACACTTAAATTGCGGTCTTCATCATTTTTTTTTTATATCACCAATGTTGAGAGTCAGAAAGTAGCCTAGTGTATCTACAGGAAAGCACACCATGAAGCCATGCCAGTAATCCAGCATCCTACAACAACCCTGTTGCTGTTTTTTTCTGTAGGTGAGCAGAACAGCAAGCAGGGAGATGTGAACACTCTGAGTGGGGCTTTTGAGACCGTGATGAGGGTCCATTACCCTGCAGCATTAGGCCGCATTGCCATCCGGATGGTACCCTGCCCCGCTGTGTGTGCCGAAGCATTCTCGCTAGTCTCCAAGTGAGCAATACTCTTGAGCATTCAACCGTAATGCATGCACAACCCATTGCACAACCCAAACACACAGACCAACATGTCTTCCCCCCCCCCCCTCTGTCCAGTCTAAGCCCCTACAGCTACGATGAGGGCTGCCTGTCCAACAGTCAGGACCACATCCCTCTGGCTGCTCTGCCCCTATTGGCTACCTCTGCGCCACAGTACCAAGACGCCGTGGCAACCGTCATCCTGCGAGCCAATCAGGTGTACGGTGACTTCATCAAATCTCGAGAGGGAGTGTCTTTCTCTGGCCAGGTCAGTGTGTAACCTCAGGGGTCAATGGCAATGTTTGCTTTTTGAAATGGAAGCTGTACATTTGTGCTCCAGTGGTGCATGTATAAATTGCCTACTTGTGCTTGTGAGTGTGTGTGTGTGTGTGCGCATATATACATGTGCATGCTGTGCTCTGTCCTGCAGGTGTGTGTAATCGGGGACTGTGTGGGGGGCATCCTGGGCTTTGATGCCCTGTGCAGCAACTCTGTGACTGTGTCGGAGAGCCAGAACAGCAGCAGGCGGGGCAGCACCATCAGCGTACAGGTATCAATCTCTACTCCACTCCCTGACCATCACACCACCGGTAATAAATCTGTCTTCAAGCCTGACATTGTTCCTTTTGTTATCCCCTACTCTCTGCCCACCTCTCAGGACACGGACCTTCTGTCTCCAGGTATTGTCATAAACAGCGTCTCTCCCTCCTCTCCGTCGCTGGAAGGAAGCCGCCACCTCAGCCGTAGCAACATTGATATCCCTCGCAGCTCCGGGCCCGACGACCCCAAGAAGCAACTTCCGCGCAAACGCAGCGACTCCTCCACGTACGAACTGGACACCATCAAACAGCACCAGGCCTTCCTGTCCAGGTCTGACACAGAAATAGATACATGCACACAAACAAAACACACACACACACACACACACACACACGCAGATTTGTGGTAATGCGCCGGCGTGTTTTCTGTCCGGATAGCCTTCACTCCAGCGTGCTGCACGGGGACCCCGGATCGCGGCGCTCCAGCAGCAGCACCATGCTAGAGGGAGGCTCCTTGGGAAGGCTCGACTTTGAGGTGACTGACTTCTTCCTGTTCGGCTCTCCTCTGGGGTTGGTGCTCGCACTGAGGAAGACTGTGGTGCCCTCGTTAGATGGTGAGGAAGGCTTTCTCTCCTTTGTTCCCCCCACTTTACAGACTCCTGATTCTGCTTTGCTTCTGGTTCATTATGGTGTCCCTCATCTACGTCAAGTAAAGGAAACAGTACTGTATATTTAACATGAGGGCTTTTATCTACGTCATTATACACAAAAGTGCCTTTAGGGATCATTTTCCAAGAGAAGACTTGAGCAAACCAACCAGGAAGTTGGTTATTTGTAGCCTCTGATGGTGTTTCCTGTGTGAGATGGATGTCTCCAGCAGCTGGAAGGCAGGTGTCAGGGGTTTAGACGTCATGCTTCAGATCTCAAAAGGCCAATCAACCATTGGAGCCAAGACAAATAAGACCTTGAAGACAGAGATCACGCAGGCAGAGGCATCGCGAGTCCTTCGGGGAGTTGGAGGAGAGAGAGCGTCGAGTTGCAGCTGGTCAACTTTGAGACTCTTGAGAAAAAGGGGCTTTGATTACAGCTGTTCACAGAGCGTTTGATCTTCACACAGAACGTTTGATCTGCCTCATCTTCTTTTCTCTGTACTTCTTTCGTGTCGTGTTATGTAATATCCCACATTGGTCTTTCTAGTACCTGTTCTTCCACTCCGTCAGTCTCATTGTCCTCCCCCCCCCCCCCTCCAGTGTCTGCCCTGCGTCCGGCCTGTCAGCAGGTGTATAACCTGTTCCATCCAGCTGACCCCTCCGCCTCGCGCCTGGAGCCTCTCCTGGACAAGAGGTTTCACCTCCTGCCTCCCTTTAGCGTCCCCCGCTACCAGCGCTTTCCTCTGGGTGATGGACACTCGGCTGTTTTGGGTGAGTCTGCGACCCTGTACCTTCTTCAAAGAGTCTTTTTGAGCTCTGCAGCCTGCCGTA
The DNA here is from genome assembly GCA_034670385.1 of Hoplostethus mediterraneus. Taxonomy (NCBI): domain Eukaryota; kingdom Metazoa; phylum Chordata; class Actinopteri; order Trachichthyiformes; family Trachichthyidae; genus Hoplostethus; species Hoplostethus mediterraneus. The sequence goes on along the minus strand of JAXDDW010000068.1, from coordinate 1,354,285 downwards.
TGTTTTATCGTTTCCTACTGCAAGGTCTCGCAGTATTACTATAACTTGCTATATCGTACGTCAGCGAGTCCATGTCCTTTGTGTTTGTCACGCGGCTTTTTTTCTGTCTCTTTCCACCCCCCCCCCCCCACCCCCGTCTGCCTCCCTAGTTGAGACCATGCAGAGTAACCCTCACCTCCTGATGGAGTCTGGGGGTGCAGTACCCCACCGCTGCCAGGAGGGCACTGTCACTGAGACCTCCATCCCTGTGCCTGTCCTCAACTGGCAGGCCTCGCAGCCCCCTACAGAGAGTGTGTACCTGTTAGCATTGTCTGCCGTCCACGTGTCTACCAGTCCCGTCTTCCCCATCTCTTGTTTTTACTACTAGAACTAATACATCATTATGAATTGAAGACGTTTCCTTTCCTATATCCTGCTCGTTCGTCTGTGCAGCGTCGGATTTGGATCGTAACTCCTCTCCCTCTCTCTCGTTTATCTCCACAGCGGATGTTCTTCACTCCCACTGCGGTGTTTTCGTAGACAGCCAGTACCCGTTGTCCCCGTCACCGGGGTTCCCCCACCTTCGCAGCCACCGCAGGGCCAGTGAGGCCAGTATCGCTAGCCAGGTGTCGGGCTTGGTTGACTCCTACACCGCCTCCAACATCGCCACCAGTAAGTGGATCTTTAAACCTTCCCCGCGTTTTTGGACAGCCGACCCAAGACCTTTTTTTGCTACTGTAATACGTGAACATTTGCTGTATTGATATTCTCGTTTCCTCCCTTCAAACATCCCCTCAGCACACACACGTGAAGGTGGCCAGACTAAAAGGCTCAGCCTGCTCTCCCAGCTGGCTCTCCCCTACAACAAACTCGCCTCTCGGAGCCCGTCCCCTCGGTCGCGCAAGAAAACCCTCCCCGTGTTCCCGAGACCCAATGGCGTGGCGCGTGAGCAGCGCTCCGACACGCCCCCTGTCCTCGCCGATGTCGCCTCTGACATCGCGGACGCAGATTCCGCCCCCCCCGTCACCAGGCGTGATGAAGAACGTAGAGCAAGGTACCCCGGGTAGCCGTAGTGAGAGGATGTCAGGGAAGGATGCTAGCCCCGTCCTCACACCCCCCCCCCCCCCCCGCCCGCCTGCTCTCTCCTTCTCTCTCTGATGTCTTCCCTTCTCAGAAATCGTCTCTTTTTCCAAAAATGCAGCACCCGCTAGAAACCACGAGCTCCCTTGTGTGACTTCTCCTCCGCTCAGCTTCGTCAGAGCTGCCTCTATTCTTTCCCCTCGCAGGACTACAAGAAATAAATCCCAACGAGGTTTATACAGGCCGTTGTTCTCCTGAGCGTGGAAGCTCTAAGCCTCTTTACATCCACGCTGCTCCTCGCTCTGAGTCTAATTCACCTTTATAAAATGCCCAGTAAAACCCTTGAAGCTGCGCTATCTTTAATCCTCCTCCAATGTATGTTAATCCTGAATATACATCTGCAGTGGAGGTTTTTTTTTTTGTTCTACCCTAACCTCAAACACACATCACTATACTGTATGCGCTGTTTCGTAATCTCTCTCTTTCTCTCTCAACCTTTCTCTCATCCCCCCCTTCTGTTGCAGTCGCGTCCCGCTGGTGGGGCAGTAAGAGGATGGACTTTGCCCTGTACTGTCCCGACGCCTTGACGGCCTTTCCCACCGTGGCGCTGCCTCATCTCTTCCACGCGTCCTACTGGGAGTCCACGGACGTCGTCTCCTTCCTACTCAGACAGGTTTGCCGAGACGAATGAGCAGTTTCACTTCGCTTTCATCGCGAAACTCGGAGCGTCGCCGCCGACCTCCGCAGCCGCTCGGTAACCGAGGCGAAACTTGAGTTACTGAGTAAGTCATTTTTCTCCCCTAGGTGATGAGACACGAGAACTCCAGCATTTTGGAGCTGGATGGTAAAGAGGTGTCTGAATTCACGCCGTCCAAGCCCCGCGAGAAGTGGCTCCGCAAGCGGACTCATGTTAAGATTAGGGTGAGGCCTCGCTTCCTTTTTTTTTTTTTACCTGTGCAGGCTGGGAGGAAAGGCATTTGAAACACTATTGTTATACGGACCACGGTAAAATGTTGAAGCGGCTGATTTCCCGTGTCGTGTGCTTGTGGGTATCAGAATGTGACGGCGAACCACCGCGTGAATGACGCTGTGTTCACGGAGGACGGAGCTCAGATGGTGATGGGACGTTTCATGTACGGGCCTCTGGACATGGTCACCCTTACCGGGGAGAAGGTAGATGACATGTACTGAAAGAGCTACGTCACCAATGCCGTGATGTTAGTCGGGTTTAAATGTCTGATCTGATTTTTTTCCGTCGTTTCCTCTAGATTGACATCCACATCATGACCCAACCCCCGTCTGGAGAGTGGGTGTACTTTGACACGGAGCTCACCAATAGCAGCGGCCGCATCTCTTATGTCCTTCCCGAGAGCAAAAGGCTGGGTATCGGGGTGTATCCTGTCAAAATGGTGGTCAGGTAGGTTAAGTTGACAAGCTTTCCCCCCGACTAACATACATCTCTTCCTGTCATAACGACACCTCTTTTCCCACCTTCCTCCGTTGTTTTCCGCCATAGAGGCGACCATACCGTCGCAGACAGCTATTTCACCGTTCTGCCGCGGGGAACCGAGTTTGTGGTCTTCAGTATCGACGGGTCATTCGCTGCCAGCGTGTCCATTATGGGCAGTGACCCCAAGGTTCGAGCTGGAGCCGTGGATGTGGTCAGGTGAGTAATATTAGCCCAGTTAGCATGTCTCTAGGTCAATGTATAGGCTTATTGTATGGCATGTGATTACTCTCAATAATCACAAACAAACACAATACCATTCACAGATGTATTTTGCGACTAATATATAAATGACTCTGTTCACGATATATTTTTCAATGCACACGAATATTTATCGTTTTATATAAATATAAAAAAATATAATGTGCATGTGCATTGGAACTGTTTTTAACAATGTATATTTTTTTAGAATTTATTTAAAACGAGACATATTTGTGTGTGAAATGTGAACACACATTTATTTGTGAACCTTTTTTTTTTTACATTTATTTAAAATGATAAATATTTGTGTGTGCATTGGAAAGTATATGTGTGAACAGAGTCATTTATATATAAATTGCAAGATACATTTGTGAATCGTGTTGTGTTTGTTTGTGATCATTGACAGTAATCTGATTCTGCGATATTATATAGATACACACAGGTCATCTGGAAACAGCAAACTCAGTAGAGATGCTTCCAGTTTCTCTTAATATGTGTTGGAACGTTTTCAAATTCTCCTTTTTACACCGTTTACAGTGGAGACAGCAAAATATGTAACACATAGTGACTAATGGCTAATGGCATGATAGGGTTTACATACTATTTCTTGTTCATTGATTTTTTTCAGTAACCTATGAGTAACTTATGTGTTCTCTGTTCGCCAGGCACTGGCAGGACCTGGGCTACCTGATAGTCTATGTGACAGGACGTCCCGACATGCAGAAGCAGCGCGTGGTGGCCTGGCTCTCCCAGCACAACTTCCCCCACGGCGTCGTCTCCTTCTGCGACGGTCTGGTTCACGACCCGCTCAGACACAAGGCCAACTTCCTCAAATCCCTCATCTGCGAGGTAAGGGAGCAGCAGCGGTCGGCTAGCTACACCTAAAAGCACTACGACGACACCTATAGAGTCTCTAAAGGCAGACCCCTCCCCCTCTCTCCCTCGTTCAGGCCCATATGAAGATCTTCGCAGCTTACGGCTCCAATAAGGACATCTCTGTGTATTCCTCTATCGGCCTGCCTCCGTCGCACATCTACATAGTGGGAAGGCCCACGAAAAAGATGCAGCACCAGTGTCAGGTGACATAGTTAACCTTGATAACTGAATTAACTGTAATATAATGATAAAGTGATGAGGTGTAATTGATTGTTTGAATGAGTGATCGAGCGAATTTCCCCCCACACAGTTCATCCCGGACGGCTACGCCACCCACCTGTCCAAGCTGGAGTACAACCAGAGGTCCCGCCCCGCCAAGTCGGCCAGCGCCCGCATGGTCCTCCGCAAGGGCAGCTTCGGACTGGGCGCGGCCGGGGGAGACTTCCTCCGCAAGCGCAACCACATCTTCCGCACCATCGCGCCGGGCTCCGGCTCGCCCAAGCAGCCGGGGCGGACCGAGCGCACGCTGAGCCAGTGCGACGTGGAGCGGGACCGGGACCGGGGCGCGGCGGCGACCCAGAGGAGCATGAGCATGGCGGCGGGGTGCTGGGGCCGCAGCGGCAGCACCAAGGAGGGAAGCGGAGGGTTACTCAGCCCCAAGTAAAGTGAACCCGCGCGGAGCTACGCCGGGGGGGGGGGAGGGGGTGGTGGTCCCGGGAGCCTGAGCCGCCGCGATCTCTGGATTTGACCCTCGGAGGGGGTGGATGTGACGGTTGAAGCGCGAGGAAGGATTAATCCCAGGATGAAGCGATGGGGGTTGGGATGGTTTTTAGGGGGGGTTGGAGGCATAACGGTTTGGGGTTGGAGGGATGGAAAGGGAGATGTCCAGAAGGAGTGGAGTGATCAGGCCACGTGGGATCCAGTGAACAAGAGATGGTTCTTCAGTAGCATGACACTTTTACAGTAATACTTTTATAGAATACATTACTGGCCATTAAAGAACGGCAAGGAAGGGATCAATGAAATATTGTAAGCCTTAAACAAATCTTGTATAATGGGACCGCCCCGTCTTTGTGACACACACACACACACACACACACACACACACACACACACAGGACAGCTCAGGACCAACAATGGAGCCAGACTCATTGTCAAACAGTCAAACGTGGGACGTCAGGCCAGTTAGTCGGTAGCCATGGCAACAACAACCCTCACCTCTGTCTCTATCCCACTTTCAGCCGAGCTACACGTTAGAAACATGACCACCCTACCCAGCAGCGCCTGGCAATAAGTATAGGCGACCCGGAAGGAAGGGGAGAGGGAACAAGTGAGTCAAGACCGACGCCAGAGACAAACACAGAATCATGAAACATACTGTGTGAGAGACCTTGTGCATGTCTCTTTCACGGGATAACTTTGTCATTTTTGTCATCGGTGTGCTATCTAAACACAGTCGACATGTCCAAGTCGAGTTGCTACTCTGGTCCCGCTCCACCCTTTGTCAGACTCGAGAGTATTGTTTCTTTCAGCGTGGCCGACGGGCCGTCCAAGGCCTTAATTCCTACTGAGACATTTACTGCACAGAGACAGAGAACAGGGCATGCGGCATTGCAGCAACAATTTGAACTACTGTACAGTCCACGGCAACAATCCCTTTATATAGTCATCTGCTTGCAATACCTCTGATGCGCCTGTTGGCGGCGTTCCCTCTGTTTCCCCCCACACCGTGCTGCTGCTGGGGGGCCAGACCCCCGCGGTGCTCCCTGGCTTTTGTGCTCTCTACCTTGCTCTGACGTGACACGGCGTCCAGTAAGAGCACACAGGACGGACATGGTGTTTCTTGGTAGGTGGACGCTGGATTTTCACGTTCATTTTCAGAGACAACAACCGATGGGAGCAAATGTCCTTTTTGGGGATGTGGAAGGAGAGGAGAGACCGCGTGAATTTGAGACCCTTAAACCCCACATCTCCACTTTCAAAAATAAATGAAGGATGTGCACAAACGAGACGGACTCGCGGTGCCGATGCCACCGCTCGTCATGGCAACCTGCTAGCGTGGTGGGGTGTGCGGAGTGGTTGTGGTTACTATGCTTACCCAGGGTGCACTTTGGGAGCGTGCCTGTTTCCACTCCCCCATCTATCACTGATAATAATCCATCAGCAATTTCTTCAAACTTCTTCTTCTTCAAAAGCCAAAACCATTCCCTTAACACTGTAGTAATTCAACTGTGTAACCTCATTGTTGTTTTTTTGCACTAGTTTATGGTGGAAAATCTAGTTACCATCTCATGTCGCTACATATTAATACCGTATACCTTTTTGATTTCTTTCAGGGTACGTGTGCTAGTACGCACACTTTTTGTCAAGTAAATGTGCCAAAAAGTAGACGGCTTTTGGGTGAGGGGACGCGTTGAGGCTGTATCCAACCTTTCTTTGTTTTAAGAGAACAGAATGTACTGAGTGGATTGATGGAAAATATCAGTTTGTGCGGGTTTTTGGGTGACTGCATCTTTTTAAATCTAATATTGTCCACATCTAAGCAAAGACTGTGGCTTTACCGGAGTATGAAGATGCCCTTTTACCTGAACTAAAGGCACAGGTCTGGCATACTTGCAAACAGTACATTTTGCAAGAACTCCTGGAGTACATACTACTGTGGTACCGGGAGGGGTTTTGAATACAGGCACTTGGTCCCCCCTTTGGCCCACTGGCCGTTAAGATGAATGTCTGCCCGTTTGAGACAGAGGCATGTCGGTGTAGATACTGTAAAGATGTATATGTAGGACTTATAATGGTTGAGAGTTATTTATTTACCTAAAAATCATGACATTATGACGGAAATTTCAGGTGAATTATATTTCAAATATGTAGCATTTTCTTTGTCACTTTGGCGGTCATTCAGTCAACTGCTCTACGTAGGACCAACAGTGGAAGGTTTTTTGTTTTGTTGTTGTTTTACCAGTGCAATATTATTGTTCCGATCACAGCGAGGCAAAACCTCTAATCACAGCAGGGGTACAATCTACCACGTGCAAGCTGCAGGCAATTCAGTATCACACACACACACACACACACACACCACATTCACTAACCTCGTGCAAACAATTTGTATTCAAGCCACTGTTGACCTCTGCTGTCTCTGTACCGAAGGCGACCGCTACACATTTTCTAGCGCCGACTTCACTGTTTTTCAAACTGGACTATTTTACTAAACCTTTGACTAAATGATGCAGGCGGGTTTTTCAGTCAGCGGTCACGTGCACGGCGGAGTGAAACCCTCAGACAAATGCTGCTGCATGTCATCCAGCCAGATCGGAACTACTGAACCCTCACACTTAACAATAAATCAGTCGTGTTAACCACTATGTCCTTTACTGAAATACTATGTATCAAAACATACTGCTGGTTATATTTGAGATTATTAATTGTTGCCACTGTTGAATAGCGGCGATGCGCTTGTAGGCCTTCACGGGTTGATCTGCTGTACAGTTTTACACTGCGCAGTCCAGTATTAGCTTTAGTTCTCCTGAGGAGTTTGTGGATTGAAGTGTTATTGATACCGTACAACACAAACTTGTTTATGATGCATCCTTCATAGAACAGCGTAGGGGTGTTAAGTATTAAGCACCTAAAGTGGTAATGCTACATACTCGCTGTTGGCTGCTTTGGTCATTTCCACCTATAGGCTTTGGCATGTTTTGTACATACAACCGGATCAGAACATTACAACTAGTTGCAAATAGGGTCGTACAATACATGCAAGGTGTAAAACTGTATATGGTGGCAATAATTCATATATATTTTGGATATATGCAGTGTTTGAGATGATCAATATTCAACTTTCACATGCTCAAATATAATAGTATTTCTGTGTATCGGTTCTGCAGTATCCTATTATAGCTGTGTAGCTGAGCATAACTATTTTGTTTTTATTTACACGGTTCTGTTGCAAAAATATGATTTGTCCTTTTATACACGACATTGAATACCATTGGAAAAAGCACTGTGTGTACTTGAAATTTACAACACCAATATCAGAATTGCTTCTTGAAGTGATCCTGGTATAGCCAGTGTGTTGTTTTCAAATATAGGGTAGGTACTAATGTCTGCTAGTTTCCTAAATGCTTCATGTGTGGTCAGGCTGGTATCAGACTCCTGCCCAGTCTGGGGCCACAGCTTGCTCTATCATTGTCTGTTATGTGGAATAAATACAATTCAACAGTATCTTTAATGTGTGTGTGTTTGTGTGCAGGTGCGTGTTTTATAGCATTTTTCACTCAAAGTTTGTGTGACAGGAAACATGGGGGTAACAGCTGGTTTCAAACCTGCAATGCCACATGTACATGGCATACATACACCTTTAGCCCACTGATCAACCAGGATTCTTTTTACAGCAATACATAAAACTGCCACTTATATTAGTCTAGTGCTTAACAGAAAATTAAAGATTTTTTTCCAGTCATATACTGCACTGTGCAAAAGATTTCTTTTAATATAAATTTGGTCTTAGATGTTTATTTTTTTGTTTTCTGCATTAGTGTTTTACATTACTACTCTTTAAAGTCAATTTTTGGATATTTAGTTGATGATTTTTGAAAGCATCTTCGCTTCACGGTATTATTTCACATGAATCTAAGACTTTTGCACAGTATCGTATATACAAACCTGCCGAAGCTGAACAGCTTTGAGTACATTTCCGGTGTTAGCCGAAGACGCCAACCACTGATGCACGACACATCATGAAGCAGTCAGCTACCACAACTAGAACAAAAAATAAATAAATACAGGAAACCAAATTCAGTAAATCAGAACCTGACTTTATGAACTCTTGACAGTAAGTGCCTGTAAAATGTCAAATGAATAAATAAAAACAGCCTCTTGTCTGCATTGACCGATAAAGCTATGCAGCTCAACACTAACAGCATAAGCTCACAACCTCAAATTAAAACTTCTCTGAATAAATTAAACAGGTATAACAAAAACCAAGTAGCCTACAATAAAAAAAGATCATGAGATCATGGTCATTCTAACTCTTCGGACGATACAAGAGCTTTTTTCGGCCAACTAGAAATCACAGTTGTATATGGATATTATATGGAACACACTGAAATCAATAGTCATTAATCTTAGTTCCAGTATTACATCTAATGCACATACATTAAGGTAATGTTTCTTTTACACTGCAGCAGCTCAGCCAAACCTCCGTCTGGTCTATACATTGGTTTCCCTTTTTTTAAATAAAACTGAGCGGAGATGTGGGAAGGAGAGAAACCTTAAGTTGCCTTGTAAACATAACAAAATTGAGAGTAGGCATGATGACACGTACAAAAATCTATTATGACAAGTAACATACAGTACTTGGGCCACATCCAATGTTCCCTCCAAGCCTGTGCCATGATTTCTTTTAATATAAATTTCTAAAGGTCTTCATTCCAACCAAACCCCTCAGGTTGAAGGTGATGATAACTACAATGAGCTGCTGTAAAGTTTGGTTGGAAGACCTGTAGACTCTTTCACGGCACGGAGAGTTTCCTTTATTACCACTGGATGCATCCTTGGCATGATTGGTTGCCAAAAAAGCACATTTCAATTGACACATTTTGTTTTATGTAGTAGGTTGCAATTAGACAAATCAAGTACATAAACAAAATAGACGTTTGAAAAGCCTGTGTTAACCACTGACCCTGGACGGGGTGATAGTTTCATAATTTCATTCATTTTCCCGAGAAGAAGGGTTTGGATGCAAAGAAGTGACATAACTATTTTGTCCCTTTACACTGAAAGAATTCAGTGTTTCTCCAAAAAGTCTTCCTCTGCAAGAGAGCCCATCCCAAAAAAAATGGCAACAATATTGTAACATGAGTCTTGTGAAAGAACTGGTAGGGAAAACGCTATACAGTAGAAGAGTTGCGGACTTATTTACAGTTCAACTTAGAGGGTATGGCCAGCTCTGGAGGGACTCTGAATACATACAATCACAGTTGGGCTTGTACATGCAACATTTTCTGGGGGTCTGACCAACACCTCATCAAGTTCAGATCCTTTTTAGTGTTCTGCATTCAATATTCTGAGGAGTTACGGTCTAGTTTTCACACACCTCCTACCAGGGTTTGAATCAGTTGGTTAGTTAAAAGTAGTCCAGAAGTGTGTAGGGGAGAACGGGATAAAAGGAGACACTTTTTGCATTCTGTGCTGCTACTATGGCAAAATGAATGCGTATTTATTTTAAACCATAATTACTATATATATTTAAGGTTGTTGTGCATTCACAGAAATTAGCCATCTTCAGACCATTTTCCTTAGTTAATAGTTTTAGAAGTACGACACATTAAACAAGTAAACATGTCGTACCACGCGAGTGATGCAGGCTCTCTGACATATTGTTTGGCAAATCGTTAGCAAAATGTGTCAAACCTCAAAGCTTCATCAACGGTGGTGGAGGTGGCAGGTGGTGTAGCAGTTATGGCCTTTGTGGTTTTAATAAAATGCCAGAACACCAAAATGCCAAAATGCAAGTTTCATCAAAATCAGACTGGTGGTGTCGAGACATCACCGGAGATATCCTATTTGGCAAACAGATGCACAATATTGCACAAAAAGGCAATGGCTGTTTGCAAAATTGTCCAGAGTGAGGATCATTTCTGATTAACCCGATAAAAATGTCTTCAAAACAAATAATTCTTTTTTTCTTTAAAGAGAAGCACTTGTGAGTTATCACATAACACAGCAACCTTGTACATACAGTCTACAGGAGGATGGAAGAGCACAGAAAATCTGCTCTTTTTTTTCTCTCTTTTTACAAATGGACGGATGGAGAACAAGAAGCAATGGGAGCCTGTACAGCAAAGAGATTGGGGTAAGACCACACATATGACATCATAGCTGAGGCAAACCAGCTATTTCCTAAACAGTGAGCCTATTCAATGCCAGACCTTTACCTTCCCAAGGACCAGACGTATTCAAACAGGTTTCACTGCTATGTTTGGGAAACTCTTGGTTGTGCCACACTGGAGAAAGCATGGTAACCAAGTATTGTAGTCAAATGTCGCGTATACCTGTGTGTGTGTGTGTGTGTGTGTGTGTGTGTCTATAGTGCACGAGGCCTCTTAGGGGTGATCTGTTTGCTAGCTTGCTCCTCTTCCTGCAGTGCAGAACGGAAAGACTTGACTTTATCTGAAAGGAGAGGACATCTCAGTGGGTGAATCACAGCAGTAAATGGATCAATCCATCAAGGATTACACGCACAGTAAAATCAGATGCATTATTTAGTAGGACAGATGTTTTCAATATTTGGTCTTTTACCTCTTAGCTCGGTGAGAATGTCGATCTTCTGATCCAGGATTTGTTCTAGCTGGGTAGCAAATGAGTCTACGTCGTAGTCCACTTCCTCTGTCATTTCCAAAAGGACCTTCTCATCTTCCAGCCAGCGGATCGACTCCTGTACAGGACACAACGTAGTTCAACTCATCCTCGCTATTGTGGCTGTGTGTGCATTGCGTTAAACCTTTGTATCAGAAGACATCCGGCCAGTTAAGAGAATGGGAATAAGCAACATCTATCTCCAATGAACTTCTCTCCAAGATAGATCACTCGTGCATTCGTTATATTTTGAAAGAGCTGCCGCCCTGTAGTTCAGTAATCGCATCCCTCCATTGCCGAAGGCCCCCACTGTACCTGGAACACGACCCTGTGGTCCTCCAGAACCTGCTCCTCCATCTCCACCAGCTGAGAGACCGCCTCGTGGAAAGTAAACAGCTGCGGGGAAACCTCCTCCTCCTACAGAGATCGCAGTCATGAGATGAGGATGCGTGTCTTAGATGAGTGGCTCTCAATTGTGCCGTCGTCGCCCGTTTTCATTTCATCAACACTCTAGCAGCAGCTTGTTTCTCTGATTATCTTCTTCAACCAGTGAAATCAGCTGCTAAGTGTGTGGCTGCAATGAAAACCTGCAGACTGGCAACATGGAGAGCCGCTGTCTTGGAACATTAATTGACATGTGCAATTGAGCAGACATAATGTGTGTGTGTGTGTGTGTGTGTGTGCGCGCGCGCCTTACATTCTGTTCGCAGAGAAGCTTGAGATCGTCTCTCTGTGGGGAGCTCCCCACCCCCCACTGAGCTTCCAGCACCTCCAACTGGTTGACGTTGTGTCCACCCTGGCGGCACTCCAGCTCTGCCCCAGGGTCCACGGTGAGCTCCTTCACCCTGACAACACACAGTGCCGCTAGTAAAATAACAGCGTGGTGCGGTAACTACTGCTGACGACAGAGACCCTGCATGCGATATACAGAATCCTAGTTGGTTAAACTGCTCGGCGTGCCAGGGGGAGTAATGGTGAAACATTTTAAGCGTGAGCAAGGCGTAAATTTGCAACAGAGAACCATTTGCAACGTCAGCGTGGTGACAACCAAACTGACAACAAACAATCTACACGCCATGCAGGTTTAATGAAATGAAGCATACAGGGGAAAAAAACACAGGGCCATGCAGGTAGCGAGGCCAACGACGATGAATGAATGAATGAATGAATGAATGATCCGTAGACGTTATCCCTTCCAAGTATTCAATAGTGGACAGCAAGCAAGCAAGCAAATGTGGTTGTTGACGGGTAATGCGTGACAACATAAAAGCATTGCGGTGGCAACTTATTGGGTAGGGCACTGGGGAGAGACCTGGTGGGAGAGGTGGTAAAGTCATCGTACTCATAAGTAGGAGAGAGCTCAGAGCGGCTCCCTCCACCCCCGCTCTGGGAGAAGGGAATGTCGGAGGGGCTGATCCCAAACTCCTTCACTCTGGTGACGCGGTGGGAGAGAGACAGAGACACACACACACACATCACCAATGAGAGATCATTGTACTCAATGAGCGGTATTTCAGGTTGATGAATCTTTTGCATCATATCAAGAGGGCAGAAGGAGGAGAGAATCACATCTGTAGCAAATACAACCCCTTTACAAACTATTTCATGCCACATCTCCACATCTTCTATTGAGTCGTTAAACAAATGATATTGCTGCGGTCAAATCACAGTTTATCAACACTATCTCCATAAATTAGAAAGATTTGTTGGGAATGAAAATTAATTCATGCATTTAAGTTCTAAAAGCAAAGAATTGCTTCTTGGTGGCAACACAATATGGTATTTTATCACTTCCAAATTATGTGACAATATTAGCAGCATCAAAACGTCTTGAGATATAAATGAAATGTAAACCAATATTTCATATTTAAGATCAAGCCTTTAGTAGCAACAGGCAGGAAAGAAATTTGGCATTTATGCTTAGCATACACTTTCTTGTGGATTGCGGCCTGTAGTGCCACCTACTGACCATGTGTTCAGGAATGTACAGATATCAGTTTGAGTAGAAACACAACTTAAGTTACAACAACACACTTAAGTTATGTGAACTGTAACTACAATAGTTAGAGTTATGAAAAAAAGATACAGTAATGTATTTCAATGATAGCTGGTGCTAACATCTTGCAAAATGAATCAGATTATTATGCTTTTATTAGCCTAGCAATGCTCTGAAAAATGCATTTTGTGAAGAGTATTGAAAACAATTATTAAAGTGGAACCATAACATTGTTTCAGCTAAGCCTGATCTATGAACAGATGTTTTCAAGTTCCCAAGAGTCTCTGATCTGTCTTACCTGTTGGCATATCTCAGTGTGTTCAGCGTGTTTTCACAAGACGCCATCCCAGGAGAGATAGTCGCAATCTACAAACGGAAACCTCAAAGAATGACATCCAGATTCCAGCCAAAACAATTAAACGTTTTTATGATATTTTAAATAACAGGTTTCCTTACCATGCATGTTCTGGAGTTCTCTCCTATGAAGGAGTCCCTCAGCACCTGGGTTAATTTGCTGGCTCTGAAGGGAGTGTGGGGTTTGTTTCGGCCCAGGGCTCGAATACACTCCTGCAGGAAACCAGAAACCTCATCAGCGGACATGTTTACATACACAGTGTAACCCAGCTATTGGCCGGACTCCAGTTAAGGTCCTCTGGGTTAACAGTTTACATGCACCTTTGAGATCCTGTGATTGAGTATCCCTGTTGAATAAAGCAGTTACAGTTGTGGGAACTTTATTGGCACCCTTGCAATTGATGCAGATAATGTACAATATCTTGTGAAATAACTGGAAATTAAAACTACTTTTGGGGCTCCGTTTTCATGCCGGTGCAACCGCTGTGCAGTCAATGCATTAAAGGTGCACTGAAGGTGAAGCTACTCTTTAATTCATGCTGTGCACATATAAATGGCAAATAATCAAAATTAGCATTTAAATAATTTACATATTTCCAGTGCGTCATCTGACAAGCTGACCTCTATGACGGCCAGGGAAGCAGAACAGACTGTTCTATCACTTTGAAATGGATAATTCGTTAATTTATACCATGTGGGTACATGCAACCTGTCACAGGTGAGTTGAATTACACTACCAACAAAATTGATTTGGATTGTTCTAAAGGGTGCCAATAATCTTGGGCAGAACTGTTACAAAATGTTCCTGACTACCTGTGGTGTCCCACCCACAGGTAGTCGCTAGTCGCTAGCTGTACTCTCTAATCACTTCTGTAACTTCTAATACACAGGAAATAAATGATGATCCCAATAGTAATATTATTAATAGTAAGTGCTGCTTACTACCATGTTTGTTGACATCAAAATGTATCTGTAATGCTGTGCAAGTTTGAGATGGTGAGATGGTGAAAACCAAAATTGAAAGGAGAAACATCTTAACCACGTTTCTAGAAATCGGTATGAGCTTACCTGGGTTATTCTAACCTAGTTATGACAGTTACATTAGTCGACCCCAAACCGGGTTACTTTAGTAACCAGGTTAAAACAGGATTCTCTGTGACAACCTCACTCCATGACCAAAGTAAACAACAGCAGCAAGACGATGATACTTATGAGCTCCTTTAGTTAGTCGCGCCATTTAGCAATCATCTTACACCATACCAGTTCAATGAGGGAGAATAAGGGTGAAGCTAAAAAGTCAATGCCAAAGTTGAAACAATTAGATCCCCCAATTATTACCAGAAAATATGACAAACTATTCTAAGCTTTACAGTTAAAAACGCCAAAGGAGGACATCTATGCACAGGGTATTTGAAGTATTCAGACAGACCTTGAGTGCCAACAAGCTCTTGTTGATCTCAGCTCCCTCTAGGCGAGTCTGGCGGTCAGCGCTGGATGTGTCTGCCCCTCTCTCGTTTCCCGCCAGGTCAATAAGCGAGAACTTGCCATGCATCTTACCCCGCCGACGCAGGATAATCTGAAACACGGCATGGCTTCGAGATGAATGGGCATTGGCCGACGTCTGACCAGAAGTCCTGAGGGAGAAAAAGGGAAGGAGAGAAAGAAAGAAAGAAACAAGAGGTTTGGAAAGGTGTGAGGACGACTCTAAATACAAACTTTTCTTGAGAGCAGTATTTCTAACCTTCAGTCAGCTATTGACTTACTCAATACAACACGGATGTATGCAGAAGATGTGCCCCTGATACAAATGTGTCTGTTCTTCTTCACAACAACATTGGTATTCAACATAAAAAGGATGATGTGCATCTCAACTTCTTGGCGCGGCACTGAGAGACAGAGTTTAAAAGTAAAGCTGCTAAACAAAACCTCAGGAGTTATGAAGGTCAAGAAGCATGTGCATCACCATTGGCTTGACTTGCCACCCCTCTATAGAACTCTCCAGGAGATGCCAGAGACTTTTTCCACCCCTCACCAATAAATGCCCAGATTTCCCTTCACCCTCTTCTGAGACATCAGCATCTCGACATTAGTTCCTTGTTGCATCAGAGTCCACCATTTTCCAGTGATTCCAAGTCCCTCCCGCGACCTACATCCAGAGTTGGCAAATTCTGCCACCACATTTCCAGAAATTTCTTCACACCAGTTTCATAGTTTCCATCTCCCTCCACCCAACTGTCAAGAGAGATCAGGGCTACCTTCACTATCTATCCCTACAGTTTTTTAACAACTTCTCAAAGTGAGATTTATGCAGAGGCTGTAGCAAGAGGAGTGTTGCTTACTGAAGAAGCAAGCAATTATCTATCTAACCATCTAAGCAAGCAATTATTCTAGTTCTCTTGTTATTCTACCATTAAAGTTAATGCATTTTGTTAGCAACTCAATGCTCTACTGGACCATGACTAGACCAATCTCGCCAACTCATATTCTGCCACCTCCTTCAGCACTAACGCTGCCTCAGCTGTGATGATTTCATCTTTTTTTTTTAATGAAAAACAAAACATCAGAACTCAGTTCTGCAGCCAGCTAACTGCTGCTTTGTTTCTTTATAATTACATAAGCTATGAGCGCTGCACACCATTTCAGTCGCTCACAGTTCATTGTATTCATTCTATCCCTGCATCAATTTCATGGAAAGGGACATCCAAGAAGACACATTGAGGGAACTTAGCTTAGATGAATTGTGATGGAGTACATGGTTAGGGCAAATGAGAACAAGTATACTAGGATCTGAGTTAGCAAAATTAGAAGTGACTGGGAAATAATCTGCTAAAAATGGGATATTCCAAACGTAAACTCTATAAATTGATAAATCACACTGCTGTTTATTTGTTCTTTTTCACCCCACCCATGTCCATATTAAAAATAGCAAAAAGCGCAGCTGAGGGACATTAATAAACAAGTGATTGGTTATATATATATATAACACACCGCGCTATTTATGCTTGCTGTGCACGTTTACATGATGTGCAGTTGTTAGTAGAAAGTCTGGGTAAGATCAATCACATTATTAAAAAGTTTTTTTTTTTTAATTAGCAATCTGAATCAGCCCCAGAAAAACTGATTGGTGCATTCCTAGTATTATTACTTGATATAGTAGCAGTTTAAATTCTTTTAACAAGCAAGCACTATAAGGTGGACTTAGTAGTCACTGAACTTTATTATTATTATTTTTATGAATAATTTCAATGCTATGTTTTGTCCATTTCTGTTGTTGATCTCGTTTCTTTTATTTTAGAGCTTCTGGTAACTGGTAAGGAAAGGTGCTATATAAATAGTTTCTTGTAATTATCATCATTGCTGTTATTAAAACTCTCCCCTCCTGTGTTTACCTGCAGCTGTTTCCCAAATCGATGAGTTTGAGGACGTCCTCTGTGCATTTGACGTCCCTCTCATGCAGCCCCACCACCTGGACCTGCTGCTTCCCGTCCTCCAGGACCCGTAACTTGGCTTTGCGATTTAGCAGGTCAAACACCTTCAATACAAGTGCAGCTTAAGTCAATACTTCATCTGACATATTTGTACAGCTTGGTTCATTTATTGCTTAGTAAGTTAAATAAGAATATAAAAACATAGACATTTGATCCCCAAAACAATCGTGAATTTGTTTCCTCTTGCCTCTCAGGGCTTCTGTAATGTTATATTCAACTGTCAAGCAAATTTTCTTTTTCAAATGTTGCAAAAAAGAAAATGTGATTCTGGTGCATTTCCATCAGCTTGGTTAAGAGTGAATAAATGGGGTTTCTGTACATAATACATCAAAAACAGATCCACAACCACAGTGGAAAAATTGTCTTTCAAGAATTGATTACTACTGTACTGCAAGTCATACATACATGATTCACACAAAAATACTTGAATGGAGCCCCAGCTACTGACACAACACAAACTTAATCCTCTTTTTGAATAAGATGAATTGCCAAATACTTTAAGACACTTGCCTTCCCGCTGTAAATCTCAAAAAATGTTGCAAAGACCTGGAGGTCTAACTTCTTGTAGTTTGGCTTCTTTAACATGAGAAAGACGTCTCTGGCTGCACAGGGAAAGAAAACGAAAGAGGCTCAACTAAAGGCAAAAACCATAACCACCAATGGCAACAGCGGTATGGGAGATACTAACCTGCCAGTGCATAGATCCCTTTAGAGCAGTCCTGGTTCTTTCCTGAAAAGTCTCCACCCATAGTCTAAAAAGGAGATAGGACTTACTAAAGGTAATGTCATAATAAGGATATATTCCTTAATTTAGACAGAGTCTAGTTTTGATGTCATGTTGGCACCAAGTATATCAACTTCTCTCAAGTTAAAAACTCACGTGCGTTTTTCCACTTCCAGTTTGCCCATATGCAAAGCAGGTCGCCATTCCCCTCTCGAAAATGGTTTCAACCAGCGGCCGAGCAGTGAACCTGGGAGCAAATGAGCACTTGTTAGCAAGCAGGATCTCTTACCCATTGCTCTGAGTACCTAAGTGTTGAAACATGCTGCACCTGTAGACCATTTCATTGGTGGAGGTTTCATCAAAGGCGTAATCAAAGCGGAAGGTTTGATTCTCCAGGTAACGGGTCAAGTCGACTTTCTGCTTGGGCTCATGGACCATTACCACATCTTTACTGGGGATGGTGATCACATCCAGATCCTTCATCGTCAACTCTAATTAAGAGATAGAAAGAGACAAATACCCAAAGAAATATATCTGATTGTTTGGAAAGCTCATGCAATCATGGTGCATGAAGAAAAATATTTATTGAGTAGTAAAGCTACATTTACCTTTTTTATTGAGGGGGCGTGTCCGTACACATACACATATCCTATGCTCCTCTATCTGAAACATCAAAAGGCATAGTTGTCAGTCATTGAGCCTTTTTCTGCCCAGACTTACATTTAACGCTTCACTTAAACTCAGAAAAACAAGATAAAAGCTTGAGCATGTTTACAAAGGATGTTACTATAAACTTACATATAGGTAATTTAACATTGTTGATTTCATGGCCAGGGGTAATACTCAATTCTACATTTCTCTCGTCTACATGCTGCTGAATGTATTGTTAAAGCCTTGACTCTACTAATGTGCAATACAGCTTGTGTAACACACATTTGTACATCTGGATGGATGTGTAGTGATTGAGTGAGACAATAGCGCTCCAGTCTCATCCTAGTCCGGATGTTCCTTCCTTTTCCAATGTTGTTAATGTTTTCAAAAACCTCTATCTAAAAGGAAACCCTCATTGAATGATACACTCCTTTCTATTAACTGTGTCCCTGAACCAAACTTACCAGATCAGTGGTGGTTAGAGGCCTGTAGTCCAGACTGGCTCTGAAGTCTCGGATCATACACATGATTTCATAGTTCGGTAGAGTGGTATCCACCTCCTGGAATGGCACACAAAAGGAATAAAAGGTTGAACCGATCACATAAAAGTTACTCCAAATAACCTATAAGTTCTGCTCAGACAATTAAGAGTGGACCAGAAAGATCTAAACGATAATGAGAATGAAGTTGAATAGCTTCTTCTGTTTGTGCTCTTGCATCAACATTATATTTGTGTGGTGAGCAACTTGTGATCCATCAGTTTATCGCAGCATGCCTGCTGGTCAATGGCAGGATTATATTGAAAATAATTTTCCAATTTTCCATCCAATCACAGTCATCCTTACATAGTTACAAAATCAAATGAGATAAATTAAGA
This sequence comes from Hoplostethus mediterraneus, assembly GCA_034670385.1. Classification (NCBI taxonomy): domain Eukaryota; kingdom Metazoa; phylum Chordata; class Actinopteri; order Trachichthyiformes; family Trachichthyidae; genus Hoplostethus; species Hoplostethus mediterraneus. Next base: position 1,335,190 of record JAXDDW010000068.1, on the reverse strand, counting down.
CAAATCCCAGACCAAGGCAAACCCGGCTGACAGCCTCCACCCTAATGAGTTAGGCGCTACCATCTCGTCTATAAATATAGATACATGTTTAAGCCAGGCATGACATGTCCCGAGGGCATGCCGGGTTGCAGGCTATTAGAGATCTTGCTCGGCATACATATACAGGAAGTTTGGAGTGTGCTGGGTTAGAAGGCATAGTATATCTATCTGAGACTGCATTCCTCCCTCATCATTACTTTCACCATTTTCCTCATACATCTACTGTCAATTTCAATAATTTAGCAGATACTTCACCTTCTGGTAGCAGCATTAACTGAGTAAAAAATGATAACACAATGTTTCCAACCACTACCAATACTGCTGTAAATATAGACAATAACTCCAGCAGTAGTGTATGTCTGAAGGTCAATCATTATCAACTAAAGCATTGCTGATTAATGACCTGATTATCAAGCATGGTCTAGACATGATGTGTCTATTTGAAACCCTGTTAAAGCCTGACACTTTGCTACCTCTTAACAAAGCCTTAAACTACATCAGCTGTCACGTCGCCCGTACAACAAAAAAGGTGGGGTGTTGCCTTTATATTGAAGTCCTACAACTCCGAAAACCTCGTCACGCAAATAATCTCTCGTGATTCTATTTTAGTAGTACTCTATCACCAACCTGGGACCTACTCTTTGTTTTTTTAGATAAATTCTCTGATTGAATTGACCTGCCCTTGTCGAAATCGCGATGATTCACACTTCAGCCGTCGCATCAACGTTTCCACTGTTGCGATACTCACTGAATAACTGCCCAATATTCTAACTCCACTCTCTGATCATATTGGCACCCTTGATCATTTCACTAATTGACTAAATTCCACCCTTCTTAACCCACTCTATTTGATTGTTCCGCTAATCACAAGAAAACTAGAGCATAAATGGTGCTCGACTTGACTCATTTTGTCGTTTGCTTGGAATGATAGCCTGCCGAATTACAAAACGCGCACTCTCAGCATCAAGAACTGCATATTTCTTTAGGCTAATAAGTGTAAATAAAAACATTTCAAAGTTTCTATTTGATATGGTCGCAAAACTCATGCTGAATCTTTCCCCCTACGATGGTTCTCTCTGCCAACAACTTCATTATTTTTTTTCACAAAATCTGACTAATTAGAGACAAGATCACTAGAATACTTCCCACTCATGGTGCTGTCTTGCCCTTGAATGGCTCACTTGGTGTTTCTCAGGCTACTTGCTTACTTTCGCAGTTCGATTGTTACTCGACCTGAGTGCAGCGTTCGATACGACTGACCATAACTCCTAAATATCCTGTTATCCAAGGATGCTTTCATGGTTTAGGTCCTGTCTACTCAATAGAATGCACTGTGCCTTCCACAACAATATGATCTCAGTTTAACCTTAAGTATCATAATGTGGTGTGACACAAGGCTCTGTCTTGGACCCGCTGCTTTTCTCCATCTATATGCTACCGCTCAGTGAAATGTATCCACAAATTTGGCATTAATTGCTATGCTGACGATACTCAACTGTACGTACCCGTTAAACCGAATACCTGCTCCCAATTCCTACATTTTGTGGCGTGCCTATTCAAAGTCAAACGATGGATGTCCCTAAACTTCCTGTTTCTCAATGCTACCAAACGAAGATGTATTTTTTATTGGACCAGCGAGACACAGGTATTTGTTTTGATAACTGTGTGATCTCCTGGAGTCCATCTATCAAAAATCTCGGGGTTAAGTCCAATCCTACCCTCTCGGCAGACGCAGAAATCTTAGTACATGCCTTTGTATTGTGGAGATTTGACTATTGGAATTCTAGTTTACCCAATGCATGCATTAAAAAGCTCCAGCTTGTACAGAATGCTGCTGCCAGACGCCTATCTTTTCCTCCCTACACTGGTTCCCAATTTATGCCAGATGTGACTTTAAGGTGGCATTGTCCTATTTAACAGATCTTGTCGCACCATATGTACCACCACATGTGCTCCGATCACTGGATGCTGACTACCAATCTATCCCAGCAGTCAAAACTGCAGATAACAGAGCCTTTTCTCACTGCATTCCCTTTCTATGGAACAGTATCCCTGCTGCAATTAAAAAGGCAAGCTTTATTTATATCTTTAAATCGATGTTAAAAACCTCTATTATTTGGCCAAACTAAGCTTTGCACATTTAGGGCTCTTCTTAGAGTAAGGTTAGAGCAGTTAGCTCACACTAGCTCAGATTCCTGCCAATAGGTAGTTAGCTTACATGTCCTTGTCTCCCGGTCTATGTACTCCTGTCCACTCATACTGGTCATGTCTGTTTTTGTGAGTGAGAGTACACAAAGTCTGTCTGCAAGTGTATGGGTGTGTGTCTCCTATCTGTTTCCAGGCTGTGGCTGCAGCTGGGCAGGGTCAGCGTCCTCGTGGTCCCCCACTCTTATGATGATGCTGACCGAGCTGCTGTTGACGCCCCACACCAGATCTGGATGTTTCACCAAAGTGTCCATATTGTGTTTACTCTGTATACTTTGTTTACGTTACATTTTATTTGCCCACCCTTGGCACCCATATCACCCCTGACCATCCTGGTAGGGGGATCCCTCTCTGAATAGCCCCTCCCAAGGTTTCCTCCTTTTTTTTCCTAACAGGTATTCAGAGTCCTCAGCGTGGGACTAAGGTTGGGGGATGTTGTGTGTAGTTATTTATTGTTTTCATAATGTGAGCATTGTGAAGCCCTTTGAGACTGTAACTGTGAATAAGGGCTATACAAATAAACTTGACTTGACTTGCCCTATTTTCTGCCCTCAGCAGCCCTCTCTTTTTTGTTGCAGGTTGGTCATTAAGGTGCATCGACTACAAGTTGTGGGGATGAAGAGAAATAAAAAGATGAACAATCTGTGAACAAGACAGACAGAAAATGATACATTATTTTCACTAATGTTTTAGTAGTCCAGAGCTAAAATGAACTCTTGGGGCTGATTTGGATGAGCGGGGTTTCAGAGTGGATCACTGACCGAGTCTACTAAACTAGATTAGTTTGTTCAATGTTGGGTGTAGATCGTCAGAAAGCTTGAATCTCATGTTTGCATCAGACTGCTAAAACTGCAAAATAATTCCTCAAGTAATGACTGCATTACATTTCCACAATAAATGTTAGAGATGGTGAAGCACAAATGGACACTCTTTTGAATTACTGAAATTTAAAAAATAAATATTCTACAGACAGGAAGAGAAGATACTTTTTCACTGTCAGACTGAGAGAACAGGCTTAAACTGGTGTTAAAATGTGAATGGGTGTTTGCATAATTTCTTTTGCAACTCTAAGTATTTTATGTCAAAGTGATATAAAATGAAATGGCATTTGAACCAGATGGCATTTGGCATGTTTGTTTCTTCAAAGAGACAGAATTTATAGTTTATTATGAAGATGAAATTGTTGACTTATTCCATGCTTGCATAATTCTGATATTTATGCTTTTCACTAAATCTGCTTGAGTGATGCTGGAAGATCTCCCCAGACTAGGCAAGGAAAAAGTAAATCTCATGCCAGAAAAGGTTCCCCGCCCCTGCCATATGTGTACACTTGTGTGTGCGTGTTGCAAGTGCACACTCGCCCCTCACTTGTGCCTTCTTCTCTCTGAGCTCTTGCTGTTGAAGTCGTCTCTTCTCTCGTTTCTCCTGCAGTTTCTCCACCTCCTTCACACAGTTGGATTTCCTTCGCGCTGGAGAGGAAGGGGCAAACACCAAAACCATGGAGATTAATCATCACAATAATAGCAAAACTCCTTTAAGACAACTCAGCACCTTTCACATCCCATGTTTTGAGCATTCAAAGCAAGCATTTACTAATCGCAATAGCTATAGCAGAGTACTAGAACAAGCACTCTAGTATGAATCAAAGTCTAAAAGCCAAGCCAGGGAGTAACTGTGAAAGAGCCTTTCAGCCCCTCAGACACACAGCTGTGTGGGAGCATGACATCACTGGTTTCTGTCTCTGCTGCACACAGCCTCATATCCTACACCAGAAAATAACACTGGACAGCTGGTGGATGTTATTAGTCCTGGGAACTGCCTAGAACTACATACGTGTATACACAACTAAGGCAGTTGGGCTTACCTATAGTCATGCTTGAAAGTTTGTGAACCCCTTGTGCAATTCTAGGAATTTGTAGTTTTTGCCATTTTTTTGTTAGAACAACACCCAGAGATCTACAAGCAACTCCATTGCTGCATCTGATGTCATTGTGCATCTGTCAATAATAATAAGATGACTAAATAGAAATGGCTTTCATGCAAGGGAAGCCAGTAAGAAACTTCTACTGTCTAAAGGGAACAAAGCTGCCCATCCTAAGTTTGCCAGAGAAACTTGGACAAACCTGAAGATATCTATTCTCCGATAAGTCCAAAATTGTGTTTGGTCTCAATCAAAAATGTCATCTTTGGCGACAATCATCAAAATCACCCATCACCAAAATAACCTTCTCCATACAGTCAATCATGGTGGGAGTGTCATGGTCTGGGCTGTTCTTCTTCCTCTGGACCTGGACGACTCAACAACACTCATCATTAAGGAAACCAGAGAATTCATGAACAGAACGTCAGACCATCAGTCTGAGAGCTGAAGCTGGGCTGAAAGTGGCTGTTCAACAAGACGATGATCCTAAACATACAAGCAAATCTACCAAAAAATGGCTCAGGAAGAGGTTTAGTGTTTTGGATCGGTCAAGTCAAAGTTCAGACCTAAACCCAACTGAGATGCTGTCAGGACCTGAAGCGTCTGTTCACGTGAGACCTCAAACCTCACTGAGTTGGTCGAGTTCAGTAAGGAGGAGTGGGAGAAAAACCCTCCAGGAAGATGAAAAGACTGATCAGGGATCAGTGGTTATGGGAGGCATTTACTCCAAGCCATCACTGTTAAAGGCCACAAGATATTGATTGAAGGAGTTCACATATTTTTTTCAACAAACCAGTTTTGTGAAATAAAGAATTAAAGTATATCATATGTATTTGTGCATGTTCTTTATTTGGGATATCTTCATTAAGATTTATGGTTTAGATAAGGATTTTCTATAATATATTAAAGGGTAATTCCGGTATTTTTAAACCTGGGCTCTATTTGTACATATTAGTCATTTATACAGCAAAATAGGTACAAAAAGTTTTGGAATTGCTCCGATAGATCGCCTCAGCCGCAAAACGTGCTGCTATGGCTGCAACGTAATCTGCAGGGCCAAGTGAGCCGATCAAAGTGCGTCCACTAAAAGTGCTTGTTTTTGCCACCGACAGGCTCAGATTGTTATTGGAAGTGTCTTGACAACATTACGGAAAAGATCCCTACAGAGATAGACCTTTGTTTAACCAGAAACCTTAGTTTAACCTCTTCCTGCAACAACTCACCTCATCTTTCAGATTTCGGAGCAAGACTTCTCCTTGAGTGAGACGTCTGTTTCTGGTTAAAAAAAGGATTACGTTGCAGAGGCGATCTACTGGAGCAATTCCAAAAGTTTTTGTAACTATTATGGGGTATAAATGACTAATATGTACAAATAGAGTAAAAATACCGGAACTACCCTTTAAATAATGACCAGTCCCTGTGGGGTTCACAAACTTTCAAGCATGACTGTATGTTCTGTTGTAATATGTATTACACACTTAGAGGAACTGTGGTATAGGATGATCATCAGCCATTATCATTCTGCTGTCACAACACCTGTGTACTGTGTGGGTGTGGATATGCACTTGTGTGTTGCGTGTCACTATTCTGCTAGTGTATCACTGTCTGCTATTAGTTTAGACCTTGCTAAACAGTGAAAATATGGGTAAGGGAAACAGCAGTAGAAGGACATAAGCTATTGTTTTTTCTATAAACAGACATTTAGTTGCAACAAATGTAGCGGCATTATACTCAACCATTTACATATATTGTGTTCTCTTAAAGGTGGTATATTGGATCATCTAAGTTGATTGATTCTCCCTCATTATGTGGGTCAAAGACAAAATGTGCCCAGAATATGAGACATAACATTCAGGACCCGATCTATGGACATGATTCATCAACACAGATATTCTATAATTAAAGTATTCTCCTACTGAAGTGGAGAAAGTGGGCTCTGCAATTTGTACAGGTACCTCAGCATAGTGTGGCAAATAACAGAAAGATAGAAGATAAATCAATTATGATCATTTCAAATTAGGAATGGTGGCCCAAGTGGCAGCAGAAGGTAACTGCTAGTATTAGACTTCACTACCCTTATCTTTCTGATAGCCGAGGTGCTAGCTCGCTCACTGCTAGCTTGCTCACCGCTGTTTTGGAGCTGTGTGTATTCGGTTTGTAAGTTTCGATTCGTCACTTCCTGCACTCTGAGACAACTCCTGACTCCAAAGCGTTATTGTGAATCCAGTGAATCCAGTGAATCTTAGGTTTTTTTGTGTGTCTGTGTGTGTGTGTTACCATTCTGCTGCTGTAGCAGGGTCTGTTGTTGTGTAGGCTGGGGTGCTATGGCTGGTGGGGGTGGTTCTGCAGCTTGGCTTTGCTGGCTGGGGCGGGCCCGGGTGGTTCCCACTGCTGCAGCTGTGCTCCACAGAATAGTAGAGAAGATGTTCACTCATTATTACACGCTGCCACAAAGATAGCACTGGAATTGCCATGTTAAAATTCGCAAAAAATATGTTGCAGAAATTGGAGAAAATACGCCTCTATGTTAAATGCATCATCTCAAGCCTTCTCTCCCTCTCCTCCCCATGCATCTCTTTACACCGAGGACTCACATTGTGCCTCGGGGTATTTGTTGACTGTTCAAAGAGTTTAGTCGAGGCACACCTTCTCGTGTTGACTTAGGAAAAGAAATCTCCATCTCTCAGTGGGACGGTACAGCGATGTAGTAAAGATCTAAATGCATTTCACGTGCAATGCAGGGCTCAGATTCTGGGTCAGTAGGTTTATGGCTGTCTATGGTTTTGAATCAAGCATACCTCTGTTCTCCCGTGTGGAGTTCTCAGCCTTAGGTATTGCTGTTGTTCGTCGGGGCTGAAAAAAAAATGCATGCAGGAAAGAGATTTACCTCCTGCAGTACAGTCACACACCAAAAGACCCCTGACCTGTACAAAATGAACTGGTTTCACAGGCATTAAGACTGCTCTTAAAACTAAAAATCATTTAGTCCACGACAACATGTAATTAATTTTCTGTGAAACTCATTCACTCAACAGTTAAAAGTTTAAATTAATCAAATCTTTCATTATCTTCCATTTGAGATTCATCTACATTTGTCTGTTTAGCGTTTCGTCAGATAACATTCAGCATTATGTTCCACTGGATCCCATTAAGTTTGAAACTCCAAATATTCATTAATGGGAAGAATTAATCCATCACACCAACTCACTAACAGTTTTACAGATTGAACAAAACTGATCCATTCCAATCAAAGATAGTAATCTGTTAACTTGTCATTTATAGCAAAGGGATCTTTGAGAGCAACTGGCCGACGTTCAGACCTTGGGTGCCTTAATGCCTTTGGCAGCGGTGGAGGAGGGTGGCGGGGGCGTCTCAGGACTCTGTGGTATCTCTTCCTCAGGAGCCACGTCTGGGTTCAGAGCAAACACGCTCTCCAGCTCAACCTGGGGCAGCGACAGGAAACAAAACACAGAATGTGTAGAGGAGCTGACTACCTTCTACGATGATATCACTGAATAAACTTCAAAATACTGTTCAAATCCAAGGGAAATTAACTGTTGAGTGCTGAACACAATCATTTGCAGCAGCTAAATAATCCCTGTGCTGACACTTCCAGCTGTCAGAACCTGACAGGGGATCTGCCCAGCCGTGATTGGTTAAAACATATCCACTAGCTAAGAGCTTCTCAAAGTCACACAGTCTGCTCCACTGCATGATGAAGCAGGTTACCGGAAGACGGTGCTTTCAGCCAGTGTCAGCCTCACCTCTTTCCCTTTGGTGTCTCCATTTTCGATCCACTCCACGGTCACACTCTCATTGTCTTCATGCAACGAGGTGACCATAGCCTGGTGTATTCGTCCTGCGGTGGGTGGGAGAGAGATGTAAGGAGGTGCTAGGCCTGCTCAAGTGCTGTATGGGATGGGTCAAGGCCTTTAGGATACATACTACTTAAGCCTTAAATTCATGGAGGTACATATTAAACACATCAAATAAGATATGGCTGACTTCTGAATCTCTCACTGGGCATAGCATTTGCACATCTCACCCTGCATCAAAAACATTAAAAAAAATAATAAAAAAAGATATTTTTTGAACTTGGTTTTCTGTAGCCTCAATCTTAATTCTGGTCTGATGCTGATACATGGATGCTGTGATGCTTAACGGGCGTGGTCCGTAATATCTAAGATGACTGATGATGAGACTTTCCCCGGCATTTACTATACTACACAACTTGTAACAACACAGCTGCATATCTCGGCTGTTAATTGGATTCTTGCCGCCCAATCAACCGTCAAAACACACACCGCTGTATCGCGATAAGCTAGCAATAACCAATTTAGAACCTGTTACGTGTAAAATAAAGACCTGGGCTAATTCTGTCTCAATGACATGAAATACAGTCAGAAGGGAGAGGCCCCATCCATCCATCCATCCATCCATCGGCCCATGGTTTCCAGGCCACTCTTGGGTGATGCACTACGAGTTGGTGCAATTCATGAAATGTAATTAATTATTTTCTGGGGGTTGCGAAGTTAGCCGCGACCCAGAGCACGTAAAGGTAGACCGGGCAGGTGTCACCTACGGCTGAAGCCGAGCGACATATTCAGTCGGACAGCCGCACAGGTGGACGCATCCACACGGCGTGTCCACTTGACTGACAGCCGATGCTAGCACGAGACGAGGTGACAGCGCGGCAGAAAAATGGGAATGCTGTGGGTTTAGGCTCTAGCAATTCATTCGCCGGTTTTTCCAACACGGCATCCTGGCCAAGGCGCTGGCGGCAACAATGATGATGTAGCTAGCTAGCTAGCAAACCTCCAGCGCTGCAACGAGAGGCTTTAATGGTAGCTCTTCTCATATGGACAGCCGGGTGGAGAGCTCCGTACTTACCATCGCTCCGTTTGATCTCCACGTAAATGCCGATGAGGATCTTTCCGAAAATAGCGGCCATCCCTGGTGTGTGTGAGATTTTGTGCACTGGGTGTGTGTGAGCGTGCGTGTGTCAGCCCGTTCAAGTTGTGCTGCAGAAACTGGGAGGTCAGTGATAGGGAGAGAGAGCTAGTGCGCATGCGCGGGTGGACTCGCCCTGCTGGATTGAAGCATCATCAAACTTCACTTTACTCAGCAGCAGGGGTGAAGAAGATGATCAGTGTAGCCGCCTTTTTAGTTACAGACTAGACTTTAGCCGCCTGTTTAATAGTGATGCAGTGATCAGGCCTACCTGCCTGTATGCCTGCCTCTGCTCTATGAATGTGCTGTGGAAGACAGAAAGGCTGTGGGATATGATGGAATCAACATGGAAACACTCGCCTACCAAAAGACTCTGGTGTAGTTTTATAAATGATTTTGAACAGTCTTTGTGAACAACTCTCCCAGAGTGGTGTAAGGCATTATAAGGCATTATAAGCACATTGTGAGTGCATATTGATTATAATGTTATAGTTAATTACATGATATTACATTTCTGATGTTGACAATGTTTTTCTGATGATTATTTTGTAAGAAACGTTTGTGAGACTACTGGGCTTATAATGTGCTTGTAGTGCATCACAATGCACTTCAAATAAAGTGTAGAATTATATGTGTGAATTAATTTTTTTAAATTATATTTTTTCTGTTATTTAAATTTGTACCTTCACATACATTTCAGGATTTACTTTTCTCTTAAGAACAGAATACATTGCATAGACCTAAAATTTACACATGACTACATTTAGACATCGTTTTAGGCAATCTATATTACAACACATTACTTTGAACGCATATCTGAACATATTGAATATATAGAAATATTGAAGAATACAATTAACTGAATGGTAGATGTAGCAAACCTCCACTGAACACATGATGGCAGCAGAGGCCTGATACAGAGCAAACAGCTCAGCATATGACACAATCAGCATTAAAGAGTCATAACATTTACCGCCTTGTATCTTGTTGTCATATAGTTTCTGTTTTCCAATTCAATCGTGTCTTTGCTTGTTTTCTTTGTGTTCTTGTCTTTTAAAATTAGATGATTTCATGCTGTGAGGGGTTTATTATCTCACCTTGTCAGATTAGTATTTTTTCCTCTTCTTTCTGTAATTTATCATTGTGTTTTATCTCCATGTTGTATCACTTCACTGTGTTTTTTCACTATGAAATTAAAGTAAAGTAAAGTACAAACAGTAAAACTGAATAAGAAGAAGTATTAGTAGGTCATTCAAACACAACAGCTCTATCAGTTTTTTATTTATTACTGTATTTTTTGGCAATAAGATGATTAGTGGTTCATGTGTGGTTCATCTAACCGCACATATCTGTGGATGATCATTTCTTACAGTAGCCCACTGGATGAGTCTCAATATTGGTGGTGACATCTTGTGCTTCCTCCAGAGAAACAAGAGGAAGCAACTTGAGACTATTGAGATGCAACCACAGCGGCACATCCAAGCATCTGTCAGACTGGCACAGCAAGCCCCGCCCACCCACTCACCCACCACTCCCAAAAGCCTGCCCTAAACTGTAGCTGTCACTCCCCCGTGTAGTAGCGATTGCTCCCTAAAGATGAATGAAGCCGCCCTTCCCTCACTCAGACTCCCTCCCCAACTTATTCACACATCCCCCTTTCACTCTTTCATTAGCAACACACACTGCTCACTGCGCCTCCCTCCCTGCTACACACACACACACACACACACACACACACACACACACACACACACACTGACACAGCCCCTTTCTACCCATTAGTTCATCCATTCCCTAAGGTGTCGGCCATCACTGTCTCTGACAAGCGTTTCCCTAGCAACCACAGCCTCCCCTGTCAGATTTGAGAGAGTGCTTTTTTTCCTGTTTGCTTTGGTTTCCAGAGGATTAATGTGTAACGTTATTGTTCCGGTGTTATGTCATGTTGTAGCAAGCATAGTACAATGACAATAAAATACAATGCATCGAAACACATTTTGAGCACAGTTATGGCCATTTAAATGGAGATAGGACATTTGACTGGTTCATCATTCATGTTCCTGAGCTGATTTGTCTGGTGGAAATACAGACTGAACTGTAAGCCCAGAAGCCCAGCCCAACCGCGCACGCATGCACAATTCTGGAGATCACTCGCATTATTTTACATACCAATATTGCATGTATTGCAATAGCTGCTGCTGGGGATCTATTTTGCAATCATGGATAATTCATGATCTCCGCAGACAGTGCATATGAAAATCCTTTGAAGGGGGTTTGGGACTGGTAAATTCCCTTTTCTTCCAGTTACCGCAGCGCTCTCCACTCATCTAACCCTCGCTTTGTATCGGCCTTGCTACTCTATTTTCAGCGTTCATAACTTTGCATGGAGCGGGTCAACTTATTTCTCTTTCCAATCAGGCAGTGTGAGCCACCTGGGGAGTACGAGCCAATATCAGTATTACGTTTGACATATTCTGCTGCAGTTTCATCCAGTGAGGTAATGTCATACACTGACAGCTTTACAAGAGCCCTAACAAGGAGGGAGCAGAATCAGAGGGATCTTGGCTTGATCTTGGCTAGCATGCACAAGGGGATAAGAAGTGTGTGTGTGTGTGTGTGTGTGTGAGAGAGAGAGAGAGAGAGAGAGAGAGAGAGAGAGAGAGAGACTTTCCTGTCCTTGGTTTGTGTTACTCACCCCTGCTCTGACCTCTTGACTTCTTACTATTCAGCTTCCTCTTTTTTTTCTGCACAACATGGCTGCTGCAGAGTTCATGCTACAGTACAGCTCCATTGTTCTGCCTTGTGTAGGCCCTGCCATGTCAGTGGCCTAGCATATATATATTTCTCCCAGTGGCGGCTGATGACTCATAAAATGGTGGAGGACAGGAGGAAAACCAACCCACGGTGTCATGTTATTTTACACTAGTTGGCTACTTATCTCTACTTTCTTATGTTCAAGTTATGTTCTTATGTTCAAATGTAGCAATAATCCAACTAGCAACCTAATAATAACCTAATAATCAGGGGTTAAAGTGGGATTTGGCAGATGGGGGAACCCTAAGATCCGGTGTAGCGGGGAAAAATGACTCACCTCATAATAATTATTGTTTATTTATTATTTATTTAAGACATTTGATGAACCAGATAACTAACAACACATGGTGTATACAGTGTTTCCCACAGAATTAGATTCTATTTGTGGTGGTTGCTGACCGGTTGGGGGGGGCATCCACACACTTTCTTAAATGAATTTTTAAATAATACTATATATAAGGTGCTCCACTGTAAATATTTAATTGCCAAGTACTTTGTGACAAATAACAATATATACAGGTCAATTGCTTCACAGGCACAGAAGAATAGAAATGAGGCTTTTCTGCCCTGCTGCTACATCTCTGTTTGCTGTCCATCTCACCTGTTGCTTCTGCCCTAGCTGCTGTGGGAGATCCACGTCTGCTTCCTGATTGGGTCGTATCAGTCAGACGTATCCTTCCCTGGTGATGGATAGTGCTCCTGGTACCGCGGTAATATGTCGCTGTATTTGCTTTGCGACGACTCCCAATCTATACTCTCCGCCACGTTTACCGCCTTATACTCGTTTGTTACTTTCAGTAACAGTTCCACCTCGTCGTCTGTCCAAACAAAGACATCTCTGCTCTTACTTTTCGCATTGCTTCCTGTTTACACCAGCACGCACATGCCCAGTGTAGGTGAACGTAACGTAATGGTAACGTGATATGCGTTTTTTGGACGGACATAATTTCTGAAACGGTGCTATAACGCTTGTGTGGACCGAGATTGTTTTAGTTTCAAAACTCCGTTTTAAAATGAAAACGTATTAGTGTGGATGTAGCCTCAAAGAGGAGGCTACACGGAGAGGAGGGGCTATTCACATATGGGTCCGTTGTCAATGTGTTTGTGTGAGAAAGAGAGAGAGAGAGAGAGATCGAAGATCATTCGGCCCACTTTAACCCCTTCTAATAACCTAACCTAACAAGTATCATAATATCTTATTACGTTATTCAGCTTTGAATCTTTCTGGTGATTTCTGATTGTGGTTATCTGTGGAGTTGGTCATCCAGCAGTCTTGATCTTCGCTTTACCCTGGAATGGCTGTGACAACAAATAATCCACAAAATGTTCTTCCCCATCCCACTCTCTCTGTGACCCCTCGCTCACGCTGACGTTAATTGCTGCAGCACCACTCTCCTCCAAATCCATTCTCGCCGTTAGCTTAACGGTCCTTCAGGGCTGCTGCAACAAGCTAACTGTTGCGTTGGCTAATGCAAGTAGCTAGCTACTGCGTAATAAAAAAAGGGAAACGTAAATCTGAAAAAAGGAAATTTGGACCAGCCTCCTCTGGTTGAAAAGGCATAAATAATTAATTTTTTTTGTTTTGTGTTTAAAAGTAGTCCGTTATAATTTATTTTCTGATATGCTACTGTATAATCTATCAATTTACCGCCAGTTCTTCACACTCATCATTTTACGTCTTTTGACCAATAACAGATTAGCATGAAAAAAAATGAAGTACATTAAATGATGTAATCAGAATTTCAATAATGTTTTTTTTTCCAAAGAAGAGAGAAGAATTATTTTATAAATGATACTGAGATTTGGTAATGGTTTATTTCAACCAATTACTTTTTAATATTTTGATCTCCCTCTTGCCTCTCAAAAATAGAGGAGGAGCAACCTCCTCTGCCTCTATGGACCAGCCTCCTCTGATTTCTCCCTTGTCTTCCACCACTACCGCTAATTATCACTGTCACAGCCCGGACCCAACCCGCTGGACGGAGAGGAGGCTTTCTGTGAGGACAAAGGAGGCAATCGAATTAGATTGTCCATTTTACTGATGCCATTTCTGCAGTGGAGGCAGTGGCAGCGGAGCAGATTTAGTGGGTAATGGTTTCTGGCAACGATGGGGCCCTTAGTCCTGTTCACTGGAGCTGCAACATCCCCCCAGGGATTCATTGGCAGTTAGGGGCAGAGCTATCGTTCCTCTTGTCTAGTCTCGCGTGCACGTCGTTAAACGAGAAAAGTTATGCTTGCCGTTACGTCACGGCGCTGTACTTTCTTATGCACCGACGACCCGGGCTACCGCGTGCCCACTCGGCTAAACGATGTCCTTGTGTAATGGTATCGTTCAGCGTAGAATGCGAAATAACCGAATGAGATAATTACATTTTTTTAATTTTTTTTTTAGAAATGATGTGTATGAGAGCGGTATCTGTATCTCTTATAGCCACGAATGAGCTGCCAAACTCTTCTGCATTACGGTGATTGTCAGGGAATAAGCCACAGACGCTCAATGTGGGTGAAAGAGAAGAAGAAGAAGAAGAAGAAGAGGGCAAAGGGAGGAGGATGCTGCAGAAGAGGAGGGTAAAGCAAGGGGGAGGAGCGAGAGAGAGAGAGAGACTCCTCCAGGGATAGGGCGCTTCACTTTGAAGTGCAATGGTCGGGACTGTGTGCAGTGCAAAATCACTCCCCCTCCCCTCCATCCTAACTATGTTCCTTTCTTCTCGTTGATGTTTGCTCATTATGTTTTCATGGGGTGTTTCTGCGGATGCCCGTGCAGAATCTTCTAGCCCAGGAGGAACAAACTCCAGGGGAATAGGTGTGAGGCCCCGGAGTGCGGAGATGCTCATGCATTTTCAGGTTGGATCTGTTGACACGGATCGACACGGCTCACATCAAAAGATTCCTCTTCTGAACCCACTTGACACACTGACATGGTTCGATGTTGCTGTTTGTGATTCCACTGATTGACAAGTCCTCGGCGGGAGTGGTTTCACTCGAAACCGCATCCTGATAATGACCTTGAATCATTTGTTTCCGATATTGCATTCTCGTAATTGGCCTTCGAGCTCATTTACCCGCATTAGATGCTTCTCCTTTGGTCCTGACAGAGACATTAACTGGCCCCTGCCTTTTGTTCAGATTGCGCCACGCTAACGACGATGAAGAGATCGGTTAAGTCACCTCCTTTTTAACGATGCCAAACAGACATTCTCTAACGGCCACATCCGCCCGAGTTGTGTAAGAGGAGTATTGGTCTTGATGCTTTCCTTTTCGTTGTCTGTCTTTGTAGTTTATTTGAAGTAGAATCATTACGGATAGTGTAACGAGGTTCACAAATGTCATAGGATATGGGCTCATTAGCTAATACATAATAATTACATGTTTCCCCTAGAAACTGTATGAAGAAATGCAACTTGCCCACATGAGTTTGCATACTGTAGGTTTAACTGCTTTGTCAGCATTAATAGAGTTTGAATTCTAACGTCTCCTATGCAGCTGAGTCCATATGACCTGATACCCAATCTAAACCACAATCTATCTGGTCTAGCTCTGTAATGAGAGGCATTAGAGCTGTGTGGCACAGAAATCCAATACAGCCGGTCAACCTCTCCACCCGACCACTATCAACTAGGCCATAAACTGGGCTAAATTTAGTGAGTCTTTTGTCTCTGTCAGGCTATGAAATCTTATCGTTTTACTTCTGAGACTTGTCAACAGATGGAAAATTGATGTCTTGTCAGATGATGTTCTTTTTTTTGTTTTGCGCGCGCGACTCCATCGATTTTTCCTCTGCCAACCTGTCCTTTATCTTTAGCCGGTGTGCCCTTCCTGCTACGCTGCTTGTCACTTATTTCAATACGGCTGTTTCATGGCTAGATGATAAAGCCATTATCTAACCTATTCAAAAACTGTCACACACCGCCGTGGTGCGGGGTAGCAATTAATTTTCTCCAGTGACTATGCCTCGGCCGTTCCCTGAACCGAGATTACATTTCTTTGTCAATTTTTATTTGAAAATGTATATTTCACAAACGGGTGTGCCATTCAAATTGGCACGCGTAGCTGTGCTCGGAATCCATTTGATTCCCCTCAGCGGGGCCCCAGAGCTGTCAGCCCGTGAATCAGTGGGACGCTATGGATTGTGACAAACTGCAGCAGATGACAGTTAAAATATGATGGGGAGCGATAGCGCTACACTGTTGCCAGGAGGGAATTTATCATTATATACATGTTCCGGGGCGTCATTTCACATAGATATAGATGTACATGTATTTGTGTGATTGTGGTTTACTGATGAATTATAGATTATGAAAGAATGCCTGTAATAATAGGGTATTATTTCTGGTTGTGTGATTGAAGATCTACAACCACTAGACTTGAATGGGGGGGGGGATTCAGCAAATAACGGCAGAAGCTGAATAAGTAAGAATCAGTTTAGTTTGAGCGACGAAAATAAATGGTGTACACTAGGCCAAGGGTGTGAATCTTGCACTGAAGATGAAGTCTCACTGAATGTGTACCTTATCGCTTTTCTTGCGGTGCTGTAGTACAAACACCACATGGCACCGGCGCATAGCAAAGGGCCTCAGATGAATAACTTCACATTGCTGAGTGGAGGAACAGTTTTTGATCTCCCTCAAACCCTCCGAGTCCGCGCATCGACAAAGCCGGGGCGAGGAGAAAACATCTTTTCTTTATGAAATATGCATGGTGTATTCAGCGCAAAATATATGTCACCGCTATCGTAGACTCTGAGCCGCATTCCATGATCCTGCTTTTATGAAAAATGCATGCGTTGTTGTGTTAGAGAACTTCTAGCGCAGAAAAAAAACTTCAGTTCGATTAGGGAAGAAATCAAAGCGCGGATCGTCGACGAGGAATAATTCATCATCGTTCAACCGGCATGATCTGGCTGCCACAAACTCACATGACGCTGAATGAAGTTGGAGAGGAAAGTGGGGACTTCTTCTCTTGCATAAGCATCCTCCCTCCCACAGCCCCGGCACGACGAGGGTACACAAAACAAAGCTACCCTACAAAGTAAAGCTGTAATAAATCACGCTCTGTGTAATAGGCTGTGGGATTTGTTCTGAAAACACATAAATAAATCAGCGATTTCAACACAAGGGGAAGGGCTAGAAATTTTGCAAATGAGGTTCATAAAGTTAAAAAAAAAAAAAAGTAACACATGATTGATAGTTATAGATTTAGATAAAGAGGCGTGAGAATGCTGCACTGTCTTTCCTTGAGAAGTGTAGATTTATAACAGAGGTAGACCCTCTGAAGGCCTTGTCCTCCACGTCACCGTCGCCTATTAATCACCTACACCCAGATTAAAGATGGCTGAACGGCTATAATTAATAACCGTAAACCTGTGAGAATTTTAAGCAGCCAGAAACACTGTTTCTAGGGGCCAGGATTGGACACTGATGGACAACCGCACCTCTAGACCCCGAGCATCATTGCTAATGATAAACGATCAATCAGCTTTCCCCCCGCTTTTCTTCCTTCTTTGTGTTAAGCGGTGTGATGTGTGCAGAACTTTCTGAAGAAAAAAAAACACTTTCTGATACAGTTTGTGGGGATTTAGCACACGCTTGCAGTTGCATTTACAGCTTCACCCCTATAGGTGGTGCTGCCAACCACTGAACATGCATGTACACACACACACACACACACACGTGCATTTCTACAGCATCTCCTCCAGTGGGTTCAGGACTCATCCAATGCAAAACAGAATAGTATGACAATTAGGGCAAGGACTAGACAGAATGAGGCCCTCTTATACTGCCCCCCCCTCAACACACACACACACATGCATGCCCAACCCCCAACTCCCCTACAGCTCCTATTAAGATTAGAGCCATTGTCATTCGGTCATCCTCCCATTCATCTTCTTCCCTCAAAATATAGTCAATATAGTCCAAACCTCAACAGAGGTCTCATGCACAGAGCAGTTATAGATAATGTTACAGTGCATGGCAATATGTGCCTGAGGTAGGTAGGGTGTTATGGTGTATGCAGTGCTATATGCATGTTAAGGGACTTGAGGCTCAATTTCCATTGTGCAAGCACAATAATGGAACACCTTTTGCCGTGCAACTTAAAAGCTGACAACATGTTAATGCAGATAGGGTCGGCTTTTTTGTTTGCACAGCAATTCTTGCGCGATTACGAAGGGCTTGTTTTTCTTCCTGCCTTTTCTACCTCATCCCGAGACGTTCGTCGGGCCCACTTTGGCAGCTTTTGGCAGCAATCACTGGAATGACCTGGCTTAATGTAGTGAGGAGATCAGCGGACCACGGTGAAACACACACACACACACACACACATGCATACGTGGAGGCAGAAACATCTGTGACAGACGGAAACAAAAGAGCCTGGAGTTGCTGGCTAACAGAGGCGTGAAACCTGGATCAACCGGCATGACACGTCACCACGTGCTGGAGCCTGTACCTGGGATGTTTGCTTCCGGTTGAGTGGCTAACAGCAAACTCCACCGTACTCCATTGTTGCTATCTTGTCTTTCTCAGTTTAGAGTGTGTACGGGGGGCCTGTTCGTACTTTCACCCCTCAAAAGCGGCTCTGATTTGATGGTAGGTGACTGATGCCGTGAAGAGAGCCCAGGGCGGCGTTCTTGTATGAAAATGTGTGTGTTCATCGTGACAGCACTCTCCCGGATGAATATTGCAGGCGGAAAAGGCAGCAGGGAGGTGGTGTTAGGACTAGTGGCCAGACTCGTTTAAGGGTGGAAATATACTGGTTGAAGGAGTAGTCTGGCACGTCACCCACTGGCAAGGTGCATGGAAGGGGCAGGTTGTACGTCATGCTTGTACAGGTACTGGTTGTTTACAAACTCATGCAATGTTGCAAGATATTAATAGGAAGTCACAAAGACATGTCAAGGATCTAATATTAGCTCTCCTTGAAAAATACTTGAAATATTAAAACGCAATTTATTGCATGAGTTGTCCTTTTACTGTGTCTCCTTTCACAATATTGAATTAGAAGATCAAGAGATCCTCACCCAATTCATATCCATTGACATTTCGTGTGCTCACGGGTTGCACATCGTGCCGCTGGGGAGATATGGCGATCGATGGCCTCGGTATTTCTCACCGGACCTATTCCGCAGTGTCTGCCACACGGGGCGTGATGTCACCGCGCAACCCCGAGGCAACGGGCCGCGCACGAAACTCTGTAAGAACCACCGCGCGAGGTGAAAAGGTGGTCGAGGCTGCTGCTGCTGCTGCTGCTGCTGCTCTGCGCGCGCGCTCGTCTATGCCGCTCACGTTCAGACCGAGCAGATAGACAGACAGTAGGGTGCAGGGGCGGGGGGAGGGGGGGGCTCCTTCGCAGCTCAACCCCCCCAAATGTCATGGAAGGGGGGCAGCGGCAATATCGCCATGGAAACCCAGCTTCAGTCATGTTTGATTTTGATCAACAGCGAGGGCTCTGATGAGATCCCTCTCTCCTGCTCTCTGCTCTCCAGGTGACGGTGATAGGAAGCATCCTGGAGCAGATTGGCGTCATCCAGTGCTCGTGGTGGCCGAGATTAGGTTTTAATTCTGGCGATAATTGGACTGGGGAGCAGAGGACCCGTCTCAAATGACGAGTCACTTCCCCTTCCCCTCTCTCTCTCTCTCTCTCTCTCTCGCCCTACATCTTCCCACGTTTAGTCTTTTTCTTGGTGTGCATATATTTGCCCACAGCTCACAGTAAAACCAACCTGTTATCAACACACACAAGTGCCATTAGTTTCAGTGCGCGCAATGAGATCATTTCCAACGGGGGATCAAAATCTCTTAGCTATAGGCCCGGCACACACCTGAGTCACGAAGGACAAGGTTGCCACATCTAACGCCGCTGCCTGCAATATGAACCCTTCTGTCTAGACAGCCATTATACTCCTGCACCTAAAACAGTGGAATCAATACCATGCCAGGGAGTCATAATGGCCCAATTACTGTTTGTAGGTTTGTCAATGCCACGTCTCTGAGGACGCCTGCGAAAGGCCACATGGACATGCTGAGTGCAGGAGTAATGCCATACATTTATAATTTGTGTTTTCGTGCGAATGTGTGTGTGTGTGTGTGTGTGTGTGTGTGTGTGTGTACTAGCTCATATTTTCTCACTCTGTATCACTGTGACATTTCAGAAAAAAAAAAAAGGTGCAGTAGCTATTGTGTGTTCAGAGTCCTGTTTATATTGTTGCAGTGTTGCACATCTTAGATTACACAGCTCAGTTCTGTATCATCGCCTACATGTACAATAATGACGGAGAACTAAACTCAACGCTAACAAGAGTTATCACTTTGTCAATAATACGCTGTGTTAACCGGCAAATTTTCAGTTCTTGTGGTGTATTCTGTCAATACGCTCTGTGATATTGATTTACTGAAATCATATAACACACACACACACACACGCACGCACACACACACATGCTACTGGACACATGCACAATTTCATCCACAATTATAAATACTAGTTATCATATCTTGTTACTGTATGTCTCAAGGTAACAGCTTCATAAGTTCTTGCAACTTTACTAGAGGGTGTTATGGTGTTTGTCAATGTCACTGTAGTAGTTGCTCTATAATGTATGAACTTGAGCCTTTTGATATTGTATAGCTTAATTAGGTGTGTGTGTGTGTGTGTGTGTGTGTGTGTGTGTGTGTGTGTGTGTGTGCATGCACGCACAAGTTTCTTTGCATTAGAGCTTTATTACCCTCCATCCCTCATCAGAGCTGTCCTCTCCACCTCCCACCCTCACCAGGCCATGAAGAATGGCTTAATAGAGAACTGCATAAATCAACAACCACAGAGCAGCACCCAGCTGAGAGAGAGGCCGGCAAAGGTTTGTTGCAAAGACGAGGGCGGAACAGGAGGAAAAGCATCCATCTCTAATTGGTCATAACGAAGTATCTCACCCGTCTTTAAGAGATTGCAAAGTTGAGCCAATGGGAAAGATCGGCCCCCCCGCATGGCCGACCCCTCCCTCTCCGGAGGTCTGCGCGACACCGAGGCAAGGGGGAAGAGGCAAATTGAATAGGCCGGCTGTAAGAGGGGTTCTTTTTGGGGCCATTAGTCAAAGGCGGGGACACTATCAAGGCCTTGATTACAACGGTGTGGAGTATTCCCTCAAGGCGCTCTCCTCTTCATTCATATTCTGCTCTTTAAACATCCCATTCATCAATTACGGCTGCTGCAGCCGCGTAGACACACACACACACACACACACACACAGTAGTACAGTGTACAGGGTATGTATGAACACGCCCCAACACACACACACACACATACACACACTAACTAATCAAATTTAATGATCCATTTTCTGGATCTTGTTGCCAGTTGTCCTTGTACAAAGATGATAAAAACTGTAGCTGTAACGTAATGCGGCACTTCTGACCGATCTCCTCTCAGTTGTGCGTGCACATTGAATACATTGTATGCCACCAACAACACAAGTGCACATGCATACCGGATAACTGTGCAGCTAGGAGGGTCTTAGTAGAGACACAAACACTCTCATTCTCTCTCTCTCTCTCTCTCTCTTCTCTCTCTCTGTCTCTCTCTCTCTGTCTCTCTCTCTTGCTCTCTGTCACTCTCTCGTCTGGGCATGGTCAGGTAGTAGCAGTTGGCTAATGTGTTTTTGCTGCATGTGTATGTTTGTGCCCAGGAGGACACACACACACACACACATGCCGCATGCTCATTACGGCCAGCCCACCTAAACAATCAGGCTCATCTGCTGCACAAATGATTGGATGTAAACAAAAACAGCGGAGGAGAGAGCACGGCTAGACGAGACAAAGGAAATTGTCCCCCCTCCACCTCTCCGGCGTGCTCCACCAGAGGCAGGCCGGCTTCAGAGTTCATTTGTCAGTTTACAGATCACTAGCTCCTCTTAAAGACACGGAGGGCCGCGGCCCCAAATCTGGCAGAGCGGTGAGAATGGGATGGGGGGTTGGGGAAACCGGACGAGTGTGTGTGTGTGTGTGTGTGTGTTGGAAGGGGCCAACCAAGGGTGTGTGTATGGATGAAAGGATACAAGGGTTGAGCGATGTGTCGAAAAAAAAGCGTCTCGTGTTTTAGGCACACGGGGATGGGGATTTGCGTGTACGTGTGATGAAGGGAAAAGGCTGGCCGGGCTAGATTGGCTGAAGCGAGGGAGGGAGCGGAGCGAGAGAGAAATGTGGTAGATGAGAGAAAATCATCACCGTTGTGTACAGTCTGGGTCCAGATGGGGAATAAAACATGCATGAGTCGCTCGCAGCTCCGGAAATAATTACAGTCATTTAGCAGGGCTACGTATATAGACTGCATCTGACCCAGTCATCAGCGCGCACACACACACACACACACACACACACACACACACACACACATATAGTACACATAAATAATGACGCTGACACCAGCACATGCACACACACGGCATACCAATGAGCAGCAGGAAAAAGACAATGACCAACTACTCTGTGTGTGAATCAGAAGAGAGAGAGAGAGAGAGAGAGAGAGAGAGAGAGAGAGAGAGAGAGAGAGAGAGAGAGAGACAGACAGAGACTCATTATTGGCAAAATGAAGTTAAAACAGAATAACAAATGAAAAGGTGATGATCATATGGACTTGTTAAAATAAAGAACAGCAAATACAGTTCAGTCAGTGACAATTGTTGCCACTGAAAGAGGTCGTCATATTGCTGGCCAAAGAAGCCAGACTGTACTCCCCCCGGCCAATTGGAACGATAGAAACTGTGAGTCATTTCCTGTAATCCGGTAAAAATTACAAGGAAATCAGAGACTTGTGTCTATTAAGTATCACTGGAAAATTCCATCATACCAGCTACAACCTACTTTTTAAAGCTTCAGGTACTATTGAGGGAAAATGTATATACTTGTAAATACTTATTACCCGGTTATATGTAGTACTGAAAATACTCAATAACTGTGTGTTATTGAGACAGAACATGTACTTTACGCAATATCAGGGTCAGGGTCACAGGGTCAATGCAATGGATTTAAAGTGCTAGTCTGAGAGCGCCTGTCAATCAAACTGTAACGTCTTCTTCCTTGGAGTTTCTGTCGAGTTTGAGTTTCTGTAGGTGGCGCTCTTTTCTTTGTCTCTTCAGCCACGGTTTCCATCCCTGCTCATTCTCAACTACCCACTTCTTTTTCTATTTATTCCAAACAAACTGCTGCTGCTGCTGCTGCTGCTGGAAACATGAATTTCCATCTGCATCATTTGCTGGATAACATCTGTACTTGTTTGCTTCCATTGAGACATGGAAAAGGAAGTTCAACGTTTTGGAGACGTTTAGCTTGAGAGGGAGCTCCAGATGGGCGGTTTAGGGCGTAGCGGTCGGTATCATTAGAGACACCGTGCAGATAATATGTTTCATTTAAATAGTGATGACCTTGTACCTTTCCACGTGAAAAGTTATACCTGTGAGCTAAAAAAAAAACCCCTACGTTGTAAGTCGAGTCTGTGCGCATTTCTCTTTCCGGAGCCGCGAGACCGTGCAGGAAATTAAGTGGAAATGTTTCAGCTACCTAATGTTCTGAGATTTAATTTCCACCTATGGGGAGGGGGGGGGTCGGGGGGCGCACGAGGAAAAAAGAAGTGGCAAATTCATAGGTGGGAATTTCATTTGGAGTGTCTCCTATGAAGGGTACATTTCCATATGCATGGGTGTGTACATGAAGAATGCAGAAGCCCAGGAGTGCGTTTGCCTGATGTGAAATTAGTATACATTATGTGTCACATCCCTCATTGGCTTTGCAAATTGGATTCTGCGGCATAGTGCTGTTGGTGAGCTGTGACTGTGTCCTCACACACACACACATGCGCACACACACACACACACACACACACACACACATGCACATACTTCTATTTTGTTTCAGCGATTTTCAAAGAGATGAAAGAAAGTAATCTGTGGTAAGTGTGTTTGTAATGTATTATGATATTAGAACAGCGTAGCTGGAGGTAGCCGGTGGAGTAGAAAAGCACTGTGTGAGAGAGGACAGAAGTGTGTGTGTGTGTGTGTGTGTGTGTGTGTGTGTGTAGAATTTGAAATGCTACTTTAACCTGTAATCTGTTACATTAGAGATTGCAGTCGGCGCTGTAATGCATTGCATCACTACGATGCAGCAATGTAATATGCGGCTGATGAACGTCAAAAGATCGCCGCTTGTCAGTTTCGGTTTTATTTATTGTCACACTGAAGCCTTTTGTGTGGTAAAGGTTTAATATTTCTATTGTTCTCACCCATGAATTTCAATTTCCCCACTCCTTTCCTACTCATATGTCTCCGCGGGTAGGAAATTAAATATCGGAGCATTATGTAGCTGCAAAGTGTAATATTTCTACTTGGAGGAAACCGAGTTTTACCAATTCAGACTTCTGTTATTTTGTTGTTAGGAAATTGGACTAGTTCTCGCTGGGCCATCAACCTGCCTGCAAACTAAATTATCCTTTGCCATAGTCAAGCCTTTAATAGCTTCCTTCTCTGCAACAATCTCTGCAAGAAGATAGCATCTCCTCCTGATCTCTCCAATGAGCCTTAGAGACGCACACACACACACACACACACACACACACACACACACACACACACACACACACACACACACACACACACACACACACACACACACACACACTGTTTAATTTGATCACAACACCAAAACAGAAACTTGCATAGTATTTCAGTGGCACTCACTACACTTCACTATCTACACAATACATTTACACTCAGTTTAACGTCACCGACCAGAGATGCTTGGTTCCCGGGTTCCTCACGCAACGCTGCTGCAATCGAATGAAACATGTCGTTCACAGCTCAGTTGTGTCACGATGGTAAGACGACAGATCAGCTCACATTTGATAATAAAGCAGTGGTTGTATGTAATAAGCATGCTAATTGCTAACGTGCTAACGAGCCACACAATGGGTCCAATTATTTTGTGATTTTGTGATTTTAAATCTCTTTCTTGTATTGGTAGAATTCATGTGAATGTGCACAGCCTGTTGCCCAAGGTAGATTTGTCTCAGTTTGCCGTTTGTGTACTCTACATGGTAGAAAAGTAACAGACAAAATGACTGTGAGGTCACCTGCTGAAGCCCAGGAAGTGGGGTCGAGATGTTGTATTTTTGGAGCCAGAGTTTGCGCAGTGGAGTAGGAAGTCAGCAAGGAATAGCCAACCCATATTGCCTTATATTCCAGGATGTAGCCTGGAGCCATTGTAATTCCCAAGAACGGGATTACGCAGACACGCCCTTTCACGATCCTTTTATGATCCTCGGCTGCACTGATTTATACAAGTATACATTGAACTTAAATGTATACTTGTGTCACGAGTCTGAATTCTGACAACGTAAAAACAGGGAGGAAATGTTGACAGCATACCGTTCGGGCAAAAAGTGGCAGGTCAGAAGTGGGTTCTGATACAATTCTTTCCTCCTTGGGGATACAAAACAACCATCTAAATACATTTCAACCTCAAAATCTACTTAGTAAATCTAGTAAAGCTACGGACTACTAGGCAAGACCAGTATTGTATACAAACATGTTACATCTAGCACACAGAGACCAGATTGATACTTGGACAAACGTTGAGTACTGCTCAATCGGGAACTGATTGAATTGAATAAATAGGATTGAGACAATTCAGACTAGTTGTAAAATGATGTTGCAAGCTAGGCACATTGGGTTTATTGGACTGGATGATTGCATTAATGCATGCAATGCTTAATGCTCAGTTATGAACGACACTCAAGGGATTGGCAGGTGGAACTAATCTCACACCTTAGACATTGTGTGGAGATGTTGCAATAATTTGACTCTGCATCACCTGGAGATGTCAACCCTAGGTGGTGGATCAAGTTTGTGATGATGCCTTGCAAAAGGCAATGTTGGGAATGTAAAAGGGCAGTTCTCAATCTACCACTGAGGTTGTCCTGGAGTAAATCCAAGGTGGCCAGGTCCTTGTGACTGAATTTCTATGTGCACAGCTTGAGAGACTGGCCAGCCCTCAGCTGTTTTACCATTGTTGTGTTGAACACTTAAGTGTACAGAAAAGAGATTCATGAAGATCGTGCAGTGAGAAAGTCTGTCGAAACAAAGGAGGTTCAACTGGAGCAGAGAAGGCCTGCTTGTCCGAGCCGGGGTGCAGAGTGGTAGGAGACCTTTAGTTCCTTTTGAGCGACTGGTCTTCGCTGCATTTGGTGTCAAATGTCCGCAGGAAAGTCACCTATAGCATCACTTAACAGTGTATTCTAAATTGTTACCGTGGAGCACCATCACCTAACGGGTAAGCTGACCAACGGGCCAGTCAAAAAACTATACTGTGTACTGCAGCGCCCCAGCCTCCCATCTCAATCACACATGAAGCGAGCCAAATGTAGGCATGCAGCCTCATGGATGGAGATACTGGTGGAAAAAAAAAACAGATGTCTCATACTTGATCAGCATTTGTGCCTGTATCTCCATGGCAACAGCATAATAGACATGGCCTAATTTGATCCTCGAAGCAATGTCTGTGTGTGTGTGTGTGTGTGTGTGTGTGTGTGTGCTCTTTTCAAGTAAAGGCTCAAATGTCAGCAGGAAAGTCAAGTGCTGTGCAGATCACAAAGACAGAGAGTCAAAGACGGAGATGCAGAGAGAGGCATCACTCCACATCCCTGCTTTCCTCTGCAGCGACTACTTTCTCATTGTCTTTTCTTTTGCTCCTCCCTTTTCTTTTTTAAAACTACCTTTCATTCACTGGTGTGTTTCTTCTCTTTCCTCCAGTCTCCGCTCTCTCCTCCTCTCTCCTCCTCTCTCCTCCTCACACGTCCTCTTCCCTCCTGCTATACCGCTCTCTGATTGACACATTCTCCTCGTCCTTTCCAGGTCTCTCATTCTCTCTCTTTTCTCCTTCGCCCGTTTCAGATTCGCCCTCTCTTTCCTCCTCACTCTACGTGATTTCTCATTGAAATCGATCCATTTTCCTTCCCCTCAGCCTCGTCGGTTCCTTCCACCCCTGCCTTTATCTATAGTTTCCCTGATTGCAGCGTATCCAGCAGAGCCTTTTCCAGCCCCACATCCCCCTCTCTGACTCCCTGCCTGTCACAGCCTCTCATCCTCTCATCCTTTCATCCGTTCTCTCTCCCTCACCGTTTTTCCCCAAGTGCCCCCCCACCCCCCCCACCCCCCTTCCTCTGTTTGTTTACTTCCTCAGAGATTCAGGTGGTTTGGACCTCAGTGGGTCAGCCTGCCCTTTGGAAAATTGTGTGTGTGTGCGCTTTTATTATGGACTGTATGTGGAGCAGGGATTAAGGTTTAGGGTCAGAACTAATTTAGAGTAATAAAGTGGAGAATGAAGGCCTCTGAGAAAAAGGATACACTGTGTGTGTGTGTGTGTGTGTGCCTATAATAATGCATGCATTGTCTGTCCATCTGTCAGTGTCTATGGTCATATAATTGTCACCACAGGCATCTGTGACATACTGTGTATAAGCCCAGCAGATGAATGTGCATTATATACTCGCCCCTAGTGTAGCCCCTATTCCCTTAAAAGGTGAAAAGGTATCACCAACCAATCTGCTATAGGTATAAAACTTAGAACCACAGATGATGATGATCACCCCATCGTCCTCTCCTCCCATCACTCAAAATGTGCTTTCTAAACAAGACGCTGCCTAATGCATTTTCAGGAGAAACGTTGACCACCGGCAGACGTCAGGCCAATTCACCGTAATCGCTTCTAGTCTAATACCGGTCAAGCATTTTCTCTCTCATTTATCTCTATATGGCTCTTAAATGGGCGGTTAGTGATTATCATTTACAGGGGGCTGGACACAGGATATAGATTGCCGAGTTTGTGTGGAGTCCTGCGTTCAGATTTGACGTCAGGGACACGGTGGTTTATTTCAACAACCTGTGTGGGAAAATGGGTTACGTAAAAAGACCCAAATCAAAAGAAGCGCTACATGCAACACCCAAGAAGTGGCATGGCTAAGGAACATCCCATGCATCTATTCACCATATTTTTCTGTCATACCACTGCTCCAGCCCTCCAGGTTGAGGTTGAGTGCTATAGGGTGGGGGTAAGGGGTGTTGAATCACCCATGAGGCAGTGTCTCATCTTTGGTCTTCCTCCCTGTCATCTTTGGCCCGCGTCTCTTGCCTTAGACTTCTACGTCTGACAAGCCTGACACCAAAGCCTTGTTTCATCCTTGCTTCCCAAGCTGGGAATGACACTTCAGGTGCAGCAACACGCAATGAGTGACACATTACTGGTGATGAACACGGGGAGGCAGGGAATACGGCGGTCTCTCATCCTGGGGCGGAGAGCCGGGGCCCGGCAGGGATAGGGAAATCAGAATGTGGGTCATAAAAGATAGAAACAAGGTGGAAGGAAACTCAAAAGGGGGCTGGAGGTTTCTGGTTATTATGTTGACCAGGAAGAAGAAAAAAAAGCCTCAACTGAAGCTTGAGATTGACATTTTTGCTTATGGGGTGAGGTATTTTGTAATACCTCTCTATAGACTTTAGTTGTCTCTCTGTCTCTTTTTATTGATTTCATGACTACTACATACTACTACTGGAAGCAGAGCTGTGACTGGTACCGTCAGTGTTACCAGGCGAACTGGGAAGACACGTAAATGGAAGGAAGCACATGGAAGGAAGAGGCCTTGAGTCAGGGATTCATCGTCAAGGATCGCAGCGGGCTACCGAGGCGGCTTCTGAAGCAGCTGAAAACAGCAGCCATTGGCTCTGGCTGAAAGAGAAAGGTACACCAGCTGGGGTCCAAAGTATGGGAATGCATCCCATGACTAAGATAAGAAAGTATGCATCATTTGTGCAAGCTCCTGCTATTATTTTATACAACTCATCTTACTGCTAGCTGGTGCAATTTGGTTTACAAGGTGCTGCAAGTTGCCTCAAGCCTAGCAACCAGCCAGTCCGCCCCGTTAGCCTGTTGTTGTCGAGATGGGATGGCAAAGTCAGAAATGATGAGGTGAGAGATGTTGTGTACTAGGTGAAGCCCTGAAGATCCTGTGTATTGGTAAAAGAAAATCACCTTAACAGACAATTACACGGTCAAACACAGAAGCTATATAAATTGCAAATAATGCCCAAGACATGATCTATTTTTATCAGCCCAGTGAGTTCAAGCTAGCCGATATAGTCTGGTCAAGCATGAATTACCCTCTATGCAACCACCCAACCCCCTAAAATGTAATAAAAACTTAATAGATGCCCTCTGGTAAAATGCCTCTGCTTCAACAAAAGGTGCAGAAATGAACGTATCAATGTATTAATGGCCATTTAATTTCTCTCCATCTGTCGTAAATCTTACAGGGGGATCTATTATTACTGAGCGGTGAGGTATTGTTGCAGTGAGGTCGAACAATATCAAGAAGGGGGGGCAATTTTGAAATTAAATCCAGACCTTTTCTTTTTGTGCGATAATGAGGTTGAGTGAAATGATTTCTTAATCCCACTGAAAGATTCCCGGGCTTGTTAGGTAAGTTAACAAATGGAGACCATTAATCACCTGGCGGGAACGATGCAGGAGCTCAGGAGGTATTAATTAGTATTTAATTATAAACCGCCGCCATAAATATCAATAAAAGTGGAGGATTCAGCTTTCAGTGTATATTCACTTGGGAACAGGTGGAACAGAGGAGATGGGACAGAGAAAGAGCCACGTTCTAACCCCCAAGGGCAGCCATCTTGTATTTCATTAAAGGACACAATTGGAAATGTGTGCAGTCGGCAAGAATAGAGCACCAAAACAAATAGATCACGTTGAAGTGCTAACAAGGTATCGCTCCTACAGACTAAGCGAAATCAGTATCTATATCTGAAAAGGGGACGAGATGATACTGTACTTTATACCGGGGAGAAAAAGCCCCACCATCACCACCACTCGTAAACAACCAATCAACAAGCGGAGAGGCCTTCGCTGTTGCTAGGAGACTGAGGAGGATATTGTCCCGCTTCAAGTCCAGTGAGACTCTGATTGGACTGTCATTACTGATCCGCTGCCGTAACTGGCCACAGGCTTAATTAGTCACGATACTTCTTCAGAATAACCATTTCTGATTGAAATAAATTGCATTAAATGTCTATTGGAATTCACAGATCTATAAAGATGGCCGGATAAAGCCACCTGGGAGCCCTGGGGCAAGCACGTCCACTGGGTCCCCCCAACCCCCTGCACCCCATCCCATGTTATCAACAAACACGAACAATGTGACGTGTTCGAGATGCACATATTCTGTGCAGGATTATTTAGCAAATTGAGGTTAAATGCTCAAGTGATTATTGCGTCTGGGGCCCCTTTAATTTGGAATTGTGGCTGAGCACATTTTCCAATTGAAATTAGTATCGCAAACATATCAATGCTCAAATATGGTCCCTGTAAAAAGAACCAAAAATAAATAAATAATAATATATATATATATATATCCTCAACCTTTCAGGGCCCCTGGTGGCCCCCTGTGGTCCGGGGCCCCCGGGGCACTTGCTCACCTTGCCCGGTCCGTAATCCAGCCTTGCCTATAATGGTACATCTTGATAACTTGACTCATCCAGAGAGGAATGCTCTATAACCAACTTTTGGGGTACAAGTGTCATAAAACATACAGTAGATAAAGACATTCATATTTCAAGTCAAACCTTTGTGCTTTCTGTTGTAACAATCTAACATTTCAAACAAACGATCAAACTGAATTGATGAATATTAAAGTGGCCAAAGTTTAGCTGTATGTCAGAAGTAATGTAAACTTCATAAAATAATTCTGCAACCTATTGTAACCACGGTTAGTTCAAGTAACGTCATTGCATGAATCAATTTGCTATTTAAACTGAGTCTCTTATGGGCCTCCTGCTGTGCCTCCAAAACAAGAGTTCTGTTGTGAAGAAGTGGCCTTTCAGAAAACACCTAATTTCTGTTGGCTTTTTCTCTCACTGTGACATTCATGAAAACTTTATGGACAGCAATTGTTCCAGCTTGTGACATTTTGGATTCCCTTTAAAGCTGCGAAATGGGAGGTTTTCTGCTTTATGGGCCACAGACCCCCGAAAAATGAACATGACAGCAACTCCCATCCCGAGCCTTGTCGGCGCAGATGAAAGTGATGAGGGGAAAAAAAGAAATCAAAGAGAGTGATGGTGCTTTCATCCTTAAAGAAAAGGTCATAAATATCCTGATGACACAGCGATGCATATCGATAGATATTTAGAGACTCTGAGGTCTTGTTTCGTTCCACTGGTTTAGCAGGGAACACGGGGGAGGGGAAGTTCATCTTTGAAGTGCACAAAGAAATATTGAAAAGTCTTTTTTTTGTTTTGTTGTTGTTTTAAGGCCACAAGCACTTTTCAGACAAACGTGCACGAGACGTTTTCCTCACCTTTCTAACAAAGCAGAGTAGGAGGAGTAGTGTTTGGAAAAAGACGGAATTTCAGATTGCTGGGTCGGTGGGCAAGTTAATGAACTCTCAGGGTACCTACTTCACCCTTGGAGTGGATATTACTACTGATTTCTAAGGGACTCTCTCTTTCTCTCTCTCTCTCTCTCTCTCTCTCCCTCTCTCTCTCTCTCTCTCTCTCTCTCATGTACATGTACAAAGAGAGCCAGACAGCCTTCCTTGACAGAAAAGCCACATTTCTAGCGTCATCCAATATCGCTCATGGCGTATGACACGTCTAATTTTCCCGCAGACGGACAGATGTATGTCTTTGTGTGTAACGGGGACAGGAGAAATGGCACAAAATGGCTTCCACACACCGCCCCAAATGACGATTTACATACAACTGCATTTATGCATGTGTGTGTGTGTGTGTTTATCTTTGTCTTATATGTGTGTGTGTGTGTGTGTGTTGGATTTACCACTACCGAGCACCCCATCTAATAATTACCTAAGTTGGCGTGACAGTCATGGTGCATTTAATCAATGGGATAGTGCATACGGCGACGTCTTGCTCCCAGCTCCGACATGGATTAGGACGGCTGCTGATCTCTCCCCCGTTCAGTTCGCAAGACAGAAAACAGCAGAGCAGTTTGCTAAAGCTGCTGCTCACCAGCGCAGTTGATCACACTATACTAACCGCCACACAGCATCAGATGTTGTTTGCATTCCTCTCTTGTTTAAAGGGGACGGAGGGTTGTGTGTACTGTGACCGTGGATGTGCAGCTCGGGGGCCAGAGAGTGTTGCTGGGCAGGTGGACTCTCTCTCTCTCTCTCTCTCTCTCTCTCTCTCCCCCTGCAGCCACCCCCCTCTGTGCGCCTTCATTTACATGCTGGATCAGATTATCATTACATTATGAATTCCAAGGACAGGCCCCGAGCTTGATGGATGATCGGCGCAGTCTAGTAATCTTCACCAAGGTGCTTTGTCCGGCCTCGTATTTCTTCCCGGAACTTTAAAAGGCGATGATCTACCGCTCCGCTTCTCCAGGGTCAGAGTTTATCGGTCCATATCTCTATTCAGGGCTACCTTCATTTATACTTTGAAATACCATGCTTTATGTCAATAATTAGGGGTCGTAATTCGACCTTAATTCGTACACAGTGAATCGCATCTCAATAAATGAGCTCGTAAGAGGAGATCAAAAATAGTGTGTGACTGTCAGTTTTACTCGACCCTGAATTTGCTAAATATTGGATCATTCAATTGACATTGAATTTGGTACATGTGTTCTTTGGAATAATAATGGGGCCATTATTGGGATTGTTGGTCGTCATGGTTGCTTGTGGGCGTGGCCTATCACATTTTTGGACATTTTAGCTTATATGGTAAAACTGGTGTGAGATAGGGCTATGAGATTGCTTGTACATGTGTGGGTCTCGATTATCAACATGGGTACCAAATCATTAACATCTGGCCGATATTGCTTTTCTTAACAGAACTGCCTTCTCAATAACTAAAATATAAGAAAATGGGCAAATGTTTTCCGGTGTAAAACAACGTCCCTCGTTTCAATTTTCCAGAAGGGGGCACTACAGTTAAAGGTCAAATGTCAAAACTTAAAACAGCCAATAGCTCATACACCTTTCACTGCACCCTGATGTGTTATATTTCTGTATTCACCAATCATCATCCTGCTGTATCTCTGCTCTTCCGATGGCAATTGACCAGACCCCGATCAAAGCTACCTGCAGCTTTAATCCTTTATTGTTTTTACAGTTTTTAAAAGTACATACTTCATGTTCAAGAGAATCCAGCTGAAACAAATCTGTGGAGGGAAAGTGAATGAGAAATGCTCTCCCCTCTGTCAACAATTAGCCATCGAGGGGCACTTCAGCGAGGCAGCTAACCCCAGATTGCTCCAATAGAGCTGCTCAGCGGCTGAGACCACAACGCCGTGGTTGTACTGGGATGCACCCAGGTGTGAACATGAGTTTAATGAGTGAGAGCAGAATAGGGTGTTGCTGAAAAACAGGGTGCATGCTCAGTCAACTATACATGGATAATTGAAGCACTCTATTCCACTTTCATAATCAGTACTGCAACAGTATGAGATTGATGACTTATTCTTAAAAATAACAAGAGTATTGATTGTAGCAAAAGCTAGCCTCTTCCACAGTACAAGCCCTGTGAAGGTTGTGTGAGAAGAAAAGCTCTATAAGCACTTGGAAATGTGAAAGGTTCATAGGTTTTGTGAGTACAAATACCAGAGCTGTTATAAACGCGGGAAGCACACAGTACACCACTGTATAAACAAACAGTAGACTACTGTAGAAATCGATCAGATGACATCTCCTAAAAATGAATTGGGGATGCAGAGAGAGAGAGAGAGAGAGAGAGAGAGAGAGAGAGAGAGAGAGAGAATATGTCAATATTGAGGAATCTTACATAACCAAAGTCATTTTGATCATGATCCTGAAGGAAAGTGTTATTTTCCACCACCTCTGAGGGTCACTGAATTCTTGCACGGTGTTAAAAACTTTAAAGGAGCATGCCCTAACCCTAACAGCACAGGTTTGATGCGGATCTTCTGTGTGCGTCTAAATCGATGCTGTAGTTAATGCATTTATGAATTTCTATTGATAGAAAAAAAAAATGTTGCAACCAGCTTACTTCAGACAGAGAGACAGCTGTGTGTGAAACAGGAGTGTAAATGACAATGAAAAGCAATAGTGCGTTTAAGGGTCTGCCGGATCTCTGATAAAGGATCAAAGAAGCGACTGCAACACAACAACAACAACAAAGCACTATAGGCTATAGAAGCCTGTTAGCACACCACTTTATAACACTCATTTCCTGCCAAGAAAGGAAGTGGAAATGAGGCCGTCATCCACCACTACTCCGGTTAGAATGGTGAAATGAATGCTCTCTTCCTCCTGTGTCTAAACTGCTGTTAGATAAGGAGTGCTGCAAGGAGGCCTCCTAAAACTGAAATGTGATGTGCAGTTAAATCAAAATATGGCCTAGAAGCAGCCTGAAACGCATTTCATTTGTCAGCAGCACTTCAAAAGTACTGTGTAGCATATCTTATCTCACTCATACTTCAATCTTTCTGAATGGTGAAATCGTATTCTGCCTGAAAACCTACAGACAAAAATCGTCCTTGTAGGCTCAACAGATGTCTATCGTAATGTTTTCCCCATTGTGGATAAGATGATAGGGTGTCTACGGCTTTACTGGTAGGCCAGCAGGAATGGACTCACAGGCCGGTCCACCCAGGATATGTGATAAGGGTGATAAGATTTATCTTTGGTCCCAGTTACACACGAGGTAGGGGTTACAGAAATAACCTTCTGCCGGGCTACAGGATACGCTGTCATCGACGTAGATACCATTCTGGGTTGTGTTTGCATGTGTTAAATGCTGTCCCCACAACATTTCACAAGCAGCCTGAAGTACCAGTGGTATCCAGGCCTGAGTGCAGAGAGATACGACTTGTATACGTGCCTGTATACAGAGATGGGCAACAATACATCAAAATGTATCTTGTTACAAATTACAAATACTGTATTTTCAATATATTTTGATATATATTTTAATATTTTGAATTGCATTTTGAAAATATATTGTAGAAATAAGATATTCCATGTAAGCCATTCTGTTGGATGCTTTTATGTTTGGGGTCATAGTCAAGCTGCATGACCCAACCGCAGTGGTTTCCTCCTTCCTTCCTCCCATGAACGGCACTTTTGTTTAGTGTTTTTGTTATTGTGGACTCGTGGACACAGATGTTAGAAAGTTCAAGAGATGCCTACAGATCCTCGGGTTCTTTGTCATCTCCTTGACCGTTATGCGGTGTGCTCTCGCTGTGATCTTTGCTGGACGTCCACTCCTAGGGAGAGCAGCAATCTGTGTGACTGTTGACTGAGGCTTGATGGATGGTTTTGTAGCCCTTTCCAGCCTTTTGAGCCTCAACAACTCTTCTCTGGAGGTCCTCTTAAAATTTGTTTTGACCGAGGCATGTTCCACTTCAACAGATCTTTTTTTGGAGAGCAGACTTTGTTGGTTTTTATATGACAGGACACCTCTAACCCACTTATATCTTATTGATTGGATCACCTGACTTCGATTACCCTCTTTCATAGAAGTCATTATCTTAGAGGTTGTAGAACTAGAAAGGAGGCACACACATCGTAATGTTGAGTGCAGGTGTCAGATCAAGGACAACATGAAAGATAAATAAAGTCCACACACTGCATTGTTCCCTTTTGCAGATTTATTCATACATCAGACATGTCTGATGAAGAGCATTGTGGCTCGAAACGTCAGTGGACAAGGTGGTAATAAATCAATAAAGGGAGCAATACAGTGTGTGGACTTTATGTCTCTTCCATATTATCCTAGAAGTTCACATACTTTTTCCAGCTTAGGCTTTTAATGTTTGAACAATATGTTCAATAAAAACATGTAAAAGTACATTTCTTGTTTGGTAAATCATCATCATCTATTATAACTTAGATGAAGATCAGGTCATATTTTAGGAGCCATTTATGTAGGAATGCAGGTAATTCAAAAGAGTGCACAAACTTTTTCTCACAACTAAACCTATAGGAAATCTGAATTGATACAAAAAATGATGTTTTGTAATAAGTAATTTGAGTATTTTGAAATAGAATAATACTAATAATCTTTAAACTCTAGTCAAATACAAATGATGAAATACTCAAAAGTAAATTTAATATGTATTTCAACCCATTTAATTAAAATACTGCCCATCTCTGCCAGTATGGAGGTAGGTGGATGAAAGAGTGATGCTAGTAAGGTTTTTGGCACCAGAGGAGAGCCTCCGGTTGTGATATAGGTAGCCATCTTAAAGGTGAATCTGTTGCTGTTGCTAAAGCTAGAAATAGAAGTTAGAGAACAGAGTGCTACTGTGTTCTCCTGGAAGTAATCAATATTTTACCCATACAATAACACTCTGAAGCAGGTAGAACTTGTACTTGATAAAATCCTGAATTAGATTGCTTCTTCTATGGAAGTTAGGCTTTGGCAGTAGAAATCACTGAATAAATGACATACAAAGGGGATAACCAACATGCGATGACTTCCTGACTCATGACAGATTAAATCCATCTAGAAGAGGCAGGCCTGAGCTAGTTTGTGGGAGAAACATTATCTTCCATTGCCAAACACAATTGAGGCCCTTCCACTTCAAGTGATTCCTGTTCAGGCTTATTGTTGAAAGGGAATGTACAGGTAGCAAACCAAAACAATGCAAAGAGGGGAATGCCACTTTCAGTAGGGAAAAAAAATTCCCCAAATTTCTCAGTTTTCCAGCTTTATGAGGGTAAAAATAGTTTCAACATGTCAAATAACTTACTTTGTTGACTAAAGGCAATACTTACCTTTAGGTAGAACCATATAACCATCCTTCAATGGTCCTTTCTTTCCTTGAAACCTTTTTTCAGAACTTCCTGCCTATACAGGCCCCTGGTTGCTGTTGACAATAAGAGACAGGAAGCGGGATGAGGAATGTTTCCAATTCCATTATCATCTTACCGATAAGTAAAATAAGCACTGAGAGAAATGATGACTTCCTTATGGACATAAATCAGTGTGTCGTCCATCCGCCTTTAAACAAAAACCACCACACAACTTAATTGAGAGACTGATTCTGAAAGGTTTAGTGTAGCTCCTGAGACATTTTGCAAAATATTTTTGATTTCATGGTGTTGGATGTATTGCACAATTATATATATATATATATGTATATATTGCTCAATTCTAGGTAAAGACTTCAAGAATATAAGCCAATATCTCAGGATTTTTTGTTCTGAACGAGACCAAACAATATCATCCCCTCATTAAGGATCGATCTATACTAGGTAGGAAAGTTGTCCTTTTATTAGCGAAAGCCTAATGTTGAAGCGGTTCCAGGAAACTGAGTTGGATTGGGGGGCATATTATTTATTTATTATTTATTAATTCCAACTTTTATTTAAAAGAGA
Organism: Hoplostethus mediterraneus; assembly: GCA_034670385.1. Classification (NCBI taxonomy): domain Eukaryota; kingdom Metazoa; phylum Chordata; class Actinopteri; order Trachichthyiformes; family Trachichthyidae; genus Hoplostethus; species Hoplostethus mediterraneus. The sequence goes on along the minus strand of JAXDDW010000068.1, from coordinate 1,297,857 downwards.
ATCAAAATTTTCAAATCAAATGTGGTAAATTGAAGCTATTTTGCTATTTAACAAATAATAAATATATATCACAAAAACAAAAGATGACAATAGAATAAATAGAATTCTATTTAGCTCAAGAGCAGTAATTTGTTCCCTTGTTTGTCCTGATGGTTCTCAGCATTCTAGCCAGAAGTAAATCTGGAGACTCTATTTGCAGGTTACGTGCTGAGTATGTTGTTTTTCTGTATTTAGACTCTTGGGATATATCTGTCTATGATTACTATGTTTATTGCAATACAGTGCTATGTCCTGCTGCTACACAAATTTATATTAATAGGAATTTGTAGAAAGCATAACACTGTATTTCAACAGTGCTACAGACAGCTATGAAATTGTTTTTTTTATTAAAGACTTCTATATACTTCAAGCATAAGAACTATTGAGGGAGGCTGGCACTTGGTCATTGAAAGTGAATATCTTTGACTTGCTAAAGTTAGACTTGGACAAGAAGGGATTTCAGACCCTTCACTCAAGCAAAACAGAGCCACATCTATAGGACCAGATCTGCAAACAACTTGAAGTTCTAATAAAGGGGTTGAGAGAAGAGTTGAGAGACTTACAGCATGTGATCAATACTAATTAAAGAATACTGAAGCAAAGGGAGGGAGAGGGAAGAAGATTAGAAAGATATGCTGAGAGATTTTGCTGTTGTCAAGAGAGCTTGAACAGTATCATGAGCATATGGAAATAAAATATGGAAATAAAATATTCCCCTCATTCCAATCATCCTTCCACCATAATAATAATAATTAATAATAATAATATAATAAGTTTTGTTTGTATAGCACTTGTGAAGCACCAACTGTTACAAAGTGCTTCACAGCATATAAAGTCATAACGTACGAAGAACAAGTTTAAACAAGAACATATACAAAGCACACGGTACGAGACAATAAAACAGAATAAAAGATAAAATAATAAAATAAATAGTACAATTAAAGAGTCAATTAAAAGAAATATAAAAACAATAAAAGAGAGGAATAAGAAAAACTGCCTTCCAATAAAAGTCTGTTTTAAGTATCTAGTATCTAGTATCCCAGTGGATTTTGGATCATGTAGGTCCCAGGTTGACCCCGAGTGACCACCCCACTGAAGTGTCCTTGAGCAAGACACTGAACCCCTACCAGCTCCAGGGGTGCTACCGCCCAGCTGACACCGTGGTTTGACCTTCCCTTGAGGGTAGGCAAAAAGATACATTTCCCCCTAGGGATCAATAAAGGTTCACAAATGTAATTTTCCAAAAATCTGTCCAATGTGGACTTCTGCTGAACAGGCCCGAAAAGAGCCAGCAGCACCAGTTGTCCTTTTGTCTTCAGCAGAACTTAAATTAAGTCTTCAGTTATTTATTTTTAACCAAGATCTAATCTAATTACTTATATATACTTCCATATGATGACTACATCACTTGTACAAATTCTGTTTCAGAAAACACAATCTAGAGAATTTCAACATTTGCTTCGCTACACTTGAAAAAGTCTTTAAGACAACAAACCAATTATTTATACATTTTTATATGGCTGGAAGAGTGTATTGTTATTAAAACAGAGAGCAGGAAAGCTGAACAAAGTTTTTTTCAAAGTATATAAGTGAATTGATGACACAATTATATAGTGCAGTTGAGGTTGCAACATAAACATTAGCAATATTGAACACTGTCCTGAAAATGTTCTTGATTTTGTTTACCAAGAAAAAAAAACATAAAAACTGAATGCAGCACATGATTATATTAGATTGTCATCTTCTACTTGTGAAGATTATATTTCATTATATTTCATTTTTTACTCCATATGTACAGAAGCGTAGTCTTAGATCAACAGACAAAGCTGTTTTGATTATTAAGATTACAATTAAAGACAAAAGGGGATGAAGCACATGCAACCGGTGCTCCTAAACTTTGGAACAACCTGCCTAAGGAAATATGATTGGCAAATTGTAGATTTTTTAAGACAAAACTGATTATTTGTTATTGCTCTCATATAACTGTTGCCCTCATTCTTAATTTGTTTATTTGTCTCTTGTTATTGCTCATTATTTGTTAGGGACTATTATTTTTCAGATGAAAGTTTTCAACAAGAAATAAAATAGTTTTGTGAAATACTATGTAAAAATGCGGACACTTTCTGACATATAACTCAGTAGTGCCATACATGTGGATCGCATAATGAAAGAAAAATCACCACCTTCAGAGATCCCATTACCTGCAGTCCTTAAGTCTCTCCTCAAACAGCAAATGTGACATAACCCAGACACCTTGGAGGACAGGACCCAAGCATAAACACTTTCTGGTATTAATTAAATCCCTTTACTTCTGCTGCTCCCCGTGGCGGCGTCATTTCCCAGGTAAATTAGAGGGTTTTCTGACTTAACTTCAGGGATAAACAAAAGAAAATACAGGTATAGGCTCCTGCTGTTCTCATCAAGGAGCATGTCAAGCAAGTGGTTAGATTATGAAGAAACAAAGTGTAGACCGCATCATCTGAAAAAACTAATTTTAATCAAAACAAAATGTTGAATCATTAACAAGTTTATAAAACAGTGATTTAGTTACATAAATAAATTGATATCGGTGTATCAAATCTTAATTCCAACTTCATGAGCATGTCGACATGGTTGTACAATCGTTCACCTAATATAATAAATAAAATGGAGCATATTTCATTTCTAAACGAAGGAGCTAATAACAGACGTCTAATGAGGGCGGGAACATGAGACACAATACAATGATGTTTCACCGAAAAAACAGATGAACGGAGCTTTTAAAGCACAGAATACAGAGCCATTCAGATAAAATTAAAAGACACTAAAGTAAGTAACCAAACCACCATTGGTTGGCTTTTTCATTTTAATGAACAAAGTTTGGTAGTAAGAACTCCCATTTGGTTATTTTAAAGCATTAAGACAAGGCAAGAAAGAAGGCTGTTTTTGTGTGAGGAATTCTAGAGAGAAACAAAAATAAAAACAACTGAAAAAGGAGAAAATAAAACATAAAAAGCGTAAAAAAGTGGAACAGTCAAGACCTAGATAGCAACTTTCTGTCCTGCACAAAGTCGAGACGTCAGCAGAAGAGCTGTGTGCATGTTTCTTGGGCATAAAATGGAGTTGCTTTTTGTGATTGAATCACTGCGGAAGGAGACGTGAGACGTGGCCAGATTTCAGAGTCAGGGTTTTAATGGATCTACTGTATGTTTTGTAAGCAATGGGCCTAAGGCTTGCTGCTCTGGCTCCACACAAGTCTCTTTCTCTCACCTTCCATGGTGCCCAGTATATTTCTGTGTTCACTGGAGAATACATATATTTTGCACGTCCATACAAAATACACGTTCACTTCTGCCGTCTTGCAATCGGCCAGTTTCTGCGGCGCAGTTCATCGGATGCATCTGCACAGTCTGCGAACCAGCCAACATGTACTGACTATTTCAGCTGGCCCAGCATTTGAAGTCCTTCTGATATGTTTTTTTTCTTGTTTGTTTCAAAAACCAAGGTACTGCAGCTTCAAGTATTTTGCATTACATAGAATATTCTGTCATAAATTAGTTAATGTATACATTTGTTTCCATATTCAGACATATACTATCATATATACAGTACAATAAAATGCTTTCATTCTGTCTTTTTTTAAATTTTTGTCTGCTTTTTTTAAGAGAAATCCCTGAGAATGTATGTTGACAGTCGCTAAGTTTCCACAAGCGCAAGCACTATGACAGTTTGTTATTGTGTTTCCGTGAAAGGGTGTCCTTAGAATAAGTATACTGAATGTGAGGAGTCGGTATGAACAACACTGCAAAGCCAAAACAATCAGCCTGGAGATGGCAATCACTGTTACGAGAATAAAAAACAAATTGAAAATATTGACTCAGAAATTGAATTCTGATTTTTTTTCTTTCAATTGCTGAAAGACGATTTAACTACACTGAGTAGATGGAGGACTGGGGGAGGAGTAAAGCTGGATCCTTAATAAGAGGTACTTGTCACTTCAGATAAAGTTGCTCCATTTGGTTTAAAGCCATTTCTCTTTGAGGCTGTGAGCGTTAGCAGAGGGACTAGGAGTGCAAGGTGGACATTTTGCCACTGGACAACATATACTCAGTGTAAACCAAAAAAAAAGAAAAAAAAAAAGGTTTTCTTTCACTTTCATACATATAAAGGTAAACACACAAACTTCCACGACATGACAATTTTCTTTTTTTTGCAAACTAAATAGTTTTATACACATCAATACCAAGTGTGGCTTTTATTGTTTAGTCATTTCATTTTCTCTATTTTTTTTCTCCAATTTTATCTTTCTAATTTCTTTAAGGGAAAATCTATCCTAAAAAAATATTTCACATCTTAAAATAAGATTTGTGGGAATTTAATTTTAGGCTGGATTTTCACTTAAAAAAGGATAAAAAAGGAGACTCAAGTAAAAGGGCGAATTGGTCTTTTTGATCGTTTCTCAACCAAATCTCTCTCGGACAAGCATCATGAGTTTCTTCTTGCCCTTGTATATCTGTTTCAGGTTGTCTATGAACTGTGTGAACTGGATGTGTCCATCGTGCGCCATGAGAAATGTTTCTCGAGCTTTGCTGAGAAACTCGATGAACTCGCTGTAGTGGCGCGGGCTGATGTGCGTTAGCCGAGAATGCGTAGTGTTGATATAGGCCCCAATTGTGGCATCCAATAGCTGCCTGAGTGGAGCTTTGTCCAGAGACATGAGCTTCCCAGAGTTCCTGCGACTGTGCAGTGCCACCATTCCAGGGGTTGTTAACGTGCAACGTCGCAAAATGTCTGACAGCACGGTGGCACATTTCACGCTCTTCACCACGAGGGGGATGACGGCCGCCAGCTCGTTTTTCCCCAGCGAGTGGCTGAGAGCACACGCCCAGAGTACGTCGTTGATGGCCGGGTGCGTGTCCTGGTTGTAGCTGAGGTTCAGGTGAGCCATGGCTAATGTCGCTAATTTATATGCCCTCATAGGATAACCACGGTGCTCCATGTAGCGTGCTATAGTAAATAGCTGCGTATAACTCATCCCCGTCGCTGCTGCATCCAGTACAATCTGGTAGGCCGTCTCGAAGGCGATGTGGTCCTTCTCGCAGAGTGTCAGGGCCGAGAGGGCACAGTTCTGGGGGTCCTTCATGGCACACTGTAGGGCTAGAGTGCGGGCGGAGTTGGCCAGATTCTCCTGCTGGTGGCAGTCCAGATGCAGGCGGACGATGGTGCTGTTGGACATGACTGTGGTGGCCACGATGCTGGTGGCTTCCGTAGGGGTGAAGAGGGTGAACCAGCTCTGCATGATGCTGTCCAGCGCATACACACCTAGCCGGGGAGGAAAGGAAATGACAGTTAAGTGTTAGTCTTAGGTTCCAATTTGTCCTAGTTGATGGAAATTCTTCTGCCCATTCTAAAGTTCATTTTGGTGTCCCCCAAGGTTCAGTCTTAGGTCCTCTTCTGTTTTTCACTTTACATGCTTCCATTTGGTAATATTATCCATAAATATGGTGTCCTCTTTCACTCATATGTAGATGACACACAACTTTACATTGTGTGAAACCTGGTGAAACAACACAGTTAAAAAACCTTCTAGATATCAGAGCATGGGTGATAAATAACTCTATCCCTTAACGCTGACAAAACTGAAATCCAACAATTCCGACAATTGTCTTTAATTAGAATTGCAACTAGTCAAAATTACATTATGGATGTTGGCTTGGAATTCTAACTAGTCAAAAAGCAATTGTTGATATCTACAATTGCTATTACCGCTACTGATTAAATGTTAAAACGGCTTGCTATACAATTCTTGCCTACATCTTTGATCTTGCCTACATCTCTCTCTTTGATCTTTATTTGATTTTCAAGGCAATATCCGAAACAGCATATTTCCATTTCAGAAATTAAACTCCCTCGTCTGTTCCAACTTCATTTTTTGTCTCAACTATAACAGCTTACTGAAATGGACTGGCTGTCTCAAATCTGCACTCAAAAATCAGCCAGAAATCAGCCATCAGAATACTCACACAAAACAGAAACATACAAGAGGGCTTAGACCTTTAACTGGATCACGGTACTAGTTATAACAAATTGATTACAACTTCCTACTTCTGACTTATAAAGCATTGTATGATCTGGGTCCACAGCAGGTCACATATTTACTTGCTCTCTATAAGCCCACTCTCAGAATCGAGGACTCCTCGTCATTCCCCGACTTTTAAGAGAAATCATCTGGGGGTCGAGTTTTCCCCTACAGCGCTCCCTCCCTCTGGAACGGCTTCCTGTCCACTTCAGGGAATCAGCCATTGTGTCTCAGTATTCAAAGCCGAACTTAAGACCCACTTAATCAGCATAGCCTACAATCTTACATAATTACTACCTTACCAGCCATTCCTTTTCCCCTCCTTCCCTCCCTTCGAGGGCCCTCTGAAAACCTCTTTTTAGGTCTGCCCTCTCTCACATCTTTGCAATTGAGTTTTGTTGTTTTTTTAAGTGAATCGTTTATCCTGCAAAACATGCTTCATAAATGATTTTGATTCGATTAGACTTATCACCATAACTAGTGAGTGATCTAATAGAAGGTTAACTCACCAACTTCAGTGGCACAAGTAACCAGCCATCGTACCATCTCTCTCCTCCGCCAGTTCAACGTGGATAGAGTCATTCTCATCACCTGTAGGAGACAAAAGATTAGCTGAACGAACAGTATGCTTGACATAGAATGCATCGACTATATTTTGTGTGTGTGTGTGTGTGTGTATGTGCGAGTGTGTGTGTATTACCTGAAGACCCAGCTCCAGTGAGACTTTGAGCAGCGTGATGTCCGGCAGGCTGTCCATGAGCGTGGCGATTTTGAAGGCATCCTGGGCCAGTTTGAAGATGTGAGATGACGAGTGGATGTTCTTCTGGATGGACTCTAACACTGTTTCTAGCTTATGAGCGTCACCTGGTAAGACAACAAACCATTCATGTTAGTGAGTCAGTTTGTTGTATTATTTTTTTTTAAATTCTACTGTTTCACACATTGGAAGTCACCCTGGAAAAGAGAGTGTCAGCTAACTGCCTAAAATGTAATGTGTACTTTAAATTTAAAAAAAGTATTTATACTGTTTATAGATAGACTGAGAAAGTGGTTAATGTAAGAATAAGTGTGTGTGTATGTGTGTGTGCGCATGTACCTTTAGCAGCAGTGAGCATGGTTGAGGCCAGTTCACATTGCTGGGACTCTATGTGGCTGAGAGTGAACCAGCGAGGGTAGCGGTTGGGCACCACTGATACTATATGGTGAGGCCGGGACAGGTCACCGGACGGGGCCGTGGACTCTAGGACCGGTAACCTGAGCACACAACAGTTATTCATTATTAGACACGGAGCCAGCCACGGACCACACACACACACACACACACACACACACACACACACACACACACACACACACACACACACACACACACACACACACACACACACACACACACACACACACACACACACACACACACACACACACACACACACACACACACTCAAAAGGACACAGGTAGCGGCTATGAGGCAGATGAAGTTATCAGAGTGCGATGTTCTTTTTATAGAATAAATCAATAGTTTTCTTCCACACCTGAACAGAGGTGGATCTTCACCTCGGGCCATTTGTGCTGAGAATAAGGTCTCTTACAAATAGCAAAGTGCTTCTTCCCAACCGCACATTGAGATCCTGTTATCGCTCCTCTGATTTTTTTCTCCCCCCCCCCAGAGTTTAAATTTTCCTGGTTTGAAAACCGCAAAAGCAACTTTCAAAGATTTACATATCATAAAAATCAAAAGGGGGTTTAATTTGGGCTGCGAGGAAATAAAGTTTCATAACACCCTCGGCGGTCAGGGAGAAAAACCAACACCATATATTTATTATTCACACATTTTATAAAACTCCTTTTCAGCAGCGTTGAATTATTTAGCGAGGATTCCAGCAAAAGGAAGCTTTGTGATTAAACAGTGCCCCAGATAGCTCCTAAATCTGCCTCTCGCTCGCTCTCTCTCTCTCTCTCTCTCGTTTTCTCTCCCCTCTCCCTCAACGCTCACACGCAAACAAAGTCACACACACCAAACACGAGACTCAAAGGAGGCAGAGAAGCTAGTTAAAGTTAAATGCTTTTTTTTTTTTTCCTGATCCGGGGCCAGTAACTCCTCACTGAAGGGTAAAATGTATCCCTCTCCCTTCTCCTTCACTTCCTCCTCCCACCTCCTCGTAGACGGAGAGGACTACGGGAGGGCCAGGGGAGGGAGGAAGAAGCCTTTAGACATGATCTGTTCATGTAAGCGAGGCAGAGCGCTACTCACCTCATGGCCCTCAGTGCAATTTTGTACGCCAGTTCAGCGTCGTGAGGTAGCAGGGAGGTGAAGAGATACTTGGCAAACGTGTGCATGGGGACACTTTCTCTGTAGAGCAATTCCCCCAGACCACTGTAAGGACCAGCTAGAGGAGGCACACAGACGAACACTGTTAGAGATCACTAGAGTGAACAGATATAAAAATGACAGGAAAAGAAATTGGTAAAGCAGGTAGGCAATCCAAAAAAAAAAACCCCACTATCAAGAAGGGCTAATAAAACAGATTTCAGAATTAAATGCATTTTAGGAGGATGGTAAAGGAGAAGTCCAGTGGAGGTTTGGGCTAGTTAAGTGGAGTGACAGCTGCTGAGCTGGGTTCATTCCTGCCTGTGGCTAGTGGGTCTTCCCAGGGTGCACTAGGGGGAGCGTTAAACGTTCAACATATCAGCCGTATGTAGGTAAATAGTAAGCATGTGTCTATACATGTGTAATGTGTATGTGAATAGGTTGAAGTATGCATCTGTATGTACTGTATGTTTTCATATTTTTTTACTTATGAGGGCCAAAAGTCCTCACTTGGATTGAAAGATTAAAAAATGATAAAAATGAAGAAAAATGCTCCAGAGTCACTTCTTTTAGGGGCTAATTTAGGATTAGGGCTTGGGTTTAGGGTTAGGATTAGGCATTAACAGATGAGGGTTCAGTTTAAGGTTATGGGATAGGGAAATTCATGTTATCAATGAAGGTCCTCACATGCAGCAATACAAACTTGTTTGTGTGTGTGTGTGTGTGTGTGTGTGCATCTTCCTCACCCTCTAGCAGGAAAACGGCTTGCTTGCGGAAGATCTTCACCAACATGTCATTTAACTCCACTTCCTGAAGCTTGGCCAGCAGCTGCTCTTCGTTGCGACACACTTTCTCCTGGGCGTAGAGGCCGTCGGGCATGACCCTCTGCTGCCCTAAGCCAATCAGAGCCGTTTCCACGGCGAGCGACACGAACGACTCGCCGTCTTCCAGGAAGCGCTGCGCCGGGAAAAGGGGATGCTCCGTCCTTTTGGTCGGACCCACCGAGCCTGGGAGAGAGGAGAGCGAGAGGAGACGAATTAGGGGGGAGGGGGGGAGCGAAACGGGGGAGAGGATTGACCCTTCGGGCTGTGGATTGAGTATTGATAGATCTATTGATCTTTTTGTTCTTTCCTGTGTTCTTTTCCAGAGTGTGCATTCTCCTGAGGATGATAATCATGTGTTTTAATGGTTTAATGATGCCTTGGCAGGCCCTCACACTACATCCCAGGAGGATCAACAGTCCCTAATGCAGCAACACACACACACACACACACACACCCTAATTTAAAACCTTCACGGCTATAGTACCTCTCACAAATGGTCGCCGGCGAGTCAGTACCTTCAACGCGGCATCGTACCCACTACCACGAGATCTACGCTACACCGCTAACTCAACGTAGCTGGGGGTGTGATGCGGCGGTCCGTTCTCCTACCTTTGTGAAATTCGTCTCACTGAGCTTGCTGAATATTTAATGTATTTTAATTGGAGTGTTTTTCCTGCCGCATTTCTTATTCATGAGCTGTTATTGGAGGATGACTGGAGGCCAATCAGCACATCCGTGTCATCACTGCTGATTGGAAGCTGAGGGCCTGTGGCTCTGACGGAGAGAAGCACACTTAGGAAAAGGTGTGTGTGTGTGTGTGCGTGTGCGTGTGTGTGTACCTGAGAAGTCGAAGAAGGCCGTGACCCCCTCCTCGCTGCCTCGCCCCGTCTCCATGAGTGTGCTGAACAGAGTGCCGATGGGGTCCAGAGGATGGCCAACCCAGCCCTCCAGGTTGGTGACTGACGTCATGCCTTTATGGAGCACCTCTGGAGTAGCGCACGCACACGCACACACACACACGCACACACACACACACACACACACACACACACACACACACACACACACACACACACACACACACACACACACACACACACACACACACACACACACACACACACACACACACACACACACACACACACACATGGTGTTAAGAATTGTAAGGGGCTAAGAATTGATGTGGTTATTTATATTTGATTTGATGCAGGTTTAGAAAGTTAAACCATAAAAGTAATAATAATGATGATGATGATGATGATAATAATAATAATAATCTATTTATAAATCTAGACTAGCCATTGAACAAGCATTATAAAGCAGGTTTGGGTTCAGGTTAAATGTTGGAATGGGCAACAGAAGCTCTGTGGCTCCACGTTGCAAAAAAATATTCCATAGGAATTTCGAAACTTCACAGTGTTGATAAGCCAGCTGGTCTTCTTACTGTATTGAAGTTTTTATCTTTAAAATACTTTTTGTGGGCCCGTGGATAGAAAAGCTACAGAATTCAAAAAAATGGTGGTGAGATGATATAAACAAAAAGGGATGAATAACACCATAAACTACTGCGACTTTCTGTGCGCTCAGATGGAAAATACCGTTCTGGATAAGGTCATCAGTTGGATTGCTGAGATGGAAAAATACACAACAATGAAGCAACGAAGGCGCCGCTGACCTTTTTTGTGATTGCGGAAGAAGTCCAGCTGTTTCTGCTGCTGCCTCCTCAGTGTGTTGACGATAGCGATGGCCAGTCGGAGTGCTTCCTTGGGGTAACCGTGTGACCTCAGAGCGTCCACCCGGGCGCACGCCGTCGGGACGTGCTCTGCGGGGGGGGGGGGGGGGGGGGGGGGGGGAACAACGGAACAGCCAATGAAAACCTCAACCTCTTCCTCTGTGTCTCTTTATTAATTCCATTAGTCTCTCCTCCGACCCCCCTTTCTCTCTCTCTCTCTCTCTCTCCGCCTCTCTCACCGTGCCACAGGGGCCACCCCCGGGTGTCGAAGAGGGAGCTGTCGTGGTTGTCATGGTAACAGTAGTCGGTGTAGAGGTCTTCGGTGATGATGTGCTGCAGGTGGGAGTCCAGCCAGTGCAGGTCGCAGGCCTCGATCGCCCGCGTGAACACCGTCCGGTGAGGCCGAGTCAACGAGTCTGAGAGGGATGGGGCGCGCTGGGGTCAGTCATGATGTCATCATCGTTCACACGTGTGCAGTATGAGTGTGTGTGTGGAATTGGTAACAAAATCACTTCTCACTCAAAAATATGACTAATATAAATGTTAAGGCGTCTATATATATACGAGAGACTGGAGGAGGAAGTATGAGGAGCAGGCGACAGCAGGACGTGAAAAGGACGGAGGTTGTCATCTCACCTGGGTGTCCAGGGAAGCCCTGGGGCAGCGCGTTGGTCAGATTGGTCAGCTCGCTGCCATGGTTACCGTCCTCCAAGGGGCAGACGTCCACGCCGTTCCACCTGCGAAGCTGTCGGAGCCAAAAGCCCTTCTGCTCCGGCTTACAGTGGGGGTTCAACACGATGCACATCCACAGGGCCCCTGGACAGCCACGCACACACACACACACACACACACACACACACACACACACACACACACACACACACACACACAGGTTTCTATTATTATCTCACAGTTGCTACATAGTACAAGGGTTGCAGTCAGAGTTGGGTGGTAATGCATGACAGTAATAGTATATTACAGCTACCAATCATAAGAACGCCGGTTACTTTTGTCATCACCTCCTTAAAACGTCAGGTAAAAGATGAATCACGGAAAAACTACAATGACCCCCCCCTCCCCCCCCCGATTCCTGGATGAAAACACGGTGGGAACGTTTTTCTGGCGGAAAGTATTCCTACTAGCTTGATTTCATTGGACATCGATGCTGTTTAGTTTCCCTGATCACTACCAGGAGTGGTAACAGAGTTTCCCCCGATATTGGATAAGTGATAATATTACTTTTGAAATGAGTAACATGTTTGCTTTTTTTGGAATAAAAAAAGGCCCAGCATGCAAACAGTAACCAACCGTGTTCTACATACTGTAAATAGAAATGATAATAGAGAAAAGGTTTCATTATATTATAAGGATGAGCATATTGTTCCTGCACACAACAAACAAACACACTATTACACTTTTGGCTTAAGAATAAATCTGGATTTATAGAGAGAAAGAGAGAAGAAGGAGGGGGAGAGAGAGAAGGATGTAAAAATAAACAGAAAAAACAGAGAGGAGGGAGGGTGAAATAACTGGAGGATGAACAACGGAGACAAAAAGGGATGAGAGAAAAAAAAAAAAAAGGGAAGACAGATGACAAAACCGGACAGGATAAGGCAGAGAGAGGTGAAGCGAGAGGGAAAGGGAGGGAAGGGAGGAGAGGTGACGGAAAAGGAGGAAGTGAATGCGGAGGGAGGGAGGGAGGGAGGCAGAAGATGGGGGAGGGGACGGGCTTTATCCTCGTCTTTGTTAGGGGCCGCATCAAGGACAACAACGGGCAGGAGGGAAAACAATAACGGCGGTGTGGATTAACGGGAGGAAACGGCAGGGAGGGAGGAGGAGGGAGGAGGAGGAGAGGAGGGAGGAGAAGCAGGAAACTAGAACAACGCAGGCTAATTTAAAGTGACATCAGGAGTGAAACACTTTCAGCACAACACGCGGTTCATGAGCAGTCAACCACCAAGATTATCTGCTCTGGGATCTGTTGTCACCACTGCTAATCCTGCTTCCAACACATTCAAACTACAGTAACCGGGGTGTGTGTGTGTGTGTGTGTGTGTGTGTGTGTGTGTGTGTGTGTGTGTGTGTGTGTGTGTGCGCCCAGGGTCATGATTTCATACATACTGTCATTCTGATCACTCCTGCTACAGGCAAACAAACAAAAAAATCGTTTCCTCCCGTGTTTGGTATGTTCAGCACATCTCTACTGAGACAGCACGCGCACACACACACACACACACACACACACACACACACACACACACACACACACACACACACACACACACACACACACACACTCAGGCTGTTAACCATGATGTAGTTTGACAGGACAATAAGAGGTCAGTCCTCGGGCCTATGAAGGTATCTGAACATACGTTATCCCTTTGTCCCGGTGAGTTGATTTTATTACACGACTAGTTGATGACTAAGCACCTTTGAAGGCGTGGCCTGGTCTAAGTTGACCAATCAATTGTCAGACTCATATGGACCTCATATAGCTATCTCACACTGATTGGCTTCTGGTTGTGTGTTTTTTTTTAAATTCTCTGTAATAGAGACGACAGAGAAAATAACTGTCCCTCAATCTGTGGTCGCTGGCGCTGGAACCGGTTCCAACCGGTTGTGTAAAAGCCGGTACCCGACTTCGCCCCCCCCCAACGAGACGATGAGAAAACCTCGCTCGCTCTTACCTAGCTCGTCCCAAAGCTGCCTGTACTTGTCGGTCATGGTGGTTCCCTGTTGCCTCCACAGCGCCAGGCGGGGGTCGCCCATGAACTGCTCCGTGATCAGCGTCAACATGCGCGCGCCATTGGAGTCCCTCATCTTCAGCATCTCCCTCACCTGGAGGACAAGGCAGAGAGGACGGTGGGTTTAAAAGGAGGAGGAGGAGGAGGAGGGTGTCACACATCACGCTCGGTAGAAAGCTTCTAACACTGAGGAAACGGGGATTTAGGCGTGGTTAAACCGCGAGTGGCCGTTACCTTGCTGAAGAGTAAGTTGAGCTGTTTCCCCGAGCCGTGGTACCCGCCCTGGGAGAGGAAGAGCTTGACCTGTTCCTGAACCTGCTCCTCGTCCAAATGCCAGCAGTTCTCATCGTCCACGCTGGCCCCCGCTGTCGGATCCGGAGCTCCTACCCACGGGCAAGCAGAGAGCAGTTAGCAACGAGGAGGATACAGCGCTGCTCACTGGATATACTGTATATGGGTAAGGTGTGCACACTGAGTGGGCAAAAGCATGAGGGCGGCCTGCTCTGACCGGGTGAATCCAGGTGAAAGCGTATTCGTTTCATTTTAGTCATGAAGGGTGGATGGAGATGAGGGACAATCAGGGATGTGGATTGTGCAGAATCAACAGTAGGAAGGTGGCCCTGATGTTTTGTACTTAATCAACAATAGGACCTACTGGAGATTTCCTGCTGGTAATATATCACAATCCAGCACAGATCGTCAATAGAGGGAAAACACCAAGGCACTAGCTTGACTTTTGGATCGTGATATTTTACCAGCAACAAAATCCCCAGTAGGCTATTGTTGAAAAAGCACCGTCTTAATAGGGGAGAGCACCACAGACATGAACATGCATTACAAGCACATTACAAAATAATCAATACCACATAATGTGCAAACTCTGCATGGCAAAGAATACATTACACATGTTTCATAGGAGAGTAGATCCATAAGTGTACCAGAGCAGCACCACATTGCACCCCGACCACCAAAACCTGTTCAGATCCCTCCGCAGACAGCCCTCTATGGACGCTACACTAGTTATGTTTACATATGGAAGTCCTGCTACTGTGTACAATCAGATTGAGGTGATTCAAGCATCTACATGGTTCAAAGTAACATTACGTCACCGAGTAACCCAGATTGACATGGATTTAGGTGACAGGATGTAGTGACAGCCAGCCCATCGGATGTAAAATGTTATAATGTTTTGTCTTTTTGGTTTTTTGGTATTCCTTTGATGTTGATGCACTTAAAGAACACCTTGATCCAAGCAGTACACATTCAAAATACTGAATGAAACCAGTCTAACCAGTCTAACTACTGAAAACGACCCCAAAGTACCCCAAAAGATATTTACAAATAAGTGTACACCCCCAAAGGACCACATTGCACGACAAGCCACCTCACAATGTCACACAGTACCCCAAGGTATACACTTAGGTACCCCAGAGTATACAAAAAAACATCAACGCATCATTTTAGTTACAAACAAGTACAACACAAAGTGTATTGCAAAGTTCCCCAAAGGACCACAAACAACATTTCCCCAAAACTGTTCCAACCTGTCCTCCCTTAAGTACCCTTACGTAACACACAAAGTACAACAAAGTACAACAAAGTACCACAAAGTACCACAAAGTGCGCCCCAAAAAGAGTGCACTGCAAAACTAAGCCAGAGTTCCAGAGGACCAGAAGACGTTGGGGATGGTATATTCTTTCAAAATGTTCAGGGAGACGGATCGCTTGTTATTACCGAAGGTCCGTCGAGGTCTGAATCCATAAAGTTCCACGACAGCTTATTTTAATTCTAACACTTTTTTTTTTTTGGCAGACAAACTTCATATCTGCAGTCTGTTTTTTGTTTTTTTCTGCCACGATGACAGAAAATCCATGGAGCTGTACCTTGCACTCAGAACACTGGAGAGATGATTTAGTGCAAAAATCTGTATTTCCCCCCCCCCCCCTCTTTCCATCTATAGATACATGTGTGAACTATTAAGATATGATGTCATCAAAACAAGGTGCACTGGGTTCAGGAAGTGCACAGCAATTGCAGTTACAGCATCACTTATGGGACGTACTTTCTAAACTTCAGAGGTTGTTGTAAATCAGTTTAAAAGGGTTTTTCCTGTTTGGGGTTTCACTTTACAACAGTCTGGATGGGCGTCAATGATTGTTTTCTCACCGCAAAAAAAAAAATCAAAAAACTGTTGAATTTTCTCAACAATCTTTACCTTGCTTGAATTGAGTTTAGCTGCGGTGTCGGGGTTCACATCAGTGTTGTAGTTGACCGGTAAGACCAAAATGTCATCAGTGTATTTTACTATACTACAGGCATTTCAACACTTAATATCTTTTGGTATACTTTGGTGTATTTTGGGTAATGTTTGTGGTATTCTCTGCCGTCTTTCAGGGTACTTTGTGATACTTAATGGGTTTTTTATAGAACCAAAAAAAAAAAAAAGCAATGGTCCATAAGTGCACACGCTTCCCCACTTCATGCATTCCTGCAGCGTGCTCAACTCGGACTTTGATTCAAGTGTGTGTGTGTGTGTGTGTGTGTGTGTGTGTGTGTGTGTGTGTGTGTGTGCGTGCCGTGGGCATGTGTTTAATGCACTGCAGCCTGATCACAGTGCCTCTCTCTTGTTTTTCCCCGAGTCCTCTCCCAGGACAGCAGCCTCCAGCTGGAGTTTCACTGATGCAAGACAGAGGAAATCTAACACAGGTACCGGCGTTTGCTTTTGTGTGCCTGTTTTTCTATGTGCTTTTGTGTGTGTGTGTGTGTGTGTGTGTGTGTGTGTGTGTGTGTGTGTGTGTGTGCGTGCGTGCTCGCGTGTGTGTGTTCGGAGGGAGAAATTGCGACTGTTCTTCATATTGCAAGATTAAAACCACCCTTGATCTCCGGTCTCCACTTCACCGCATCTCCTTCCCAGTACTTGCTATCCCGTCCACAGTCGGCTTCCTCTCCCCCGACCCCCATCCATTAATGACTCCCATTGCAGCTCCGCCCCCCCTCCCCTCCCCTCCCCTCCCCACTCACCGTGGACCTGGTTGATCTCCGAGTTCTGCGACAGTATCTCGTCGGCTAGTTTCTGAGCGGTCGGCAGCACCTCCGTGTGATGCACGGTGATCAGGTACTGGACGAACTTCTGCAGCTGGTCCCTGTTCATCTGGAATAGAGTCTCCGAGATGGGCAGGCGCAATTTGACCTGCTCGGGCTTCCGTACCCGGTACAGGGACAGCGCCACCACGTGGGCGCAGTAGAAGATGTCCTTGTTGCCGCAGCCGCACGTCACCGCCGTGATCTTGCAGCGGTCGAAGCTGACGCTCACGCTGCAGACCAGCTCGGGCTCCGACGCCGTGGCGGGCTCCCTCACCGTGCCGCTGAGGTGGAACCCTGAGGAGAGAAGAGAGGTGTCAATCATCTGACGGTGTTGTGACATTCGCAATCGAGCTACGCTACATGACATCGCTTCCTTAAAGAGATACAACGCACATCGTTTTAGACGGGATACTTTCCTTTCTCTCTTAACATCTCTGTTTGTCTTTTCCCCCCTCTCTCTGATTTCTTCACAGGGGTCAACTCAAGCGTGGATACCGTCTGGTTGTAGCTAACCATACTAGCACTCTCTCTTTATACCTCTAAGTGGTGCAACGTTGACAATTCCTACTATTTCACAGTCTGCTGACAAAAATGCAAAATAAAACGGCATCATTTGGATCTAAAAAAATGCATCAGAATCAGTACATTTTTTTTGGTTTTTTCACCCCATCTCTCTGCAAATATCTACAGAGACAAACGGCCACATACATAGACGCTGAGGCGAAAGCAAAAAACACTCGGTTGCAACCAGGAATGTGTTTTCTAGAAACGTGAAACAAGGTATTCCCTGGCAGCGCGGATCAACCTCGCTCTTTCCCCGGTCCAGAGGGGAAGTGAGAGAAAGTGTGGAAAAGAGAGTGAGAGAGTGAGAGAGAGAGAGAGAGAGAGAGAGAGAAGGAGCCAAAAGCCCCAAACATTCTCATTTCCTTTTCATTTCCCTTCCACAACACCTCGGCTGCTTACCCAGCCCCGGACACCAGCCACCCTCTCCGCTCTCAGGACTGAGGGGATCGTTTCACTACAGGCAGATAGACCTGCTATTGTACAGCATAACGACGGGCCTCTGTATGGTGGTTTAGCATGCAAGAACCTTTGGGTTTGTAAGTGTGTGTGTGTGTGTGTGTGGGATGGTGGAGCAGAGAGGCAGATCTGAATAGGACCACAAACCCTGCAGATTGTCACTGCCTCCGAACGTTGACTGGCTAGCCTCATGCTGCGACGGGCAAATACGATAGCGAGGAGCAACAGACGGCGAGCAGAACTAGCTAATGTGTTTAGCTGCCTCTTTAAACCTCTGACAGAGAAACCCCCCCCCCCCCCCCAGGGTCATTTACCACTAACTTCCTGTTAGGGGGAGGAGGAGGAGGAGGAGGAGGAGGAGGATACCATATTAACCAAAGTCATCAATAAAGCGTAACGTGATACCCAGGGGCCACGGGGGTTGGCTAACGTTGACTATGTACACGTGGTGTCGGGCCTCGCTTTTTTTTTGGGCAAATCTAATTGGCGACATGCATTCTTGTCTTAATTGCGCGGGGATGATCCGGTAAGTAAAAGCATGTATTTGACCGGGTCAGCCGGGCTACCGGGGCGACAACAGATGGTCAGAGTGGATTGAACCCACCCGCTGCCGTCTTGGTCACGGTGAAGCTCAAAGGCTTCGCACGAGTAATGCTCTTAACACTGTGTCGTGCGTGCGTGTGTGTGTGTGTGTGTGTGTGTGTGTGTGTGTGTGTGTGCGTGCGCGTGTGTGAGCAACGCGCATGCTGGGTTTGGACCACTTCACGGTTTCCCATAACATTTAGACCATCGCTCAGTAACACGAGTACCACACACTGACGGACACTCGGTAGAAGTCACAAAGGTGATTGAGTTCACGGGGGCTAGAGGATAGAGCCGGCCCGTTTCCACACACACACACACACACACACACACACACACCTTTTAAAACTGACCTAAAACTTAATTGACAAACACAATCACATCATATCATATGCATCCACTTTATCCACGGTATTCAGGTAAGAGAAGATATGCATTACATGAAAAAATGTCTTTAATGGGTTTTTTTTAGCCTCGTGCAAGCGATACACCAGACGATATTTTGAACCAACGTGAAATTCGGGGGATCACATTCATCTACAAAAGAAGTAGGCAGCAGGCGGCTCGAGCTCTCCAGTCACACATGAAAGGCCACGAGTTCGGCTACTGGATGGGTTGAGGTGTGGGAGTAGCCGTGCATATGGGCTAGAAAACTTTAGTTACCCCAAAAATTTCCTAATGTGATCTCGAACACTGCCGAGAAAAACCGCACTGTGTGCAAACGCATACACACACACACACACACACACACACACACGCGCGCGCACACACAATTTCCCCTTGACTCAGATATGCTAGTGACTCAGCTGACATACACACACACACATACACACACGACCGTTATAACTTACTGGAAGAATGTTATTATTAGAATAGGTGTTTCTCTGCATGTGTGAAAAAAAAAAAAAAAGACAAAAAGAGAGGAGCAAAAGGGCACAGAGCAACAAGAGAGAAAGACGAGTAAAGACAGACAGACAGACAGACAGACAGGCAGACACAAATACAAGACGTCTTCACACAGCCACATCCTCTCTTTCACACAAACGCACACAAACACACATCCTTTGCGTAGCCCTGCCCCAGTCATGCCTGGCCCACAGCTGAACTACTGACGTCAGGGAGGGAGGGAGGGAGGGAGGGGGAGAGAGAGAGAGAGAGAGAGAGAGAGAGAGAGAGAGAGAGAGAGAGAGAGAGAGAGAGAGAGAGAGAGAGAGAGAATTACTAAACAGAGGAGGAGACCACTGGGCTGCTGGAAAAATTGGAATGCCCTCAGTTGAGTGCTGTGTGTGTGTGTGTGTGTGTGTGTGTGTGTGCGCGCATGTGTGCGCGCGTGTATCTCTGCGTGCCCACGTGCGAGAGTACATGCTTGGCAGCGTGCCAGAACCCTGAGCTCAGCATTCTGTAATGCACTTCCTCTCTCTCTCTCTCTCTCTGTGTGTGTGTGTGTGTCTCTCTCTGCTTCGCGGCTTGCATAATACAGCTCTGTGTGCTGCACGGCAACCAAACTTAACTCCTTCACCGCCGGCACGCCGCGCTGCACAACACTAGCCGGGCTAGCCGGGCTAGCCAGGGCTCCGACGCCACCGCCAAGTAAGCCTGGGGGAGGTGAACTTAAACGTCTCCTGGTATGAGATTCATGTGTGTGGAGCAAAGAGGACCAACAGGCAGGGGGGGGGGGGGGGTGGTGTCTTCAGTTAGTGGCTTCGGACCTGTAAGGACCCCCTTCACGCCATGTGGCTTGCGGGGGGGGTCGTTCTCAGCAATGTGACCATTTAACAGGGCTCTCGGCAAAACAGAAGCCTAGCCCCCCCCCCCCCCCCCGTCCATTACACACACAAGCACCATACAAACACACCATACACACCACTTCCCCCCCCCCCCCCCCCTATTCATCTCATCCTCCCAAGCAGTCAAGCGTAAGGGCCTAGGTGTGTTTTGTGTGTGTGTGTGTGTGT